>VZSU01001391.1:45193-69588 GCA_013398715.1 Nesospiza acunhae
GCCTCAACAGCCCCTGGGAGATGCTGTGAACTGCGATATCCCTGGGGTTTGATGGATAAGGCAGGAGGACACGTCAGCTGGATGTTCCCTCACTGGCCTGGGACTGCAGGGCAGTTACTTCTCCCTGTCCCTGAAATGCTCCCCACCCAAAGCAAAAGGAAAAAAATCTGTGAAGATCAGTAACTCCCAAGCCCTCAGCAGCAGGAGAAACCACTGTGCCCCACACTCTGATAGTCAGTGTAAAGTAGGTGCTAAATTAAGCAAATGCTTTAGGTTCTCACAGAGCTCTCAGCATGAAGACAAGAAGAGAATAAAAATTAAAAAGCTTCAGCACAACAGCACACACAGCACTGAACCTCAGATTATACATCTGCTTTAAGTGGCAGAAGCACTCAAGCATTTCCTAAGGACAATGAAATGCTCTACAAGTGCCACACTGAGGTCTGAAGGCCACCCAAGTCCACCTGGAGAAGCCCCAAGCAGTGCCAGGTTATCTGTGAAGGCTCCAAGGGAAGTGTGGTGAGTCCGGGCAACTGCTGTAAGCCCTGTCGGGCAGCTGAAGCAGACAGGAGAGGCACAGGGACAAGAAAAACAAATCTCCTGGATTTCCACCTCACCTCTTGGAGCTGGAGTATTTCTGCTTCGAGACTTTTGAGCTTCTTCTCACTCTCTTTGGACTGGGCAAAGATCTCATCCCTGGATGCTCGGGCCTCTTCCAGCTCCCGCTGGTAGTCCTTCATCTGAGCCTGCAGGTGGAGAGCAGGGTGAGGCACAGCCAGGCTGCATCAGGACAATCAGCCCATTCCAGCTCTGAAGCACTTCAGCCCCTAAGAGATAAGGCTGTTCTCCCAGAGTGGCTTCATCCCACTGAAAGGCATTTCCAGTTCTTCTGTATTCTCAAATTTCATTTTCTCATCTTTCTACCCCTCAATGCCTGGTCAGAAATACCACACTCCAAGACTTCAAGCAGTCCACTGAATTATAGAGTGGAATCTTAGAATGACCTGAGCTGGAAGGGCCCTTAATTATCATCAGTGCCACCCCTGCCAGGGCAGGGACACCTTCCACTGTCTCAGGCTGCTCCCAGCCCTGTCCAACCTGGCCTTGGGCACTGCCAGGGATGTAGAAGGTGGCTTTGTGGCAGGGAAGTTTGGAGCAAGATTAGCTTCAGGGTCTCTTCCAATCCAAACCATCCTGTGATTCTATAAAGGGATGAGTTTTGCCCAGAGGATAAATCCAGGTTGGACACTCTCAGACCCATCAGTGGGGTCTGACTCCTCCTTCCCTCAGCTGCAGCTGCACTGAATGGAAGCAGCCCCTGGGCAGCCCCCAGGACAGACCCCAGCCCCCTGACCAGCTGTGCCTACCTGGAGCTTCCTGAGCTGTTTGATGGCTTCATCCCGAGCCTTGTTTGCAGCCTCAATCTGCCCCTCCAGGTCCTTCAGGTCCATCTCCAGTTTCTTCTTGGCTGCCACGGCCAGAGCGCGCTGCTTGCGCTCGTCCTCCAGCTCTGCCTCCAGCTCCCGCACCTGGGCACGAGGGCAGCATCAGCACCAGCACCAGCCCCTGCCAGGCTGGGCCGGGCAGGGCAGGGCCAGGCTGGCACCCAGGGCACGGGGACAGCACCAGCACCAGCACCAGCCAGGGCCAGGCTGGCACCCAGGGCACGGGGACAGCACCAGCACCAGCCAGGGCCAGGCTGGCACCCAGGGCATGGGGACAGCACCAGCATCAGCCAGGGCCAGGCTGGCACCCAGGGCACGGGGACAGCACCAGCACCAGCAAGGGCCAGGCTGGCACCCAGGGCATGGGGACAGCACCAGCATCAGCCAGGGCCAGGCTGGCACCCAGGGCACGGGGACAGCACCAGCACCAGCCAGGGCCAGGCTGGCACCCAGGGCACAGGGGCAGCATAATGATTTCCATTTAGGAAACTGTTAAAAATCTATCTCAGCATCCATGGATTTGTTCCTGGACATTGAATAGGATTGGGTTGAAAATGCAGCTGAGGTATCCCTGTCCTGGGAACACACCCAGGCCGCAACAGCCAAACTCCTGGAGTGGCTTTGGAGGCCACCAGCACCACCTGACCCTGCCTGGGGACAGTGGCCACCCCTCAGCCAGAACTATTTATGGTTTGCAAAAATGCCGTGGTTTGGGGTTTCCACTGGATGGAATCTTTAAGCCAAGGGGTTTATTTTTCTGCTAGCACAGAGGCCCAGAATTGTGGCCAAAGCCCTTCCTCCCCTCCTGCCCACAGCACAGAGTAAAGCACACGTACTTGTTTCACCAGCATCCTCTTCTTCTCCTCGTTCTGCTCATCTCTGGCTTGCAGATCTCTGTCAAACTGGGCCTTCATGGCCTGCATGTTCACCTCCAGACGGAGCTTGGCATCTTCTGTGGCCTGCAGCTCATCCTCCAGCTCCTCCAGCTGAGTCCTCATCTCCTCCACCTGCTGCTCCAGGGTTCTCTTGGACTTCTCCAGCTCGTGGACCTGCAGCACAAACTCTGCTCAGAGCCTGTCCTCGAGGGTTCTGCCTTTCCCAGCAGCAGCTCAGAGCAGGGAGGGCAGTGGCTCCCCTGGTCCCTTTGCCTCAGCTGGGTGCAGGATGGAGGACACTGAGGGGTCACAGTTCTGCTCTGCCTTTGGTCCAGCCATGTCCTGCAACTCAGCTTGACCAAAGGTAACAGAAATGCTCATTATCCCTCATTTACACACAATAAATATACCCAGCAACACACAAATGGGGAGTGGCTGCCCTGATCTGTCACAGTTGCGACACAAAACCAGCTCAGTCTGACTGTGGTCCCAGCTCCACTGACCCAAAAGTACAAAACTGGTATCTGGGGTCTCCATGAGGGTGAGAACACAGCTCTTGAAGATGTTAACAATTATGCTGGGCATTAATTCCTCCAGTATTCTGGGTGAGCTTCAGAAGGCTCTGCTCTGGTGCACAGCTATGTAGCCATGATATTTTATGAAAAATCCTTTTGCCAGAATTTTTCCTCCTGAGAAGCTGAGAGGCCTCAGGAACAAAATGTAACCAATGATTATCTGCTGCTGTGGAATGCAACAGGTGCATCTGGGATTGGTCTCATGTGGTTGTTTCTAATTAATGGCCAATCACAGCCCAGCTGGCTCGGACTCTCTGGTCAGTCACAAAGTTTTATTTTCATTCTTTTTCTTTCTTTTCAAGTCTTCTGATGAAATCCTTTCTTCTATTCTTTTAGTATAGTTTTAATATAATGTACATATCATAAAATAATAAATCAGCCTTCTGAAACATGGAGTCAGATTCTCCATTGTTCCCTCGTCCTGGGACCCCTGTGAACACCACCACACAGCCCCTCCTCCAGGCAGGGAGTTTTCCCTGCTATTCTCAGGCTGGAACAAACAGCCTGTGGAACGATACTCACATTTTTGCCCACATCATCTTTGGAGCTCATCAAGTCTTCCATATCCGCACGCAGCTGCTTGTTCTGCCTCTCAAATTCCTCCTTGGCTTCCAGGGCCTCCTCCAGGGCCCGGGCCAGGGACAGGGCTTTGGTTTCCTTCTCCCTGGCCTCTGCCTCAGCACGGTCCCGCTCCTCTGCATACCTGGCAGAAATGTTCTTTTCTTCTGCCAGCATCTGGACATGAGAAACAATGAATCCATCCCCTAAGCTGCACAGTCAGGTCCTCCCTGCCTCAGGTGTTCTACCAGGAAGTGGCTCATGATCAGTGTTTAAGTGGCCTTCAGGAGTGCCTGGTCCCTCAGCTGTGATCAAAGTGCCAGTAAGGGAACAGCTACAGGTGCTCTGGGCTGAGAGGAGGAAGCAAGCCACTCATCAAGACTGGAGTTTCATACGATTCCCATCTTTCAGATCCTTTTTTAGTCTACCTTGAGGGATTACAGTAGAACTCTAAAGTTTTTGTTCCAGCATAATTCTCTTTTTCTACATGACCACTTGCTCTAACAAGCCTCAGAGATGGCATCTGGCTCACAGAACTGGGAGTGACAGACTGCTCCCAGCAAAGGGCAGCTGCTCACAGATTTACCTAAACCACAGCACACCAGCCAGACCCTCCTGCCCACAAGGCTCAGCAGCAATAACAAGGTGCCATTAAAAAACCCCAAAAGGCCAGGCAGGTGGCAGGAGACTGCAGTACCTGATCAAACTTCTTCTGCTTCTTCTCCAGGTTGGAGACGATCTGGCGCTGGTGGTCCAGGTCCACCATCAGGTCATCCAGCTCCTGCTGCAGGCGGTTCTTGGTCTTCTCCAGCTTGTCATAGGCCAGAGCCTTCTCCTCCAGGCGCTGGCTGAGGGACTCCATGTCCTTCAGCAGCTTCTTCTTGGTCTCCTCCAGCCCTTCAATGGTTCCCAAGTCATCATCCACCTTCTTCTTGGCCTCGGCCAACTGAAATTCAACAAGAGCAAGTGGAGTCCCTCAGAGCATCACCAGAGGGAGGAAAGGCACAGGGGCAAAGTGCAGCAGCAGGAGCAGTTCCTGCAAGCTAAGGGAACACAAACCTGGCACTTCTCAGGCTCTCAGAGACCCCAGCCCTGCCCATCACAGTTCAGGGCACACAGAATTATTACTGCAGTGGGAACCTGACTCCAAACCTGCCCCAGGCACCCGTGGAAGCGCCACAATGTGTTCCCCAAAGCTCTGGGACACCAGTCTGGGACAGCTCCTCACACAAGGGCTGCCACTCCCAGCAGCCTACCTGGGCCTGCAGGGCCAGCATCTGCTTCTCCAGGTTCTTCCTGGCCTCCTCCTCCTCCTCCTGCTGCTCCTGCAGGTTGTTCTTCTCCTCCTCCAGCTGCCTTATCCTGCTGCTGAGGTTCAGCTTCTGGCGGGTCTCCTCCTGGAGCAGCTCCTGGAGCACAGCACGGGCAGGGCTGAGTGTGCTGCCAAACCCCCACAGCTCCACAGGGGGACTCCCAGGTTTATCCTCCCTCAGATTTGGGGACAAGGACGTGCTTTGTGAAGCCATCTGTTATCTGGGTTCTCAAAAGGCCACTGACCATTCATTTTGGGCACACTTAAACGTTCGTAAAGCAGATTTCTGCTCAGGGAACCCCTGCCAGAGTCTGTTCTAGAAATGAAGGGATGATACTTTCCCACCTTTCAAGGGACTAGCACAGAAGTCACCTTCAAAATGCATTCTTTATTTTTTCAGATAAGCACAGAGCACCTATTAAAAACCACCTGGGAAGAACATGGAGCAGCAAATCCTGCAATGGCAGCATGCTTCCAGGTTTTCTGCATTGTTTCAATATAAAGGTCATTTTAAAGCTGGAAACTTCTGTCATAACAAAGTAATGAAAGGTGTAACCCCATCCTGCTCCCTACAAACCCCTCCAGTTGTGATTAACATTATTCACAGTTAAGTGGCCACCATTAGAACTTTGATACAGGTAAGATAAAATATATTGAAGTGATGATTATCTGCAGAAAGCTGCATTTTCTTAATTAAGAACCAAAATCTGACAGTTTGAACTTGAGCTGTAGGAATTTGAAGCTGTCAGTAGAAGACTGTTGTTCCTCATATATCTCAAGGATATTGACATGAAATTCTGCCTGGAAAGGGTTTTTTATTTGATTCTTATCTCCCTCAGAGACAAAGACATAAAACAGAACTCCCAACTCTCAGGAAGTGAAGCTCAGATAATGAAAACTTGGTTCCCCATGTGGTTGAGCCATCCCAACCCATCCCATCTCACTGGGCTGGACAGGAAATTCAGCTTCTGCCCAGGGGACTTTGCAAAGCATGAATGAAAATGTGTTTTCTGTCAGCAGCTTCCTGAGGAGCAGAGCTCCATGGCCAGCCCAGCTCTGCTGCACACACACCTGTGTATCCTGAAGCTGGGATTCCAGACTGGCTGCATCCTTGGCAAACTTGATCCCTTTCTTCTCTGCCTCCTCCAGCAGACTGGAGACATTGTCCAGCTCATTCTGCAAGGCAAGCAGCCAAAGGTGAGAGCACAGCCCAAATCCCACTGGGCTGGAGCTGCACAGCACAGAGCCTCAGCACACTCCAGGCGCAGAGCACAACAGAGGCAGACAGCAAGCTAAATCCACTGAGGTTTGGCCACAAAAAAGGAAACTGAATGTCAGTCCTGAAGTGCAGTAACAAAACCAGAGCCAGGCTATTGAGCTCTGCTATTCAGCTCTTTGCTCTCATCCCTGCATTCACACTTTAATGCTGTTTTTAATTCTAGCACCGTAGATTTCATGCAAGCATTAATTCAGGGATCACTAGGGCAGCTGCTGGGTCTGAAGCATCACTGAGAGAGGAAAGGTTGCTGCCAGGTGCCAGCTCATTATTTTGGGCTACACTGCTTTTATATCACTGAGAGACAGCCTGAAAGCTTCTGGGCCATTCCCTGCTGCAAGAGCTTCACCTGCATTTACCTGAAGCCCTCATTGCTGGGGTTCAGAGTCAGCCACAGCTGCACTTTGCCCATTTCTCCATTGCCCAGCACAATGGAAGCCCTCATGGCTGGGGTTCAGAGTCAGCCACAGCTGCACTTTGCCCATTTCTCCATTGCCCAGCACAATGGGGCTGTGCTTGCACCCCCTCCCTGCCAGGCTCCCAGCCTGGAGCACCAAACCAAACCTGAGGCCACCACAAATTCTCTTCATCCCTATGGAAAAGCTCAGCCCAGTCTGCTCAGTCCCCAGGCAAGGCAAACCCTTCAAAGCCACTGGAACCCTCACACTGCCCAGGATTGGTGTCACGCTGCCCAGAAATGATGTCACACAGCCCAGGATTGGTGTCACACTGCCCAGAAATGATGTCACACAGCCCAGGATTGGCGTCACACTGCCGAGGATTGGTGTCACATAGTTCAGGACTGATGTCACACAGCCCAGGATTGATGTCACACAGCCCAGAAATGATGTCACAGCACCACTTTGAGGCCTCTCAGGTCCATGAGAGCCCTTGTTGAGGTCCCACATCAGCCACAGGCCATTTCTGCACATGGTTTTCCAGGATTTTAGGATTTCCAGAGCCTTACCTGCAGCTTGTTTGCCTTCTCAGCCAGCTCCACCCTGAGCCTCTCCCCTTCTGACACCTTTGCAGTCAGCTCCTGCACCTGAGCATCGAGTTTCTTCCTCTTGTGCTCAGACTCTGCCTTGACCTGCTGCAGCACCTTCACCTCACAGGCCAGCTCCTTGTTGTCAGACTCCAAGCCCTGCTTGTTCTTTTCAAGGTTTGCTTTGAACTGGGGAAGACAAAAACGGGGAGAAGTTCAGCTCTGTGGTGCAGGTGAATGTTTCCAGCTACAGATGATAGTGCAGATCAGGCTCCATGCTCAGAGAGAAGCCAGGTGCTCAGCAGTGTGTGAAATGCTGCTGAGGAACATTCTGGGTGTCAGCAAAGGCTGAGGAACCCGGGCTGCTCTGCCCCAGGTGAGGGAGAGGAGCAGCAGGGCAGGATCTGGGCTGGCAGCAGGAAATGACTGCTTTGGTAGCCCTGCAAGGAGGAAGGAATGTGCCCATTAACAGCTCAGCATGGCTCATCTCACAGAAATAAAAGGGAAGATATGAACCAAGGCTGCCCTGATTTGAGTGGGCAGAGCAGCCTGGAAGTGCAGAACAAGCAACTCCCAGCACTGCACTGACATTTGTCAGAAGCCTTTCACAAAGCAGTCACTGGCACCAGGGATGTTTAAGTGTCATTTCTGCTACATCACATCATCTTGTCACAGGAGCTTTGTTTCAGATTGCAGGGTATTTTTCCATCTTTTCATGCTCTTATTGAGAATATTGATTGAATAAGGAGCAGAAGACATGCAGAAGATTTTCAGGTGAATAAAGCTGGTGAAAATCATAGTTTAATTACTACATTTCTCAACTTATTTAGAATGCTAAGGAAGCTCGTGCAGTATTCACAACCCATAAAAACACCACCACAGGATAGGAACTGTCCACACACACGTTTGTGAATGACCCCAGGTGTAATTTCAAAAACCAGACACTTCCTTTTTTGGAATAATTCTCCTTCTGAACAAGACCAGGAGCTGTGATCCACCTGTGACTCTGCTGCTGGTCACCAGAGGACACAGCACTGATGTGCTGCTGAATAGCTGCAGCACTGTCACACCAACATGAGAAATCTCAACAGCTGGGATGGATTTTTAGAGGCCAGCTTAGCTCTGTGATGATGGAAAGCTCAGCTCAGGTCTCCTGGAAGGAACCACACTGCCTCTGGTATTTATAATATATAATATTAAATTATATATAATATATATTATATTATATTATATTTTATATAATATATTACTATATACATATAATAACCCCTGAAGCAGAAAGTTCCTTTTCCTCTCACCCTTTTGGCCTGTTCCAGCTGCTCAGAGAGCTCCTCCAGGGCAGTGGCATGCCTCTGCCTGATCTCCTGGATCTGGGCTTCGTGGTTTTTGGTTTCCTCCTCAATTGCTTTCTTCAGTTCAGCCACCTCCTGCTCTCGCTTTGTCCTGGAGGGAGCACAAAGGGTCACCCAAAAATCAGCATTTCAGTTTTTATAAATCACAGCTGAATTTCAGTGGTGCTTTCTTACAAAGACCACGGCCCTACCTCAGCTCTTGCTGTGCTGCAGTGGTATCCAAAGTATCTTCCAGTTCCGTTTTCAAAGCCTCCAGCTCTTCACTCAGATCCCTTTTCTGCTTTTCTGCCTTGTTCCTCGATGCCTTCTCAGACTCCAGATCCTCCTGGAGCTCTGCAATCTGAGCCTGCAGCTCCCTGATCACCTTCAGGGCATTGTTCTTCTGCACTGCTTCCTCATCCCCCCTGTCAAACAGGCACCACACTTACTGGGGCTGCACCTCCTCCCAGAACCTCCTGCTTAAATTACCTACAAACATAGCTGAACTCTTCCACTGGAATAAAATACATATCAACATTTACAGAATGGTTGGATTGGAACCTTAAACATCTCAAATCCCCACCCTTCATAGGCTGGGACACCTTCCACTATCCCAGGCTGCTCCAAGCCCTGTCCAGCCTGGACAGCTGCAGGGATGGATGGAAGGTACCACAGATAAAGCCAAGGTGCACTATCAGGATTATCAAGTTTTACTTCACAGTCAGGTATTCCAATTTTGTAGATCTCAGCACTGCCCCAGAAAAGTTCCATCTGTAGAATTTTCTCTTCCTGCAAAATTATACTTTAGAAAGACAGGTGGTGTTCAGCACAACATGGGATTGCAGGACTATCACACAAACCCAGATAAAGTCTGTGCTGCCCAGCACTTTTTTAAGAAGAAATTCATATTTTCCCCTCCTGAGGCTGAATTTTGGGAGATTAAAAAAGCTTCCAGAGCCCAAACACTGCTGTACCACATGAAACTTCTTCTTTGCGCAGGTTTGCAGAGCCCGGATGCTGAGGGATTCCTGAATTTCTGTAAATTTGCCATTTCTGTGCCCAGCACAGGGCTCCAGAGCTGGCTGCTGCTGCAGCCAGGGGAAATTCACTTTGGGGGAGCAGCTTTGCCCCACTCTGACCTGGCCACAGCAGCCTGCAGCTCCTCCTCCTTCTTGGCCAGCTGGATCTTCAGCTCCTCAATCTGGGCTTGCAGCTCAGCTATTTGGTCCTGCAGGTCTGTAGTTTCGCCATCCAGTTTTCTTTTAGCCTTTTCCAACTCCTGGCGGGTCTTCTCTTCCTTTTTCAGGCGTTCTAAAGGAAGCACAGAATTAAATTCCTGTGGAATCGTCCCTCTTGTCACCCTCAGGGACTTTGGGGTGGCAGGAAGGGTGGGAAGTTTAATTTATGCTGCCTCAATTCTTTCTCCAGCCTGCAGAAAAATGAAATAGCAAAGGAGAACTGCCATGATTTAGCCAGAAAGTCTGGGGAAAGTCTCTGACAACTGTGAATAGCTTGAGATGAGGCCACAGAAACATCTTGGTAGAAAATAAGGAGTGAGATCTGACAGAGCAGCTTGAGCTGTTAGGCCAGATAATCCCAGACATCAACACCCAAAAACGAAGATAAACTGTGGGCTGGAACAATTGCATGGCTTTGGAAGGGCTAGGCCAGACTCCAAAAATCTGCTGGAAAATGGCACAGCTTAAAGTAAACTTGAATAAACCATTTTACAAGAGTCTGTGCTGTTTAATCACATCCCATCAATATTCAGCAAAACTCTGCAGCCCTGAGAGCTCCCTCCCAGGATTTATTGTGCAGCTGGGATATCCAGCCCTGAGGGGCTCTTTGGGACAGGCACCCCCCAGCAGGGCACAGCAACCTCAGCTGTCACTGGGACACTTTCTGAAAAATCCCTTCGCAGGATTTCTTCTCCTGGGAAGCTGAGAAGCCCCAGAGAAAAATGTAAATAATAATTATCTGATTGCTCCTCCTGTGTTTGGCTGCTTTGGAATGTGGTCTGGAGATGGTTTACAAACAGGTGCATGTTTGATGGGTTTCATGTGAATTGTTTTTACTTAATGGCCAATCACCATCAGCTGTGTGGGACTCTGAGGAGTCAGTCACGAGCTTTTCATTACCATTCTTGTTAAACCTTCTGATGTATCCCTTCTCTTTCTTTAGTATAGTTTTAGTATCTAAGGGCATAAATGGCACAAATGTACAATTCTGAGTGACAGCAGGAGTCATTTCCCTTGTTCAATCCTTTGTGGCTCCTCAGTGCAGAGATTTCCCTCACACCTTTCCCAAAGCTCCTTCTGGACAGGATGGAAAGGGAGCCCTGCTCAGGAACCACCTCAGGGCCATCCTGGGCTATTTGGGGTTCTCCAGACAACCTAAGGGAACTCTGCTTTTCTCCAAGCAGTTTCACATTCCAAAGATTTGTACTTTCCCCTCTGTTTTTACATGAAGTTCCTGGTGAGTGACACTTAGAGCAGCGTCACAAGACTCAATTTTGTAATTGAGAGAGTTCACAGCAAACTGAATTTATTTTTTTCCCCAAATATCAGTGCCTAGCAGTGCCAAGACTCTAGCAGAGAGACCTTAATGGCTTCTTGAGTCATCTCCAAGAGTAAATATCATTTTACTCTGCTTTCCTAGCCAAGAAATTGCATGCCTTAAATATAAGCTTTAATTTCCACTTCTAAGATCATCAGTCTTGGACTGGCTCTGTAACCAAACACATCTGTCAAGGTCCTAGTCCTGATTTAAGCACAGAGCTACTCCAGCATTATTTTCCAGTGAGTAAAGCTTGCTTAGACCCACCTTAAGTCTCTGAATGAACAGTCAAAGACAGGGCTCATCAATCACTGCTACCCCTGTTAGCTCAACACCTGCCTGCACAGATAAGGTAAAACTCTGACATCCTTCCACAAGCACATCAGCCTCAAAATATGCACCAAGATAGGCCCCAACACACCAAGTGCAAGAACCATTCCCAAATTAGGGCTCAGAGAACAACTTGCTCTATTATTTTGCAACTTTCACTTGGCAGCTCGTTAATGTTGCACAGTATCTATAGTAATTCAAATAAAACAACACAAAATCAAGAAGGGTTGCATATGGGGCAGGTTTAACTTGTGACAACACTGGCAAAACAACCACAAATAAATGGCTAAAGGAATGGAACCATTTTAGATGGAATCATGGAATGGTTTGGGTTGGAAGAGACCTTAAAGCTCAGCTCATTCCTTGGGCAGGACACCTTCCACTAGAGCAGGCTGCTCAATAAAATAACGCACTACAAAATAAAATATATCTATAAATATAATGAAGATAAATATTAAGAAAAGCAAAACAATTGAGATTTGCTTATTGAAACACAATCCTGGAAGCCTAAACAGTGCCTGCTGCCATTCCTGCAGGAACACACTGCTGTGGTGTTAGAGGAAAATGGGAGAAGCTTCCAGGAGCCAGGGTGTTTTCCCCTGGTGTTAATGGATACAGGCAAGAGCAGGAATTTCTGAGTGTGTCTACAAAGGACATGGATTCTCAAAAACAAAAACCTGACAAGCTGAACAGGAGAGAGGCTGAGCAGGCAGATGCAGCAAGCCTTGCAGAGACACACACACTTCCCCAGGAGCTGCCTGGAGCAGCAGCTCTGGCTCTGCCCGGCTCAGGTGAGCAGACCCTGCCCAGCTCAGGTGAGCAGACCCTGCCCCAGGGGATCCATCCCCCCCTGGCTGCCCCCAGGCCATTCCAGGCACAACAAACCTTCCAAATCAGTGATCATCATCTCCTGCTTGTTCTTCAGCTTGGCCAAGTTTTTGGCTTTTTCTTCTTCTTCAGCCAGCTGAGAAGAGCACTCAGCAATCCTATCCTCCATCAGCTTCTTTTCCTGGGAAAAGAGAGGGGAGGGAAAATAACTTCAACAGTCCCTGAGCAGTGCAAATAAAGGAATGTACAGAACCCTCAAGGGCTGTCAGACAGCACAAGGTTCTATTACACATTTTGTTTCTAATACAGATTTTATTTCAATTGATTGCCAATGTCAAGGATCAACTGGAACTGTTTGGAACCATGAACACTTATTTTCCAAGACAGACCTGGAATTCAGCACACAGCAGGCCTGGCTTTAGGACAGCACTGGAAATCTGTTTGCAGAGAACAATGGCAGCTATAAACCACTTTTCCAGCTCTAAGATCTGGGAGAGTCATGGAACTGGGAAGGGTGCATGACAAAATTCCTCTGGAATGTCAGCCCAAACTCCTCTCCAGTGTCTCACACCCCAAAGGTGTCCCAGACCCTGTGACAGCAGCTTTGGGAGCAGTCCCTTGGCACCTCCACCCTGCACACTGCTCCCACCTTCAGAAATTTGGAATTTTGGTCCTCCAACAGCAGGATCTCCTCCTCCATCTTCTTGATCTTTGCTTCAGCTGTCACTTTTTCAAGCTGCAGCTTCTGCCGAGCTCCCTCCTCCTCATCAAGCTGTTCCTCCAGGTCCTGGGAACAGAGACAACTGCATCTGAGCATTTTCCAGGTTATCCAGGTGGTAACATTCAGGCTTTCTGAACTTAGTGACAAAGATGTGCTATTTTGAAAAGCTTCTTGCCCTAACACACACCAAGCCCACATTTGCTTTGTCAGATTCATTTACAGGATCAATGATGTGGGAGGAATGAAGGGCCATGGGATGCACATGGAATTTTTGATGTTCTGGATTTGGGTGAAATAAATGTGCTCTCTAGGAAACACAAACTCACTGCCACAGTCTTCACCTTCCTAATTCCAACTATAAAATAAAAAATCTGTAATTAATAACAGCCAATCAGATCAGGCTGATTGGTCAGAGGCATCCCAGCACACTGCACCTGAATGGGGCAGCTGGTGGAAAACCAGCAGGATCTGGGAAGAGATTCCACAGGAAACAACTCTCCTTATTTCAGTATCACAGCTGAGCCTGTCCAGTTATTGACACAAAGAGTCAAAAAGCAATAATGCCCCATGCTTCTGAGGATTTAAACATGATTCATTTAAATACTATTCATAGACATTTTTAAATTGCATCAAAAGCTGTGAGAAGTGGAGTTTATTCCCTCTTCAACTACTTTTGATATTTTTAAAGACAGGTAAGTTCTCAGCTACTCCCTTTTTCAGGGCCACCATTATTTAAAAGGAAGCATCTAAATAATCTGATTTTCAAAAACACCTCAATCAAGTAACCTGGAGAAAATGACATTATCTTAGAGAAGTCAAAGGAGTCATTTCCTTCATGATGTTCCCTGGATTTCAGTCCAAAAGGAACATTTCTCTCACAAGTGAGATGAAGAGAGAAGAGAAGAGAAGAGAAGAGAAGAGAAGAGAAGAGAAGAGAAGAGAAGAGGAGTTCATTTTATTCTACTCAGGAGCCAAATTCCTCTGTCCTGTAGAGAAGCTGAGGGAGCTTCCCCATCCCCCTTCCCCACCTGCAGTCACTGAGAGCCATACCTGGATATGGCCCTGCATCTTCTTCTTCTCATTCTGCAATATTTGGTTTCTTTCCTCCTCCTCCTCAACCCTGGACTCCAAATCATGGAGAATTTCTTCCAACTCTTGCTTTTTGGCAGCCAAGCGAGCCCTCATCTCCTCAGCCTCTGCAAAGAGCTCTGTCTCAGCCTGGAGCTGCTCTGCAAGGATGTTCTTCTCCTCCAGCACCTGCAAATACAAAAGGCAGTGAAGCTTTAAAAATGACACTTCAGAGACTCTGCTGAGAGCTTACACCTGTGACAGCCACAGAGGTACTTCAAGGCCACGTTGTGCTCCAGTTCTGCCTGCCATGTCCACATCCCAAACCAAGAGGCTTTAGCAGCAGCCCAGAGGACACCAGCTCTGGCTCCAGCAGCATTTCCTGCACTGCTCCCTGCAGAGTGGCAGAGCAGTGCCATGGGCTGATCCTGGCACTTCTGGCCAGTCCCAGTCCCCATCCCTGAGGATGCCACTTGTCACTGGGCATGGAGGCACTGCCTGCCAGCCCTGCAGTGCCCCCACCCACTGAAGGTCCATCCCTCAGCTCCTTGTCTCTCCAGGTGACATTGCAACTGCTCTTCCTTTATTCACCGAGTTTCTGCCAGCACAGAAAGCCACCAGATCTGCAGAGCTGTCCCAAGTGTTTGCCCACAGCCTGCCCAGCCCAGGCACAGAATGACACTGCCACTGAATTTCTCCTGTAAACCAGGGAAGGCCACAAAATCAGGTTTTGTTTTGGTAACATGTTTCTGCACCCCTGGAGGAGCAGCTCATGCTGTATCTTCCCATATCACACTCCAGCAGAGTGGGAATCAGCTCACCTGACCCTCCTTGGCTCCCTCACATGGGCCAGAGCACAATAATCCATGTCCTGCATACCAAAAGGTGATCTTGGACACAAACCTGTTGATGTTTCCTTTCCATTTCCTCCAGCTCTGCCTCCACTTTTGTCTGTTTTTCTTTCACCTTCATCAGCTCCTCATCCTTGGCTTGAAGCTCTTCTTCCTGACGAGTGACCTGCAGAAGAGGCTTCACCTGCACAGGTGGGAGATGAAGATGTGAGAGCTGCACTCAGCTATTTAGAGGTGAATGAAACAGAAAAGAAAGAACAGAAGGAACCTTGGTGAAGACTCTCCACCACTGCCAGTGCCTCAGCTTCAAATATGCAGCACAATTCCTCTGCAGGATTTTCAGTGCACTCAGCTGCTGCTGCTTCTTTGCAAAGGCCCTGAAGACAGCAAGAAGTTAAATAAATAAATGTGTTAAATACAGCTGACCATCATTTAATTTTTAAGTTGCCCAACCCTACAACACTTACAGACCGTAAATAGGCTTATAAATCACTTTCAGTAACTACAGTGAATTTATGAGTTCTTGCTCCTATAGATTCAGAGCAAGAGCTGCAGTCGCCATTTCTAATAATTAAAAATTCTGTTTTCCCTTACTCTCAACAGGTTTTTTTTCTTAAAAAGACAAAATCAGGATGGATTAGCTACTTTAATTTTTAAAAAGCAGCTTTCCAAAGAACTTCCAGGAACCTCCAGTGGGACAGGAGGAGAGACAAAGGAATTTGCAGCCACTGTGAAGGGCTGTGTGTGCCACAAAGGCAAGAGCAGGGAAAGGAGATATTCTTAAGGAATGAAGGTGCAAATTCTCCCCAGGCAAAAATCCTCTTAATACCCAGGGTACAATTACAGTTCCTCAGGCAACACACTCAAAATCTCTCCTGAAATTCAAGTTTTAAAGCACAGCTCCCTGTCAGAGAGGCTTGAGAGAGGCAAGGGAAGATCCAGTCCCAAAGCACACTCACTTCCTGGCCAGGTATCCCCTGCACACTGCCTGGAAGAAGATGATGATGTCTGTGATCTTCAGGTCCCTCTCTTCCTCCAGGTGTGCCAGGACTCCAGCTCGGAAGAAGATCTTGCTCTGTCCAATTCTGTACAAGTTGGGGTCCAGCTCCAAGGCCCTGATCTGAACACACAGGCAAGGGCGTTGTTGTTACAGCAAGAAAAGGACAATTATGGGGAATTTTTCAATGTTTATACAATATTCAGCTATGAACACTTACCATACGCTCACAGGCTTGCTTACCATCCATGAAACCTTTGGGAATTGCATTGGGAGTGAGGATCTCATACCTGGAAGGCAAATGAAAAAACACCTTTACACTCAGCAATAAGCAATGTGATTTATAGCATGAACTTATAGCACAAATGAAAAAACACCTTTACACTCAGCAATAAGCAACGTGATTTATAGCATGAACTTACAGCATCAATGAAAAAACACCTTTACACTCAGCAATAAGCAATGTAACTCATAGTATAAACTTATAGCATAAACTGCAGTGACCAAGTGTACAGTTAGGGAATTCCTCCAGGATGCTTTTCCAGCAGCCAGTTTTGGATTGTTTCTCTTGCTTACTGCCTTCAGAACAAACTGCAGTAGTTAAACACGTGAAGTTCAAGGCCTCACAATCAGGTTTTGATTTTCTTTGAGCTGGGCTGGGAGACAAGGGAGGAATGTGGGGTCTCCAATTATTTAATAAGGAACTCAAAAGGCTCTTAAGAACTGAAAAGGCTGTTGCTGCTGCTGTTACCTCTGCCTGAATTCCTGGAACACGATCCTGTTTGGGAATCCCTGCCGACAAATCCTTATTCCTTCCAAAACCCCATTGCACCGGAGCTGATCTAGAACCAGGTGTGGGTCCAGTTTTCCAGCCTGGACAAAACAAAACACAGCTTCTTTTAATTGGTATTAAATTAATTATAAAATTAATTATAAAATTAATTTATATTATTAAATTATAAATGAAATCAATTAAATTATAGATTGAATAAATTATAAATTATAAATTAAATTATATTATTAAAATAATTATTACAGTGGCAAATTGTACTTTCATTTTCCAGCCTGAACAAAACAAAACACAGATTCTTTTAATTGGTATTAAATTAATTATTAAATTAATTCATATTAATAAATTATAAATTAAATAAATTCTAAATGATAAATTAAATTATATTATTTCATTAATTATTACAGTGGCAAAGTGTACTTTCAGTTTTTCAGGCCAGAAGGCAGCTGGGTGAGTCAGGGCACGTGCAGGGAACTCTGAGCAGACCCTGCCCAGCGTGACAGCCCTGAGTGGGGAGGGAAGGCCCGGCCAGGACGCAGGGCTCAGTGCAGGTGAGAACAAGGAGAAGCAAGCAGCAGGAGCTGCCTGCAGCCCCTACCCTCTTCTCGTGGTTGGGGATGATGCAGCGCACGAAGTTGGGGTTGGTGTTGCGCAGCGTGGCCATCAGCTTGGTCAGGGACTCCTTGTAGAGCTGGCCCACGGTGCGGAACATGCCCTTCTTGGTCTTGTAGGCTGAGCCAAAGGCCGTCTCCGTGATGCCCGTCACCTGGTCCAGCCCCACGATGCGATCCACTGCGGGGGACAAGAGGCAAGGGCTGAGCGGCCCCCCCGAGGGGCTGGCAGGGTGGCCCAGGTGGCCCTGGTGGCCCTGGTGGCACGGGAGCAGCAGCAGAAGCCGGGGACAGCGCTGGCGGGCGAGGCGGCGCAGCGGGACCGCGACACAAGCTCGGGGACCAACAGCCACGGGCTCATCCAGCACACGAGTGCAGCTTCAGGAGGTACAGGCTGAAATATCCAGCTCTTTACCTGCAGTTCTACATGACCAGCAAAGCTGTTTTCTGTGTTTAAATCACTTTATAGAAAGGTAAGTGCCAGCTAGCAGGCAGCTCTCTGTCTGAGTCCTTACAGTGCACAGTGTTCATGGGTTGAACATTTGGAATTACACATCTGTGCATGAAAAGTCACTTATGACATAGAATAGGTTAAATAGAATGGCTTAAACCTGAGTTTACTTCTTCTTTCAATAGAAATTTCCAGAAGAGTTGGAAATAGTGTTATTTCAGTGACAAGAGGGGAAAAAGTATCTGCCAGACTTGTGCTCAGCTGCTATTTGGGAGAGTTCTTCCCATTTTTTAAATACACCTGCAAAGATCTCCCTGCCCAAAAGACAAGTTTCCAACCAGGAAAACTCCACACCAAAGCACTTCCGTGCTGCCTTTAGTAAAGCACCACAATAGAGATTTGTCTTTGATTTTTTGGAACATTTTGGGTAAGGATCTCAAGGGTTTGGTTTTCAGAAGCACAGTTAAAAATGTGAGTGCCATTATTAAAACCTTGAAGGTGATTCCATGTGCATGTCAAGGATTGTTAAACAGTTCACTAAAAGATACACAGGTGGTTTAACACCTCAGTAATTACAGCTGGTGCTTCTTAGACCTGAGCAGATCCCGTGATTTATAGCATGAACTTACAGCATCAATGAAAAAACACCTTTACACTCAGCAATAAGCAATGTAACTCATAGTATAAACTTATAGCATAAACTGCAGTGACCAAGTGTACAGTTAGGGAATTCCTCCAGGATGCTTTTCCAGCAGCCAGTTTTGGATTGTTTCTCTTGCTTACTGCCTTCAGAACAAACTGCAGTAGTTAAACACGTGAAGTTCAAGGCCTCACAATCAGGTTTTGATTTTCTTTGAGCTGGGCTGGGAGACAAGGGAGGAATGTGGGGTCTCCAATTATTTAATAAGGAACTCAAAAGGCTCTTAAGAACTGAAAAGGCTGTTGCTGCTGCTGTTACCTCTGCCTGAATTCCTGGAACACGATCCTGTTTGGGAATCCCTGCCGACAAATCCTTATTCCTTCCAAAACCCCATTGCACCGGAGCTGATCTAGAACCAGGTGTGGGTCCAGTTTTCCAGCCTGGACAAAACAAAACACAGCTTCTTTTAATTGGTATTAAATTAATTATAAAATTAATTATAAAATTAATTTATATTATTAAATTATAAATGAAATCAATTAAATTATAGATTGAATAAATTATAAATTATAAATTAAATTATATTATTAAAATAATTATTACAGTGGCAAATTGTACTTTCATTTTCCAGCCTGAACAAAACAAAACACAGATTCTTTTAATTGGTATTAAATTAATTATTAAATTAATTCATATTAATAAATTATAAATTAAATAAATTCTAAATGATAAATTAAATTATATTATTTCATTAATTATTACAGTGGCAAAGTGTACTTTCAGTTTTTCAGGCCAGAAGGCAGCTGGGTGAGTCAGGGCACGTGCAGGGAACTCTGAGCAGACCCTGCCCAGCGTGACAGCCCTGAGTGGGGAGGGAAGGCCCGGCCAGGACGCAGGGCTCAGTGCAGGTGAGAACAAGGAGAAGCAAGCAGCAGGAGCTGCCTGCAGCCCCTACCCTCTTCTCGTGGTTGGGGATGATGCAGCGCACGAAGTTGGGGTTGGTGTTGCGCAGCGTGGCCATCAGCTTGGTCAGGGACTCCTTGTAGAGCTGGCCCACGGTGCGGAACATGCCCTTCTTGGTCTTGTAGGCTGAGCCAAAGGCCGTCTCCGTGATGCCCGTCACCTGGTCCAGCCCCACGATGCGATCCACTGCGGGGGACAAGAGGCAAGGGCTGAGCGGCCCCCCCGAGGGGCTGGCAGGGTGGCCCAGGTGGCCCTGGTGGCCCTGGTGGCACGGGAGCAGCAGCAGAAGCCGGGGACAGCGCTGGCGGGCGAGGCGGCGCAGCGGGACCGCGACACAAGCTCGGGGACCAACAGCCACGGGCTCATCCAGCACAAGAGTGCAGCTTCAGGAGGTACAGGCTGAAATATCCAGCTCTTTACCTGCAGTTCTACATGACCAGCAAAGCTGTTTTCTGTGTTTAAATCACTTTATAGAAAGGTAAGTGCCAGCTAGCAGGCAGCTCTCTGTCTGAGTCCTTACAGTGCACAGTGTTCATGGGTTGAACATTTGGAATTACACATCTGTGCATGAAAAGTCACTTATGACATAGAATAGGTTAAATAGAATGGCTTAAACCTGAGTTTACTTCTTCTTTCAATAGAAATTTCCAGAAGAGTTGGAAATAGTGTTATTTCAGTGACAAGAGGGGAAAAAGTATCTGCCAGACTTGTGCTCAGCTGCTATTTGGGAGAGTTCTTCCCATTTTTTAAATACACCTGCAAAGATCTCCCTGCCCAAAAGACAAGTTTCCAACCAGGAAAACTCCACACCAAAGCACTTCCGTGCTGCCTTTAGTAAAGCACCACAATAGAGATTTGTCTTTGATTTTTTGGAACATTTTGGGTAAGGATCTCAAGGGTTTGGTTTTCAGAAGCACAGTTAAAAATGTGAGTGCCATTATTAAAACCTTGAAGGTGATTCCATGTGCATGTCAAGGATTGTTAAACAGTTCACTAAAAGATACACAGGTGGTTTAACACCTCAGTAATTACAGCTGGTGCTTCTTAGACCTGAGCAGATCCCAACATTTGTGGGTTCTTCATTAAATCCAAGCTGGGCAGCCAGAAACAAGAATTTGTAGGCCACAGCTTCAATTTTGTCACATTATCTTCAAATTCATTCAAACCAAAGCAGAGGGAATTACGCTTTATTACCAGGATTATCTGACAAGTAAGGGACACTATTTAACTTCTTCCTAATATTCAACTGGTCAAAGGTCTATTAAAAAAAAAAAGGAAAATTAAAAGCAGAGAAACACAGGGCAGCAAATTTGAATAATCAACTGTAAGTCTCACATGTACAGCAGCGCCTAGATCCTCCACAGGGTTTTGAACACAAGAATTAAAGTTGGAGAAATAAGTAGGTGGTAAGGTGTTTAAAAGGTCACATCCCAAATATTGGTTTTGAAGCAGAATTCAGTCCCAAATCAGACATGGGACAGAGACTACAGGGAGTCAGTTTTATAGGGGATGAAATGATTGCCAATATTGAAACCTGCACCCACCAGGCCCCACTAAGGACTGCAACCACTCAGCTCTATTTCCCCTTGTACTTCCTACAATTTGGCAAAGATCTGATCCTGCAGTTTTGTGCTGCTCCCCTCTGTGCTCCAGCTCTAGGAGGGTGATTTCTATTCCAAACAGGATGACTGGAGTTAAATGTGAGCTCTGCCTACAGGTTTAAAGCATGAACTGCATGACTGGGCCAAAGGGCCTGGCTGAAGCCCCTGGATCAAAGCTCTGCAAGAATTCCTTTAGGAACATCCCTGGTTTCCTCAGGGATGGGATCTATCAGGAGTGGTGAGAGATAAACCCAAAATCTGAGGGCACAACCTTCACATCCACGTGTTTCTAAACTTGGGGAAAAGGAATCCAAGAAGGATGAGGAAGTTGAACTAAATATCTAAAGCATCTTCAAAAACATTCCAAGTGCATTTATTGATTTCTCAATACCCCCAAAAATATCTGCAGCTTATATAAATGTTAAAGTTAATAGGCTTTTAAATAAAAGGACAATTCCAACAAGGCTGGAAGAAGTTTAATTCACTTTCTACCCCCACTAAAACTGCAGCACTCATCCTGATACTTTCTTGAGCTCTCCTCCCAAAAGGACACAGTCATGTCCTAAAACATCCCAGAGTTTTGTCAATGTTGGACTGCAGAAAGAAGCTTGATAGTGTTCCAAAGCTTTTGCATTCTCTCAAATGCTTGCAGCTACCAGAATTGTCACTTTTAGAGGCAATTCTACATCTCCTCATGGAACCAGGAAGCAACAAACCTTTTCATCTGCAATGCAAAACTGGAGATGCTTTGTGTGTGTGCAGCAGCAGCTGGACAGGAATGCACTGGGGGCCCCAGGGGGGCTGGGGGGGGGTTTACCTAAATTCAGCATGAAATGAGAAGTTCATGCAAGCCTACGAGCAAAAATGGTTCTCCTGGAGGTACAACAGCCCTGCCTTTAGTAGGCCTAGTGTTTTATATCCATTCACCTGGTGGCTCATGAAGACCAGAAATATTGTCATAGAAACAGGCTCTCTGAATATTCTGAATCTCTAAGGCAGAGAAACAGCAGAAACACAAAGACAGAAGAGCAGATACACAAGACACTTGAGTTAGTAAAAACAACAGGTTCATCAATTGCAAACACACTTCACTGTGCCACAACATATCCCATGCACATTTCAACAGTCTGTGGGAACAGGGAGTGAGGATTCGGACCAAAACACAATTGCTCTGTGTGTGTCCTCCAAGGGAAAGGGCCAGATCCCCAGCCAAAAACTTCTTTACAGATTCATTAAAGCTGCTCTCTCTGGCTGCCCAAAGAGGGAAACTCAGCATTAACCTCCAGCACCACCTAAATCACAAGCTGCATTTCCTCCTCAAGTAACAAACTGCAGGGTTTATATCCTGTGACATGTAAATATGCTCTAATCAGTAGACCATGATGGTAAAAAGCAGAATAGAAAAGTCCCTGCTAAGTATTTATGTGGCTATTTCTGCTTTTTGGAGCCATTTGGTGCAAGTACTGATAAATCTTTCCAGGTGATGGGCAGGTAACCTGGCTGAGCAGCAGTGTGCAGTTAGAACAGGATTTGATCTTAATCTCAGCACTTCTACAGCTGCTACTGCAATGAATTTTAGGAGATGTGGATTTCCAGAGCACCACCCACCACTGCACAGGAAATAACTGTGCTGGTGCTCACAGAGACAGTGTTTACAATGCTTTACCAACAGCAAGAACCACCCCAGCTGTTCACACTCAGGACTCCACTGCAGCAAGTCCCAACCAAGAGTTCTGGACAAGATTTCACATTAAATTGGACACAGAGCAACAAGTAATAAGTGAGTGTCAGTTCCAGTAATGAACATGAGAAGCAGCTACTCAGAAATGGTACATGTGCAAGAGACCAGAGGTGCAACTCAGCTTCCTGGGTGGACTTTGGGCACTAAGTAAGAGAGAAAATGCTGTAAGGATTTACAGTGGAGAAGTGGAGGGTGAGGAAGGAACAGGCATTAAAGAAACCCCAAACAACTCATCCAGCAAGGTCAAACCACCAACAATCTGTGCTCAGAGCTCTCTTACCATCCTTCCAAAGCTCAGCCACGAATTTGTCCGAGGACTGGTGCAGGAGCGTGGCCACGTTGTCGTTCAGGGGGTCCATGTTCTTCATCAGCCACTCATCTGCCTTGTAGTCCACCTGCAGGGCAGCCAAGGGCTCAGGCTCAGAGCAAAACCAGCTCCAGGTTTCCGTTTCTCAGCATCAAACATCAGAGGTGCTTTCCTCTCCCTGCCCATGCTCAGGATCACCAAGGCTGGCAAAGACCTCCAGGCTCAGATCCAGCCCTGCCTGGTGCTCACATTTGCTGGCTGAGCCTCCCTAGGACAGCTCAAAGTATCACAAGTTTGCTTTTGGAAGAGCAAATGGGGTTTTCTTTAAAACTCAGCAATCTGACTGCTTTCTTACTGACAGCTGGGTGTTTATTTGCTGCCCACTTTATTGCCAAAATAAGTTTCACTGTGAAGATGCAAAACCAGCTCTAGGATAGACACCAATTACTTTATCTAAATTACTGGAGAGTAAATTAAGGATGTGCTGCAGCACAATTTTTTTTTTTTGAGAATTTCTCTACAGTATTTACATTTAAACACTTGGTTCTATACAGAAAATAAAGTTCTTATCTTTAAAGGGCCAGACCTGGGGTTCCCAAATAAACCCCAGCTCAGCAGCTAAAAAATCATTGACACCAATCTGGGCTTCATCCTAATCCAGGGAGCCCTAAAATTCCCTAATTCCCTACAGAGATTCCCTAAAATCTCTGTAGACCAGCATGGTTCTGCTCCAACCAAGGCAAAAGTTGCCTATTTTTGCACCCAGGCTTTGGAAGGAAAGCAGAGAACTTTCCCCAAACCAACCTTTCCAAACTAGAATTTAAGGGTGAGCCCTTACCTTCCCTGCATAGTGAATAATGCAGAAGTCTGCTTTGTCCTTTAGCTGTCTTGGCTTTTGAAACTTGGAATGAGTTCCTTGCTCTTGGACCAATTTCTCCACAAATGTCTTGTCAGTAGCTTTAGGGAACCAGCATTCTTCATCCAGCAATGCCAACACACCAGGAGGATTTGCCTGAAAAGCAGGTTGAGAATGTGTTCATGTCTTATATATGTATATATATAATTTTTAATTTTTTTTTTCAAAGTTTAATATTTCCAGTGCACCACTGAACATCACAATAAGGGTAGTCCAAAATGCTCCAAGCCTAATTTTAGTAGAACAAGCTGTGGGGGAGTCCAGGTCAAGAAGGATGTTATGGCTGAGTCAAACAAACTCATTCCAATATCCTTGGGGACACCACTGAGCTGGTCCATGCTGACCAGAGCCTTGCTTTGCAAGGGTTTATACTTAAAAGGTTCTAAGGAAATGCAAAATTCACCCATTTGGTGAGAGATGGTTCACTGTACCTGGCATCACACTTACAGAACAACTGGGAGGGTACTGAGGTTTGATTTGAAATGAATAAATAACTTGAGGTGTTTTAGGATATTCACCTAAACATGTGCACACTGAGGGCAGCCACACTTGTCCCCTGAGCCTGTTTGGAGGAGATTTTACCTTCCAAGGAGGCAGAACTTTCTCAGTTCCACACACAAAGTGCAGACCTTTGATAACTGAAACAAGATTTCCCCTTTCCCACAGG
>VZSU01001391.1:69593-116032 GCA_013398715.1 Nesospiza acunhae
CTGGGAGCTCACCTGCACCCCAGGATACACAGAAAACAGGCAGGGACGAGTACCTGCAGTGGCCCAGGTTTCACTGAAAAGGTTCTGAGATGGAAAACAAACTTTCAGGAGTCTCTGTTCTCCCCATGTGCTCCTCCTGCTCCTCAGCTTCCATGGATTGAGCAGCCAGAGGAGGATGTTAAAAACCACAGTGACTAAAACCACTTTTAAGATCCTGTTTTCCTATTTGCAAGGCAATTTTCTGAGGGGAAACTCTACTCTACACGAAGTTTCAGGAATTTTGCTATTGATTTCCAATGAAGGAAGTCTACCACAAATCTTGGGAAAACTTTCTACCTGAGTCCCACAGCTCCTACACCACAATGGCACAGTTTAATGACACTGACAGGATTAATGACTTCATTAGCACCAGGGAAAAAGGCATAAAAATAGCAGCTTCATATCTTGAGCTCAGTGTTTTACACCGACATGAGGGCAAAATCCCCTCTGGATAAATCCTTTTATTAACAATACATGGTATTTTAGATTTGAACCTCAGCATTCCAGTTAATTCCCTTTTAATGACAGCTCCACAAAGAAATGTCTCATTTGCAGGCAGCAAAAGACACAGTCAGCACTCCAAGCTCTCCTCCTCAGAGCATTACTCATGTGCAGACTTACAGGTCTTTCAATTAAGTCAATGCAAGGCTGCAGATCCAGGCCAAAATCAATGAAGTTCCACTCGATGCCCTCTCGCTGATATTCCTCTTGCTCCAGGATAAACATGGTGTGGTTGAACAACTGCTGCAGCTTCTCGTTGGTGTAGTTAATGCAGAGCTGCTCAAAGGAGTTCAGCTACAAAATAACAGCAGTGTTCAAGAATGAGTCAGTGACAAGACACCACAGATCTGGGAGGCAAAAATTTGACTTTATAAGGAAATTCTCCAAAACTTCGCGAAGTTCGAATGTAACGCAAAGAAAACTGGAAAGCAATTCTACCAATCTCCATGACATAAATTATAGCAGGAACAATTAAATTATAGTAGGAACAACTATCACACATAAAGAAGGATTAAAGATTAAATTATGATTTTCTGGCACCGTAACTTTGGGCTGTCAAAGCCTTTGTACCCCAAATAAACCCCTCGTGTAACCTCAGACCATGCTGCTTTCGGTGCCTCTGCAGCTGCCCTGACCCCACAGAAACAGGAAAAGGAAAGCCTGAGCAGGGATATCTCCCCGTACCTCGAAGATCTCAAAGCCAGCAATGTCCAGGATGCCAATGAAGGAGGCTCCCTGGCGTTTGGTCCTGTCCAGGGCTTTGTTGATGCGGTGCACGAGCCAGCGGAACAGGCGCTCGTAGGTGGCCTTTGCCAAGGCTTCCACTGCAAAGTCCGCCTGCAAACCCAAACAGGAACATTTATTTACCCTGGAAAAGCCATCAAAAGGACACAGACATGGATGTTATCACAAATAACTCGGTGAAGGAAGAAGCTGGATGGAGCTAATACCAGTGAGGAATGAAAACAAGCAGCAGGAACAGTTTGGAGTTTGATCAATGTTAAGAAAAATTTCTTTCTAAACTGTTCCATAAAAACAAAAGGTCTCCAAGTATTTGATAATGTCACAACATGAAAGGATGAAACCAGGAGAAAGTCAAGGAAATTGAAAGGTTTCTTCTATTCTACAGATGATTTTTACCATTTAAGAACATTTCACAAAGACACTAAAGCTTTAACAGAGTAGCAAACACTCAAAGCCAATTGTCTTTGTTAGGAGCTAATGAGGACGAGGCAGCTTCCCTCGACCTTTAAAGCACCTTTTAGAGCTCACCTGTTCTTTGGCCTGGGCTCTCTGGACCTTTCAGAGCTCACCTGTTCTTTGGCCTGGGCTTTGTGGGCCTTTCAGAGCTCACCTGTTCTTTGGTCTGGGCTTTGTGGGCCTTTCAGAGCTCACCTGTTCTTTGGTCTGGGCTTTGTGGGCCTTTCAGAGCTCACCTGTTCTTTGGTCTGGGCTTTGTGGGCCTTTCAGAGCTCACCTGTTCTTTGGTCTGGGCTTTCTGCACGTAGTCCCGGCCCACCTTGATGCGGGGGGTGAGGATGGCGCGGGTGAACTCCATGACGTTCATTCCCAGCAGGTGGCAGAGCTTCTGTGCGACTGCGAGGGACAGAGGGACACAGGGACAGAGGGACAGAGGGACACGGGGACAGAGAGACATGGGACACAGGGACACAGGGAGAGAGGAACAGAGGGACAAAGGGAGCACTGAGACCCTGCCCTGACACCTGGAGCAGCTCCTCACCAGGAGCTGGCATCTCAGGAGCCAGCACAGGTGCCCAGGTCAGTGCCAGCCCCAGGGGCTGTGCCCCAAGGCTGGCAGAGCTCTCCACAGGGACACAGCTGAATGCGCCTGGGGAGCAGGGAAAGGCTGGAATTCATCAGGGGCCAGCTCATTAACAGCTCACTTAGCTGCTCTGACAGGGAACACATCCCTTTTCTGACCCCAGGAAAAAAGGCCAGCATGGGGATATCACACATCAAATCCACCATCCCAAAGGTGCCTGAAAACCTGGCTGAGGGCAGGCAGCTGTGCCAGCCCAAAGCAGGACTGGGCCACCTTGTCAGGGAGCTGAGCACTCCCCGGGCCAGGCTAGCACAGTAGGAGGGGTCCCTGCCATGGCAGGGGGTTGGAATGGGATAATCTTTAACCCAAACCAGCCTGGGGTTCCAACACTTCACACAGAACAACACCACAGGCATCAGAGCACTTCAACAGCAGGAGCCTCCTGATGTCACTTCATTATTTAAATGTGCATTACCCACACCAGCCCTACAGGCTCCTGCTGCATCGGTCCCTCCCCTGAACACGAGGCCCAGGAGCTTGGGTGGCTGTGATTCCACACTTCTAAAAATGACAGAGACACTGAAGGTATTTTTAGGTCCAGGGAAGTGTTGCCCTTTAGCAGGAAGCTCTCCATGCTACCCTGTAAGAACTTGGCCCCTTATCTTTATCATCTGATATCTGCTTTTACTGTCAAAATGAAAATAAAAAGCTGTTTTTTCAAATCAGCATTGGAAAACAGATGCTCATACTAATATATGAGAGTTTCTGCTGCATTATTTTTTTCTTTAGTATTAAGAAAACTATTATTGCTCTTTAATGTTGCGGTTCTCTGTCTGGCCATATGTTCACTAGAAGGGTTCATGACCTGACACACAAGCAGTGAGATCAGGAGAGTGTCACAAACTGAGCACTCTTCACTCGAGCTGCAAACAGGAGCATTTCTGGGCTCTGAGCATACAAATCTGCACCAGCACATCAGATAAAACTCACAGCCTCAGGGGCCAAGCACGAAGTGCTCTCAGGATCTTTAAAACAAACAAATAAAACAAGAACTTGGAAATATTAAGTAGCCACGGGATGCTGTAAAGGATATTGCAGTGCTAGGAAGGAGGGTCCCAGAGCACCCCAAATACCACACTCAGCTCCTTCCATAACCCAGGGACATGGAGTTTATTGTCCCAGCCTTTCCAGTCAGTCATAAACTGTGCTTCAGGTGAGAATGGTCCCAATAAACCACAGCAGGTGTGACCCCAGCCAATGATCCCAATAAACCACAGCAGGTGAGAATGATCCCAATAAACCACAGCGGGTGTGACCCCAGCTAATAATTCCAATAAAAAACAGCAGGAGTGATCCCAGCCAATGATCCCAATAAACTACAGCAGGAGTGATCCCAGCCAATGATCCTAATAAACCAGAGCAGGTGAGAATGATCCCAAATAAACCACAGCAGGTGAGATCCCAGCCAGTGATCCCAATAAACCACAGCAGGTGTGACCCCAGCCAGTGATCCCAATAAACCACAGCAGGTGAGATCCCAGCCAATAATCCAGAGCAGGTGGTAGAAGAGACCTCAAATATCACCCAGTTCACCCCCTGCCACAGGCCGGGCACCTCCTTGTTTGTTTGTAGAAAGGAGAAAGGACAATTTAAAATGTGGGACTGGAGAAAACCCTGATGTCCTGACCCATGTTTTATTACTGCTGGGGTTTGACAGAAAATTCTGAATTTATTACAAAGCCAAGATACTGAGGAGCTCCTATCAGAGGTGAACATGAACTTTATGAGGTTGCTTTGAACTTCTGCCCTCGCAGCTGCAAGGTCCCTTCCCAACCTGGTGAGCATGAAATGGCTCTCCAAGCACAGCTTCTCCATCCTCCTGCGCCACAAAGGCTCTGTGGCTGCTCTGATATCTGTACTTGTGCCCGGGATTTGTTTATCTCCATTTCCCATCTCCAGGGGAGAATTTGCCTCCCAGGTTCTTTGAATGGGTTCCCATCTCATGCCCACAAACTCCTCCCACCCACAGAGGCAGCGCCTGCCCTGCGTCACACCCAGGCTCTGAGCAAGGGCAGTCCCTGTAGGGACACCCTGATTTCTGCAGAGGGTGCAGGGAAACCCTCACAATGGGATGTGACAAGAAAAGAGAGATCAGTTACCCTCAATTTCTTCACAAAGATGCAATAACTTAAGACCATATCACCAAATTCTTAAATACAAGAGGGTAAAAATATGCTTTAATTGTGATCTGAGCTTTTCATCCCTTTGGCTGTAGAAGTCAGAATTTTGTATCCAGTACTACAAATATCCAAGAGCATCAATATATTTATAGCCAGTGTAATCAATATATTTATAGCCACTGTAATTCAGAACTGATGTCTAAAAACCAATGGTAATGCAACTAAAGACAGCCAGGAAGCATCTCTATCTTCTCACACCACACCTTCCACATGGACAATGACCTGGGTGGGTTCTCTAAGCCAGGAAAAGGCCAAAAAATTAACCCCACACCCATCTTTTCTCCCCATTGCAACACAGAAAGTGCCAAAAGCCAGGTCAGTAACTACTGACCTCTAACCTGGGCAGCACCACTGCCCTCAGAAAGGACAATTTTGGGCTTTGCAAGTGACCCAGGTGCTCAGGAATTTGGGGCAGCCACAGAATGAGACCAGAGAAGAAGCTGAGCTGTCCACGTCAGCAGCTCCTGGGAATGGGGGCTCCCCTGCCCCTCCATTGATGCCAGCTCTCCAAACTGCCTCTCACGAGAACATTTCAAAGGCTGGCACTGCAGCCTTCAATAAAAACCTCAAATGTGCCTCTCGGCAGCTTTTTTTTTTTTTTTTTTTTTTTTTGGGTGGGGGAAGAAATGTATCCTTCCAAATGCTGATTGCATTGCAGGCACTGATAAATTCAGTGTCAGCCACACTGCCAGGACACTCCAGAAATGAGCCTGCTCTAAATGCAGCATTCCTGTCCTCAGCCACTGCACCAGGGAAGTTGTGCTTGGCTCCATGGCTCTTATCATTGGCAACAAAACTGCTCTCAGCAACCAAAGCAAACAAACTGATTTAAGCATGAACTTCTTGCTAGGGCTTAAATCTTTGGAGAGAGCAATAAACAAGATTACAACCAAAATACTTGTTCCAAGCTTAGCAGCAATGCAAACAGCATCAATTCCCCTGATGGACGTTGCATTTGTCTGCAGCAGGAGATGGAAGGGAGAGGTTTAGGAATTGTTTGTTGGTGCCATCAGCCCAGAGCCCTCCCAAGGATGCTCAGCACTGCTCTGTGCTTGGCAAGATTGCCCTGGACAGGGCAGAGAGCTCAGCACAAGCCCAAGCACACCCCCCAGACAGGGGAACTCACCAGTGTTCTCTGGCATGGAGGCCTGGTCTGTGTTCCTCTCCTTCTTAAAGGAAATGTTTCCAAACTGCAGCACTGAGGACACCACTTTCAGCATGGCTGTGGTAACAAGAGACATTGCATCAGTTCCATGGCACAGGGCTCAGCTGAACACATTTTCCTCCTGTTTCTTGTGTCACTCTCCTTCCAGATTGCAAGGAGAAAGAAGTTCAGGGAGGAAATACAGTTTGTACTGTGCTTTTTGGGCAAATGGCTTGAATTCAACTCCAGTTGGAGTTAAGCAAACATCTTCTTCAGGCTTTCAGAGACACTGAAGCAACATTAAATTTGGTGACACTAAATTAGCAGAGTGTGTGTGTGAGAGAGAGAGGGAAAAGGACCCTGAAAATTCCAGAGGCTCCGTAACTTACACAAGATCTCATCGTGTGAAAAGCCCATGATATGCATGGCTTCCATTGTCTCCTGGAAGTTGTCCTTGTCTTGTTGCCCAGGGATGGGGATGTAGCCATTAGATAAAAATCTGTAATTGTTAAATCCCTCGAGCAGCAGGTCAGCTGTGTTGGGGGAAGGGGAAGAGACAGAAAAATAAGCTCAGCAATGCTGTTCACACCCACTCGTGCTCTGTTCTCACTCAATTCCCCAGCTCTGCTTTGGGAAACCAGTCCCTCAGAAATGGCTACAAGCCAGGAGAGCAGCTTCTGAAACCCTAAAAATACCCTAAAAATACCAGTGCACCTCCCAAGCTGAGGCCAGACTCAGACTCTCCCTGCAACAACCTCCACGAGCTCTTCAATGCACTAAACCAGCCCCAGAACACTACACAGATCCATCTCAAATCCTCATCTGGAATATCCGAAAAGGAAATCTCTACTGAAAGGTAACAGGCCCAGGCAGAAATGGAGCTGGGGATTGATGATCCCATCAAGGATGTGAGCACAGCTTATCTCCTACAGGAGGAGTGGACCAACTCCCTGAAGTCTGTATCTTTATGAGCTTCACTTATCACAACCCACCAGGAACTCCCAAGGAGGGAAAAAACCCCAGAGTTGAGACAACCACCCCAGCACTGCAACGGCTTGAAGAAAGCCCAGGTTTTCATTGGGTTTGGGTTAAAATTCTCTGTAGGCTGGAGGAGATGGGGCTGGTTGCTTCCAGCTGGGAACTTTGCAGCTCCAATCCAGGGATTCCCGAAGTGGGCCTTGGCAGGGAGGAGACAGGGGATTGGAATGGCAGAGTGGCTCCCCAGAACATCTGATAAAACCCAGTGTCACAGACATATTTTCTGAAAAATCCGTTAATTAGTATCTTTTCTCTTGAGAAGCTGAGAAGCTTCAGCTTCTCCATGTTTTGCTTTGGAATGTGATTTGCAGAATTGTTTACCCAGCATGTGAAATTGTTTTTACTTGATGACCAATGACAGCCACCTGTGTTGAGGCTGTGAGCAGTCACAAGATTTTATTCTCATTCTTTTCCTTCCCTTGCCAGCCTTCTGATGAAATCCTTTCTTCTGTTATTTTAGTATAGTTTTAATATATCATTTTCTTTTAATGTAATATATATCATAACATAATAAATCAGCCTTCTGAAACGGAGTCAAGATTCTCATCTCTTCCCTCGTCCTGGGACCCCTGTGAACACCACCACACCCCACAGTGACTTCAGGACAAAGCTGCCCAGCCTTTCCTCTTAAAACTCACCACTCACAACCACAGAATCACTCAAACCCACCCTGTACCCCTGAAACAACAAATTCAGCACCCAAGAGGTGTCAGATGGACATTCCCAGCTTACACTTGAGGTGTTCTCCTGCTCCAGCCAGGAGCTGGTAGAAGATGTGGAACGTGCGCTCGTCCTTGGCCTGACGCACGGCTCGGGACTTCTCCAGCAGGTCTGGGGTCACCTGGAGTCAAGGGCCACCTGCAATCCCTCCTTCACCCTGCTTCAAAGCCTACTGAGAGCCCCAAAGCAGGCCAGGGAACCAGTCTGAGACCAAAGAGAACTGCAGGAGTAATGTCCAGGGCTGCTGGGGCTGCCCCTGGATCCCTGGCAGTGCCCAGGGCCAGGCTGGACATTGGGGCTGGGAGCCCCTGGGACAGGGGGAGGTGTCCCTGGGACAGTGAAGGTGTCCCTGGGACAGGGGAAGGTCCCTGGGGCAGTGGGAGGTGCCCCTGGGTCAGAGGAAAGTGTCCCTGCCATGGCAGGATGGGCACTGAGGTCCCTTCCATCCCAAACCAGGCTGGCATTCTGTGACTGGACTTGGTCCCACATGGACTTTAGTGACTAAGTAAGAGATTTCCAGCTGGTAGAAACCCATTGTTCATCTCAGCCAATTCCTGACATTTCCATCCCTATATTTCCCTGCATTCCCTGCATCCCCTGCATCCCCTGCCCCATGCAGCCACACTTATCTGCCAAGGACCAGCTGCACTTTTGCTGAGGGGGAGCTCCCATCCTTCTCCATCATCACTTCTATTGAGGTCCTAGCTGAAGTCCTAATCCCAAAAAGCAGCAGCTGCTGAGCTCCTTTATTATCCAAAGTGCATCTGCCATTCCTTCCAAGCGTTGTATTTCCCCATAACAATCCACACTGCCTTTCAACAGCTCCCAAATTCCATTTCTGCAGCAGGTAGTGCCTGATTAGCTGCCATGAGCTGTAATCTTATTTCATTTTTTTTATTTCTTGATATCCCATATTGTAAAGCAAATGTAGGACAGGGATTTGAAATGACAGCGCCAAGGATGGGTTCCTGTGATGAAGAAGAAATTCCCCAAGAGTTAAACCCTCCTGTTTTCACAAAGCTCTGGGCAAAACAATTCATCTGGACTTTCCTAAAAGCTGCCTTCATTCCTGTGCTATGGTGAATGAAAAAAAAAAAAAAAACACTTATCATTGCAGCATATTTTGAATAACTATAGATCTTTCCCAGCCTTATTGGGAAATCACATTTTCTGACAATTCCAAACACTTAATGTTCAGATCAAGCAGTTTCAAAACACAGGAACCAAATGGAAACTTAACTACAGCATTGTTTATGATCAATATTCACTTCATGTTGTTTAGCAAGACTCCCAATTCCATCCTTTTATGACCACTCCACTGCTATTCTCCCAGAAAACTCAAAATTACACAATACATTTTTAGCACAGAGAAAACAACTTCAGGGAAAGGCTTTCAGCGCCAGTTTTTTGACTTGGTTTTACACTCATAAACAAGAACAACTCTTAGAGCTAAAACTGAATTCGCTTTGGTATTAATTTCAATTAATGAAGCATAATAGAAGGCCCTGTGTTACTGAACCTTCATGGCAGCCAGAAGAGCTGAGCTCTGTCCTGGATCAGGAGCCCCTCTCCAGGCAGGGGCTGCTCCTGGCTCCCCACAGAGGCTCAGCTCCCCCTCAGGAAGGCGTTGGGGATTTTCAGAAATGTTCCCAGAACAAGCACATTTCACATGGTTTCCCTTTCCAACACAGCCTGGCTTTAAGGCCAGCCTGAAAACCCTGCAGGTTCCAGGGGGTGGGATTGGGGAGTTTAGGATTTCTGAGCACACACAGAAGCTGCTGAGTCTGTGATATTTGAGCAGTTATTTTGAAACAAAGGGAGAGATGGATGCTGTCAAAGGAATGTCCAAGTGCGGCAACCTCTCACTGCATTCCAGCGAATTCTAGGGTTAAAAGCAAAACAAAGCAGGGCAGCTGCACTTTGCAAGGATGTGGCAGCAAAAAGGATACAGGTCTCAATGTTGGCCCCAACAATGTAACCCGTGACATCAAAGTTAATCCTGATGAATTTGCCCTGCAAAGGAAAGAAGATTTTTTCATAATTACTTTTTTTTTTTTTAATTAAGACAATGCTGTCCATACCAGAGATAACCCAAATGCACTCATGGCTCAAGGATTTTCCAGGTCCAGAGGAAACCTTTCCCCTTCCATGGGCTCATTCCAAGGGAGCACACTGCAAACCAACACCTTCCAGGACTGGAAACTCCTAGGGCAGATTTATTTGGGATCCAAACCCCTCTGAAGGTGAGGCTCCATTTTCCCTGAGCAAACACTCTGGGGTGGGGAGCAGGGCTGGGGTTCCAGGTGTGCACATTTCTGGTGCCTGAAGGGGCCTCAGCTCTTCAATCTCAGGTGCTGCCTGGCCCAGAAAATTTCTCCCTCCTTTTCCAAAAGGCTTCCACAGCCTCTCTCTGGCTCATCTAAGGGCTCAATTCTGTTGACACCATCAGAGCACTGAGCCCAGGGCTTTGGAAAAGCCGTATCAGAGGGAAGCAGTCAGTGCTGCCACATCAATCCAGCAAGGCCAATACAAACCAGAGACTGATCCCCTGGAACACAAGAGAACTGCCTCTGGTAGAAGAAAAAAGGGGGAAAAATAAAATTCATTGGCCAGTCTGAGTCCTGCCTGGGTTACCAGGAGCAGGGCAAGGCTGAACCACCCCTCACCTCGTGGGAGGACAGAGATTTCTAAATCAGGTTTGAAAATGGCTGTTGAAGATGATTTTTTTCTGCATGAGATGAGACCATCTGGAATGAATTATACTGGTTCCTTTATGAAAACAGAGCTGGAGCCATCAGAGTGATTATGTTCATGATGGAAATGCAGAGCTCAAAATAACACAAACCAGATGCTAACATCTTTTAGGGGAAGAAGTATTCTCATTAAATTAGTACAGCCTCGGATGGATTCAGAACAGGTAACAAAGTGGAACCACTGTGCAGTGAAATCTGTTGATGTTATAAATCCTGTACCCAGCTCCTATAAGCATCAGGAAACATTATAAATAACAGGGCTGTAAAATTAAAAAGCTGAATTTCCACAGAACTGTGCTCTCCCTTCTCAGCTGAAGGGGCTGATGGATTTAGTCATACAGTTTTCCAGAGTTCTTATCATGGAGTTGAGTTCATGTATTATAAATCCAAGCAACTGTTGAAATGTCAAAGACAGACAAGAAATCTTTCATTTGTTCTGTAAATTTTAGGGCTGTTCTCGCAAGCAAAATGATTTAATACCTCCTGAACACTCTTGAAGTTGTACTAAAAACATCTTCCCCCTGAAATAAGAGATGGGTCTTTTTTTTTTTCCTTCAAAGGACAGGAAGTTCTAAGAAGTGGTAAAAAGCTATTTATTCATCCTGAGTCCCACCACAATTTTTAAAACAATGGAACCCATCAGAAGTGGTTATCAGCCACCAAAACACTGTGAACAGCAGGCAGGGACCCAACAAAAACATGGAGCAGCTACAGCAGTGCCTGCCACCTGGGCTAGGTCACACAGTGGCCTTTTGACTTTCCTGGAGTCAATCAGGACATTTACATGGGGTTTTATGTGTGCTTTTGCAGAAATTCAGGATGTTCTCTCCAACCCAACCAGGGGATGAAGTCACAGCTCTGCACAGGAAGGCTGCAGGCTTTGCCAGTGCCATGGGGTGCCCCAGTCCTTGGCACCTGACAGCAACTCAGCAGCATTTGTGCACACAGCCCAGCCCAGCTCTGTTTGATAGATCATGAGCTGCTGTCAGCTCAGGGATGGCTGGAGTCACAATAAAATCACTTTGCCAAGAGCCAGTGAGGAGATGCCCTCAGTGAGCCCAAAAAGCAGAAGGCATTGCAAGGAAACCTGGATTCATGGAGGAAGGGGAGAGAGAAATCTCCTGATACAATCAGAGAGCACCTGGCACAGGGGATTTCTGCAGCAGTAGCAGCAGCAGGGATCAGGGCACAGGCTCTGGGATCAGGGCACAGCTCTGGGATCGGGGCACAGCTCTGGGATCGGGGCACAGCTCTGGGATCGGGGCACAGCTCTGGGATCGGGGCACAGCTCTGGGATCGGGGCACAGCTCTGGGATCGGGGCACAGCTCTGGGATCGGGGCACAGCTCTGGGATCGGGGCACAGCTCTGGGATCGGGGCACAGCTCTGGGATCGGGGCACAGCTCTGGGATCGGGGCACAGCTCTGGGATCGGGGCACAGCTCTGGGATCGGGGCACAGCTCTGGGATCGGGGCACAGCTCTGGGATCGGGGCACAGCTCTGGGATCGGGGCACAGCTCTGGGATCGGGGCACAGCTCTGCAGGGATCAGGGCACAGCTCTGGGATCAGGGCACAGCTCTGGGATCAGGACACAGCTCTGCAGGGATGAAGTGCCCAGGCTCTGCAGGGCACAGGCCCTGGGATCAGGAGGCTCTGCAGGGATCAGGAGGCTCTGCAGGGATCAGGGCACTCACAAAGCGGGAGGAGTTGTCGTTCTTCACGGTCTTGGCATTGCCAAAGGACTCCAGGATGGGGTTGGCCTGCAGCAGCTGCCTCTCCAGCTCCCCCTGCAAACCACAGAGACACAAACACAACAGATTTATCCAGAGGGCCCAGGTGCTCTGCCTGTCCTGCAGTCACCTCCCCTGGTGTGGCAGTGCCACCACCTCCACAGGGTGATTCTCATCCTCCCCTCACTCCCAAACCTGCAGCTGCCTCCATCCAGGGGTGAACGTGGCTGGATTTTGGGTGGTGTTTGTTTATCAAAACACACACAGAGACACACACAGACAGAGCAGGGACCAGACAGGACTTGATGGATGCTGAAAGTCACTGAATATGGGAAAAAAAATTCACATTTAGGGCTAATGAAATCAGGCACAGACCTTTGAGTCCTTAAGGGAAGAAAGCAATTTAACTGATTTAATGTTTTAGGTTTAAACTTTGTGCTGGCAATACAGCTATCTCAGAACACCTATTTCCAAACTCAGAAATACCCATTTCCAAACCTACTTTCAGGTGAGTGAAACTCCCCTTCAGTCAGCCAGACTGAAACTCATCTCATTGCATCACCTCTGACCTGGCCACACCAGCACTGAGCAACACCAACTACAAACACTGCTTTCAAATTGCTCAATCCAGCCAGCACTGCTCAGGGTGCTTAATGCATTTGTTAAATGCTTCTGTCAGCTCTGGCCAATGAGTTTAGAATTTGAAGTACTTATCTCAAGGAAATTGCACAACAGCTTTTACAAGTTCTGTCCATGAGGAGGTCTGGTAACAAAAAAAGTCTGTGCTGCTTCCAAGAGCCCAGGAGGCACAAATGTACACAGGAAAATATATTGTCTTCTTGCTCCGAAGGATGGTTTGGGAAAAAAAAAATTAAGTGAAGCTGTCTGGAAGGTAGTCTCCAATCTGACATTTGTGTTCATGAACCTGCTTTTTCCAATGATTTATAGTCTTGGTGAATAAAGGCCCAGACCGAGCATCAAAGAACAGGAAGCATTAAGTCTCTTAAGGCTTCCACGAGGGGTCAATTCTTAGACAGGAATTTTTAAAATTCACAACTTAACACCTACAAGAGTTTTATTTGTATATTGAAATATATTTCAAGCTCTCCTGGAAATAAGTGGCTGCTCCTTCTTTTATGTGACCTCACGTTATCTGCTCAGAAGTTGCTTACTTCCAAATGTGCTCGCTTTGGGACGACACATTCCCTAAATGCTGGGGTGGTAAGGAAGGAATAAATGCAGAAGGAATAAATATGAGTCCTAGCCCAGAGCAGAGCCAGCAGTGCCATGGCAGGGCTGCCAAGGTGACAGCTTAAAAGCACTTTTAAACTGACAAAAAACTGCAGCTGGAGAGAAACTGGATGCCTGTTATAGCCACTCTGTGCTGTTATATTCTCCAAATTTCCCAAGTAAAAGCCTCAGAGCCTGGAATGCTCCCACCTCCCCTCTCCCAGCTCCTGTGGGCACACCAAGTCCAGGGCAGCATTCCCTCAGCACTGCTCCTGGGATAAACCCCAGGGTGCCCAGCCAGGGCAGGGAGTGTGGCACAGCTGGCACAGCTGGCACGTCCAAATTCTGCAAGGTTTTGGAAAGAAACACCCCGAGTGCCCAGTGAGTGCTGCATGGCATGGCTGTGTGCCACCAGCACTGCCTGGGCTGGGAGGGCACAGCAGGGCTGGATAAACCTGGAATAAAGCAGCAGAGGATGTGGATGAACACATTTACCCATGACATGCTCTGCCTGCTCCTTGCTGCCATCACCCTGAGGAGCTGAGGGAGCAGGGGATGCTCAGCTGAGGGTGAACACCATGGGCACCAGCAGAGCTCAGTGCTGCGCACACAGACCTGTCCCAGCTGTCCCCAAGGAAAGCACAGCCCTCACTGTGCAAAAGGCTCCTGATTTGGGGGTTTCCTCTCTCCAGGCACTGCTTTCAGCCAAACTCAACCCTCTTTGGGAAGAGCTCAGGGTTTTACACAGACACTGAACTCCAGCTTGGCCTCTGGGCACAGCCCCTGCGCAGCATCTCCCCAGAACTTCTTGGAAAAAGCAGAATGGGAACTGGGAGAAATGAGGGCATGCAATGGCTCATGCAGCACCACGAACACAAGGCCAGGGACTGTCTCAGTGTCAGAAAAGCAGCAGCAGCCCAGGGTCTGGCTCTGGGGAGGCAGGGGAAGCTCCATGCTACTCACATACAGCAGGGATCCACTCTGCACTTCCAAGTGACATTGAAACACAGACGTTAATGATTCCATGCCTTATGCAGCATCAACACCTTGGGATTTGCATTTTCCACAGCCACAGTTAAAATGTTCACCAGCACACTTTTCATGTCCACCCTGTCACCCAGCTCCAAGCAAGAGGAGGGTTCAACCAAACACCACTCTGTTTCTGGACTTGACAAATATTGAGTAAAACCCCTAAGAAGTGACTGACGTGTGCAAGGAGGGAGGATTCAGTTGCTCCCTGGGAATGTCTGCAGCTTCTGAACAGGAGAGCACAGCCCCACAGCTGGGTCTGACTGTACCACACACTCCCGAGGCACCACAGCTGCCCAGGCACTGCTTCTTGCTGCCAACAGATCACACCTGAAGGTCCCTGTACTATTTCCCTTTGCACTGCAGTTACACTGCACTCATCAGCTCCAGAGAAAGGCAAGGGGGGGGATTCACCAAGCTGAATTAACCCTTCAGTTTCCGTGGCTGGTCACACCCTGGGGAGCTGGGACAAAGCTTTACTTTATTTAAAACCTCAAAGGCATCACTTACCAGCTCGGCTTAGACTGGGGCATTTCTCTTGAGGCAGCACTTGTTTATCCCTCCCCACAGTCCTGCCCTCAACCTCCACCTGAGCCTCCTCCAGGTGACCTCCACCTGGAGCCCTGCAATTCCTCCTCTGCCCCAGAACCTGGGATCAGAGCAGGGCCAGGGGATCAGGCGTGTGGCATGGGCAGGGCATGTGCCCAGCACTCTGCCAGCCTGAGCAATGACAGCAGCTGGAATTCACATCAGCAAACTTCACTCAGATCCCACTCTGCTCGCACCACTTGTCCTGTAAAGTCTGGGGAAATCCTTAATTTCTCAAGGCTTTTGGTTATGCCAGGCCTTTCACATTTGAGATCAAAGTCTTCACTGGTGATTTGCAAAGCTATAAAAGTATTCAGACAAAGCACTTAATCAAAAGAATTTTGTAGCTTCCATTAATCAAATCTTTATTTTGTGCTTTGTTTAATATTTAAAAGTGTTCTGCCCTCTCTCAGCAGCACATTACCCAATATACACAAAGTAATTTGGAGAGAGGGCAAACCTTTCATTTCAGGGCTCAAAAGTGGTTAAAATCCTTTGCAATGCTGAGAAACTCATGAGCTGCTCACTCTTCCCTCTCTGAAAGCCAGTTAAATATTTCCAAAATTCTCTACTAGCTGCGTGTTCCTTCAAGGTTTCCCACATTATCAGCACAAAGAGAAGAATATACATCAGTTCTCCTACATAACTTGAAAAGCATTAAAAAAAACCACTTGCCTGGTGTTTGACGGGTTTGGGAGATTCAGGCTGTTCATTGCAAACAAACAAATGATAAGTTAGCAAGCAGGCATTCCAGCTGCATGTCACATCCCACATTAGCACTGTCAGCACCTTTAACCACACTCACTTCACAGAGAGTTTCACAGAGAGCTCCACAAAACTGCCCAGATTTCAGAACAGGGTTACTGGCACGTGCCACACGCTGCACCTGTGTTTATGCAAGGGTTCATGAAACCCAGCGTGGCACAGGGCCCTTGAGAGCCAGGGGAAGGCAGGAGCTGCATTATTTGAAACGAAGCCAGGCTGAGTCCCCTTGTGGCCAGCCCTGGGCGCTGTGGGGTGGCTGGGGTGAGAGGTGATCACTGGTCACCCTGATGTTGTCTGAAAAATCCTCCTTGCCCAGGACTTTCTCCTGGGAAGCTGAGAAGCCTCAGAAAAGAACAGAACCAGTAACTATCTGATTGCTTGGGAATGTGACCTGTAGAGCAGTTATCAACAGGTGCATCTTTGATCGGTTCCATGTGAATTGTTTTTAATTAATGACCAACCACCATCAGCTGTGTCAGACTCTGAGGAGTCAGGAGCTTTCACTGTCATTCGTGTTCAGCCTTCTGATGTCTCCTTTCTTTTTCTTTACTATAGTTTTAGTATATCATTTCTTTTAATATAATATCATAAAATAACCAATCAGCCTTCTGAGCACATGGAGTCAGATTCTCATCTCTCACCTTGTCCTGGGGACCTCCCAACACCACAATCACTGTCCTTGAGCACTCCCAGAGGGGTGGAACAGCTCAAGAGGAGCCACACAAAGCAGTCAGGGGGCTGGATTTGCACCCTATTACAAATACTTAAAAATGCAAACCTACACTCGAGAGAGAACCTTTGCTTCTTTATTTCAAGCAGCAGCGCAAGGTTGCACTGGACACTTGGCCAGCAAGAAGGATAAAGGGAAGGTGAAGGTAATAAAGTAAAATAAAAGCCCTTCAAAATTCAAATCTGCACAGCTTCAGCAGAAATTTTCAATTCCATCCCCTCTTCCTTGGCTCAGACTGTGAGTTTAATAATCTTAAGCTTCAGATCTGAGAGCCTGAGGCAAAGTATTGTGGAGAAACACACACAACGTGAGATTTTTATAGGCAGCCAAATGTACTCCCTCTTTCTGTGACTCTCATTTTATTTGTGCAGGATGGCAGATTTGGACAGAGGTCTGTCAGGCAGCTGGCAGAGGTCTGGCTTGCTCAGGTGAGTAAAGTGAATTTTCAAATTGCCAAGGAAAGAGCCAGCCCTCCTGGAATCATGGGGCAGGACAGGAGCACCTTGGGATTCAGGAGTTTCATTTGTTTATATTTACAAAAGATGAATTGCACTCCTGGGTGTCCATCCTTGCCCTCCCAGAGACAACTGAGCAGCACCAGGCACAGACTGAACTTCTCTGTGTTTAAATGAGGGCAGTTAAAGCCCACTCAGGAAACCCAGGGGAGCTTTAGCCTGAGCGAGCCTGCCCGAGATCCTGTCCTTCAAAAACTAATTCTGTTTCTTTAGAAATTAATAAAACAAATGAAGCAATTTAGCATTTCAGCTACCAATGCAAAGGCAGCCACTGAAAGCAATCATTAATCTGAAAGTACCAGTAATGAGTTCTGAAGTGTAAAATAGCACCAACATGAGAGCTGGGTTTGGTGAAAACAGAGGCAGTTTGGGCTGAGAACACTTTGGGGAAAGCTTAAAGCCCCTTCCAGAGCCTAAAGGGGCTGGAGAGGGACTGGGGGCAAGGGATGGAGGGACAGGACACAGGGGATGGCTCCAGTGGACTGGGGACAAGGGATGGATGGGATATTGGGAATTGTGCCCTGCGAAGGTTGAAGGTTGCCCAGAGCAGCTGGGGCTGCCCCTGGATCCCTGGCAGTGCCCAAGGCCAGGCTGGACATTGGGGCTGGAGCAGCCTGGGACAGTGGAGGTGTCCCTGGGACAGGAGGAGGTGTCCCTGGGACAGGGGGAGGTGTCCCTGCCATGGCAGGGGTGGCCCTGGATGATCTTTAGCATTCCCTCCAACCCATTCTGGCATTCTGTGATCTGCATTTGATGTAAAGGTTTCTCCTGATGGAGACTGGACATCCTGCCTTATTTCAGCCCTCAGAGCAGCTCCTGCTCCAGCCCTGCCCAGCAGCTCTCCCTCCCCAGCCTCTATTCCCTCTTTGAGGGCTGCTGCAGCCTTAGCTGGCTCTGCCAAACGCCAAAGTTACTGAGGTTCCTCTGCCCCCGCTCCTTCTCCCCACACTTCGAGGGCAGTGCCCAGGACACCACCTTGGGATCACCCAGGAAATGAGGTTCCCCCACTCGCAGCCCAGGAACCCCCACTGAAACTCAGGCTGGAACTCCAGCCCTGGGTCACTGACTCCATTTGCAAGGCCCATGTGCTCAGGGCTGTGCAGGACTCTGTCAGCTCTAAGGAAAGAGGGATCTGGGGACAGAAACGCCTCCTGGACAAGCAGCTGGATGCCAGCCATGCCAGGCTGGGCAGGGCATGGGCAGAGCTCTCAGAAAAGCTGAACATTTCCCCTCCATCCCAGCTGGAGGAGGCACCTGGTGAGCCCCTGTGCTGCTCTGAGGTGTCACTCTGGGGCTCCTCTGCTTTGTTCTGCTTTTACAGCACTAGGTCAGGCAAATCACAGTTAACCCTAGGCTTAGCATACAAATTGCTTTGTTTAAAAAAATAATCAATGAGGCATTCAAAGAGGCTCAGAAATACACATGTCACTGATAACCATCTGTAACAGGATGGCTACAGACAGACTGCAAGCCATGGATTAATTTAACAAGCCTATTTAGCATCTCCTTGTGCAGAGGGTAACGCACAGGTTGCACACACTGTGGATCACCACCAGCCCTCTACAGCTTTCTAATGAATATGCAAACAGGCTAAATCAGGGCAGCTTCTGTAACCCCCATTCCGACCCTTCCTACCTTTCCAGTGGCACCTGTGAGGGTTGCACATTCTTTGTTCCCAATACATAAACACAAACTAATGGTTGCACAACAAGGGAGACTCATTTGTATTTTCACAATTAGTTTGGTGACAAACATTCTGCACTTTTCATGGATACGTGGCAAATCCAGTGCCCACTGTGGTACTGCATTGAATAAAGGGCACAATCCAAGACTTTTATTCAGGACACTCCCTGTTCTTTTTGTTCACGTCCCAGCTTTTCCCTTTCTTTCCTGTGCCTTCACAGGCTCCCTCAGTTGCATCATCTCCATCCCTCAAGATTTTGAAAACTCAGCTTTTGTGGGGATTGGGCAATGCAATCTCACTTTGAAGGGAGGCACATTTTGAAAGGTGTCTGGGCAAGAGGCTTCCAGAAGTGTCTGAGGTATTCCAAGTTGTCAACAGTATATTTAGAAATACTTGGTGCAAACCCTGCACAATTCCCTTCTCTCCAAAAGCCTGCTGGCAATTTTGCTTCTGTAGAAATTGAAAAAATACTGTCCAAGGCTGCACAGTGGTAAAGCCAAGACATGCATAACTGCAAACCTCCCAGAACATCCCTTGTGCTGGATGATGTCCCAGTGTCACCAGAGTCACAACATGAGTGGAGGTGACACCCCAAGGGATGCTTCAGTGGGAATGGGGTGCTGGGCTGATCTCAGAGGTCTTTGCTGTAATTCTGTAAGCCTCTAACTCTCTGATTCCATAAAATAATGCAGTTTGAAGGTTCCAGCCACCACAGACACCAGGATTACTACTGGATAACCATTTGTGATTACAGCATGACACTGTTGGGAGCAAAGCTCAATTAAAACCTCACTGCAAACATATCCAAGTACCCCTAAAAATGAATAATCAAACCCATTCCTGGTTTCTAAAAGCAAAGAATCACTCAAAATTCAGTGCAAATGTTGAAGCCTGGCAGCAAATCTGAAGACAGTTCTATATAAACCAGAGTTGGTTTCAAGCTACCAAAAAAGCCAATATTCTCTGATGTAAAAGTATATACTCACTTGTTTATAGTGTAATAAAATCTGAGCTTTTAATTAGATGCTGGCTTCTAGATATAGCAACTCTGCAGCAGTTTTTAAGCTGGATGATTTTCCCATCTACAAGTTAATTTTTCAAAGCACAGAAAGCTTGTTCACAAATATAATACTAAAAACTGCATCCAGTGGGAACTAAACTCAGTTAGAATTGCCTGGGTTTATTGAATCTTTTTGGAAAATGGGGTTTATTGCATCAGAAAGCTTTGCTTTTATTTGTATAAAGCCTTTAATTTCACAACAGAAATTAGACAGCTGACATGGACTAGAAATTTTGATGTAACTGCTCATTTCAGCCACTGCTAAAGAGAAAATAATGGTTGAGACAAAATTGCACAGATTATATTACAGTTCAATAAAAAATGTCATTTTTTCAAATGCAAAGATGGTAATTTGCAAAAAGAGCAACGAAGAAGTGAGAAATACCCCAACTTACAGGAATATTATGGTCCTTTCTTCCTTTATGGGAGGAAGCAACATGAGCAAGGTACTGAATAACCTTCTTGGTGTTCTCGGTCTTCCCAGCACCAGATTCACCTCTGCAAAACAAGGCAGACATTTCCTTCAAAATTCCCCTTCAGCGACAGGAACCCTTTGTTTACAGCCCCTCACCCATCCCATTGATGGCTCTGGCTGTGCACAGAGCAAAAGCCAAAAGCAGGGATGCTGCAGGGAACCCCAAGGTGTTTGTTTCAAATCCCTCCTTCATCCTAAAGATCTCCTGAGCTTTAAGATGTTGATACAAGTTCTGACATCAGTTTGATCAAGAGCTTTTGGCTTCGTGCCTGAACCCCTCTGCTAGCCAAGGTGACATGAAACACTTGTGCCCTGCCTGGATCACTGCAGGCAGAATTTTTCAGGGTGCAGACACATTTTTGTTTTTAAATCATGAGATATACACACACACTTTTACACCTAGCACCATTTTAATACAGCAGGGTTTGGTTATGGGAATTGCCAAGTTAAGGGAAACACTCGGCACCTTCAGGAGCCAGAAACAGAGTGCAGTAAAAAACACCTTAAACAAGAGATTCTTTTCTTTCCACTGCTCACCTCGGAATCTTTGCTAGGCTAAAAATATATTTAATGCCACAGGGCTACATGAAACCATAAAGAAATGAATTTATCAGCACAGAGTTCACAGATCAATAAATATAGCAAATGCACATTTCATTTTTAAGCCAGAGGTGGATTTAAAGCAGACCATGTTTAGACAGAATTTATGGAGAGGTTTACAGGAGATATTCAAGGCAGGAAATGTGACCAGGTTCATGTCCCTGCAATCACAAATGAGGTTACTACAGCTCTAAAAATGACAGTTTGCGGTTTTTTCCCTAACCTAGGTCTGATCTTCAGACAAACCCAGCCCCAGAGGGATTCAGGGGTGCCCTAGGCAGGACCCAAGCAGTGCAAGGCACTAAAGGAAGATTTCCAGGGAGACAGAGACTGCCGTGAGCAGCTCTGAAGTGTGGGAAGCTAAAAAGGGTTTTATGATGGGGATTTGCATGGAAAGAGNNNAAAGAGGGGAAGCCCCCCTGCCATTCAACAGGTGTTCAAAAATTAACAGTTTGGAAGCCAGCTCCTTTGTGAGAGTGACAAGCACACATTTTCCCTGCCCGCTTATTTCTCCTCTAAGCTACTTATAATGGAAATGTTCATTTAGCAGGGGAATTTAGGCACATTCTTGTGCAGCCTTTTTCATCATACCCCCCAGTTTTGCAGCTAAGCTGCACTTGCTTAGGAATTCAGCACCTCCAGAGCTGCACTTGTGCATCAGGTAAGAGCTGAGGAGCATCCCTGTCCTCACCCTGCACTCAGCAGCTGCAGAGGGGAGCTGAGAGAGCGCCTGCAATTTGAATTCTGCAGATACAGGAGGGAGATTGACACCGGCCCAGATTTTCAAGACTCAAACACTCTCATTGTTCCTCACCTTCCAGCACTCTAAAATCCCAGAAATCCCACAGGGAATGGCCCTAAGAGAGGGGAACCTCTGCTGAAGGATGGCAGGATGGGCATTTCTGCACCCAGGAGCAAGAACCTGCATTCACTGCAGCTCATGGGACTCCTCACAGGAATTCCAGGTGAAACAGCTTCTGTTTGACCTGACAGAACAGCAGCAACCCCAGGTTTGGCAGGAAAACCCCAGGCAAAATGGCCCTGCAGATGAGCTGTGGGATAGTGCACAGCCCCAGTGAGCCAGCTGTGGCCTCAGCTCCAGAGGTGGAACCCAGCCAAGGGTCCCTGGATTGCTGATGTGGCATCTGCTTCTGGCTAAAACCTCACCCAGGGTCCCTGGATTGCTGATGGCCCTCTGCTTCTGGCTAAAACCCAGCCAAGGGTCCCTGGCTTACTGATGGCCTCTGCTTCTGGCTAAAACCTCACCAAGGGTCCCTGGATTGCTGATGTGGCATCTGCTTCTGGCTAAAACCTCACCCAGGGACCCTGGATTGCTGATGGCCTCTGCTTCTGGCTAAAACCTCACCAAGGGTCCCTGGATTGCTGATGTGGCATCTGCTTCTGGCTAAAACCTCACCCAGGGACCCTGGATTGCTGATGGCCTCTGCTTCTGGCTAAAACCACTTGGGTTCCATCCTTCTCACAATCTGAAAATAGTGCAGAATATGAAGATAAGAAAGCTGTGCCCTCCATTCCCCAAAGCCTCCAGGGAGACAGGGGAGTTCCCTGCAGACTTGTTGGCTGGGCAGGCTTTGCTCAGTGCCTGGAAAAACCTGGAAGGTGCTGCCTGAAAAGCTGGTTGCAAAGGAGATTACTCTGAGAATTGGCTAATGGATAACTGGGTTTCCTTTTTGCCAAGATACCATCACTGTGAAACCCAGAAAGTGGGTGCACTTTGGGACAAGTGGACAAGTGGAACAACACCCTCTGACTTAATTAAAAATCCCATTTCCACCCTGCCCAGAGTCCCCACAAACAAGGCAAATGTGAATGCTGATAAGCAGAAAAAAAAGCCCCAAACCATCAGGTGCCAATTCTTGCTTCTCAAGTCTTTATTTCTCATTTCCCTTTCACTGCAGTGTTTACATTAACATAATTCATGACCATGAGCAATAATAAAAGCAGCTTTGCCTGTTTCTGGATGTGTATTAAAAAATGCTAATGCTAAAACTATTCCAGCAGGTAAGAGAAGTAAGAAGCACAGCAAAATATACATTTACATTTTAAAACAATACAATTTGTTCTTATTGTCAGCAGAGCTTGGGAATGCACTATTAGCTGTGCCTGTAAAGCTAGAGAAATAATCTTTTCTGTCAAATCACAAGAAGAAAGTTTATTACATTTTAAAGGAGGAAAATCTCCTGTAACACATGCAGTGCAGAGAAGCTGCTACAATAAATACAGCTCAGATGTCAGCTCTGGAAAAGGGCAGCACGGGGCTGGAGGAGTCAGACAGCACAAGCACAGGAAAGGCAGCAGCTTGAAACACATTCCTTGTGTTAAAAACCCTCTAAATCTATCAGAGGGGTATTTTAGAGAGAGTCTTTGTGCAAGAGCTCATTGAAAAGCAGCACCAGAGGATGTTATCATCCCAGTCCTGCTCTCCCTGGAGCTTACAGGAATTCCAAATATTTCCTGCAGCATCGTGGCAAATAGCTCTGCTGCCACATACTATGAAAGAATTAGAAGATTTAGGATAAAGCCCTTTGCATTTACAGGAATAATGACATCTGCATACTTTGGTTCTTTCCCAGGAGTGCAAACACATGGATTACAAAATTAAATTAAAATCTTCTACCTCTATCAACCTGCCCAAAAAAGGTAAACTCTGAGTAACACCACATACAGTATTTATGGAATGGGGATGGAATCACAAAGCTAAAGCTTAACTTTTTCTAAACCTTGTTTTAATACAACTCAATCTGTTGCCATAAATTAAACAAGTAAAGCCCTGTGCTGAGAAGCAGCCTCACCTCAGTCAGTGGCAGCTCTGCTAAATGATTTCACCTCCTTCATGGCAGGCTGGCAGAATCACAAACTCAGCTCCAGCCATGGGCTATGCCAAACTCTGCTCCCAAGGAAGCAAACCCTCCTTGGCTCCAGCTGGCAGTACCAGGTTATTCCATCCTCTGACTGAGGGATCTCTCCCTTGGAAGCCACCTTCAGGGACAGGTCAAACAAAGTCTGCCAGTGGCTGGGGAATTCATGCAGGATCCCATGTCCAAGTGCTCTTCCTTGGAGCAGCAAAGCTCCTGCTTTGAAGCAGCTTCATGCACATTTAAAAGAGGAAAAGTTTAGCCAGCATGAGCACTTGAAAGTTGAACATGGTTTTGAATTCATCGCATGTAAAGCTGGAGTGTCATTTTCAGCAAAGCCCAGAACTCTCCAGGCAAATTCATCCCAGCTCCAATTTGCTTAGGAAAATGCAGGCACTGACTCAACCAGCTGCAGCTCTTTCCTGAGCAGCCTGAGCCCAAACCTTGCACAAGAAGCATTTCCACCACTGCATGGGCTCTCACTGGAGACCAGGCAGCTCAGAGAGGGGAGGGCTCACGGCAAAGAGCAGGGATGGAGCTGCTCCTCCCAGAACAGCTCCCAGCGGCAGGTATTATCCCAAAAACAGGTCAGTGCCCCTTCCGAGGGGTCTGTTCCAGGAGGAAACACCATTTCTGAAGGAAAGAGCAGTGGAAGAGCTGCTTTCCTTAGTGCCAGGCCGGTCTGAAGCATTCCCACACCTTGTGACAGTGACAGCACCCAGCATGGCAGGGCTACCACCCCTCCCTGACCTGGGAAATGCCTTGTGGGCTGCAGGGAAGTCAGATGAGGTTCAAGCTGTTTGCTGAAGGCCACTGGTCCCTTTCCAGCTGCCTTCCCAGGGAGACATGAACTCCATCCCACAACGTGCCACGAGGAGCACAGCACACAGGGACACAAACCCAAAGAAAGCCTGGCAGTTCCAAGTGCCACGAGCAGCACAGCACACAGGGACACAAACCCAAAGAAAGCCCTGCAGTCCCAAGGCAGGCTGTGCTTTATCTTCCTGCCTGGGCACAGTCTCCAGACTAACAATGTTCCTGAAGATGTGGAATGTGTTAGCATGGCCAGATTGCAGTTGGAGATCATCTCTGTGATTTAAATTCCTGAAAAACTAACCCAAACAAAGTCAGGATTTGATATTTTGGATGGCTGGGTCACTCAAACCCTTCCTCTGCCCCAGGAATTTCAGTCATTAAACGATCAGGAGAAGCCCTGGGATGAGAGGTGATGTGGCAGCACTGGGCAGGTCCCAGCACACTGAACCCACCCTGCTGCTCACAGCTCCCCTGCCACAACACCTCCTCCCATGGAAGCAGCCACTCACAGAAGGCCCCAAACCATGGAAATATGGAAATATGCACTTAAATTGTTTGGAGGAGAAAGTAACTGCCTATGTAAGAGCCCCAACAATGGCCTTTTGTCCTCATGACAACAGCAGTTGCAAAGAACAGAGGAGACACTTATTCTCAGGCACAACTGAGCACATCATCTGCCAGTTACAAATTAACAGATATTTACAGACAAGACCTGTAATTAAAGGGTGTCTTAATCACCTGCCTTATTTTCTGCAGGAGGTATAACTGATAGTTTGGAAAAGAGTCATTAATTGGCTTCACTATTGACGTGGCTGCTCTGGAGCTGCTTCCCTTCCCTCCTGATGCTCCCCATCATCTCCACAGCACTTGCCATGGGAATGTTCCCAGCTGGAGCCCAGCCAGGGGTTGTATACAGAAATGTTTGGTATTTGCTGCTGCTGGCCTTTAATAAGCAGCCTCTATTCCCTGCACAGCCCATCACTCCCACGGAAGGCAGCTCAGATTAGATATCCTTGTAGGGCTGCAAGCATCTGCTGGACACCTCTTTATCAGGCCAGGCCCAGCTCTGGGAATGCCAGAGCTCTGTGCTAAGAGTCTCCAGAACACACTGATGTGTTTGAAAGTGCAGTGCAGCACATTTCCAGAGCTGACTTTCTTCAGTGCTTCCCAAATTCCTAATTACCACAACACAAATTTCTTCATCCTGGTCATCAGCCTGGCAGGCTCAGTGAGCAGAGAAACACCAAAACTTCACAAAATAGCAGCTGCAGCTTCTCCAAGGGAAAAATATTAAAAAAAAAACAACACCCTGAGAAGCTCTTCAGCCCAGCTTCACATCCCACAGAAAGAGGAAAATGTTCAGGAAGGTCTGGGAACACTGCAGTGTTGGCATCACAGCTCTGCACAAACCACTGATGGATGCTGAGTCAACAGAGGCTGAAAGCCACTGCTTCTAGACACAAATATATCACTTATATTATATATATGTTACTTATAAGCTAGAAGGAACATGAAGTTTCTGGAATTACACATATTTTCCTTTCTTTTCAGCAAACTAAGAATTTACAGAGAGAAGGTCCAAAATAAACTCCCATTTGCAGTCCCATCAAGGGGGAATGATGAGATGGAAGTTGGGTGAGTCCAGCTCCCCAGAAAAGTGCTGCTTGTGAGGGCTGCTCGTTTGCTGTTCATTGCAAAGCTGGATGAACCAAACTCCAGAGCAGAGGAGAGCTCCAGCAGCCTTCCTCGCCATCTGTTAGTGGTTAGCAGCCCAAGATTAAACCTTCCAACTTCAAAGCTAAAAAGAAATTCTCACCATTGCTGTTTGTTCAGCTCCTCCCATCTCCTCTCCAGCCAGGCAATAATCTGGCTTTCACCTATGGATTGTCCAATGGATCTGGGAGCTGTAGCTGTTCCTGTCTCTAAAAACCCATATTTGGGTTTCTCAGTTGGTGAAAGGCCAAGGGCACAGAAGAAATCCCATCACTGCTCCTGAGGAAATCAGGGGGATGCCATGGAGCAGCAGAGCCTGCTGGATATGGTTCACTCTGAGAAAAGCCCATCCATAATACGAATTTCATCAAGAAGTTCCTTCTACAGCTTTGATCCCTGGCCTCAGTAGTGCCCAGCTCACACAAGCAGATGGGGAAGGGGAGAAGAACAGAACTGAAGACCAGAGTGCTGAAAGGTTCCCAAGGTAAGTACAAAGGGATCAGACGCTCACTAGGCCAGAACCCAAGGAAGGCATCTGGAAAGCTGCAGAGACAATCTGTGAAGAACAAGAACCCAAGGGCTTGTCACAGCAGCAGCCCCAAACCCAGGAATTCCCCCAAAAGCAGCACTCCTGGCTGTCAAGAAGAAAAGGAGCTGGATCCAGAGACCTGCTAAAGTGTCCTTCAAATACCATTGCTGGAGAAGTGATTGCCCCTCCTCTAAAGGCCATGGAAGGTAAAAAACCAGGAAACTTCACCAACAGAGGCAGGGGAGGGAGGTGAAGGTGCAAAGCAGGGTGGGAGGTGAAGGGGCAAAGCAGGCAGAGCCTCAGCAAGCAGTGGCACAGCTCTGTCCCAGACAATTCCTGCCAGGCAGCTGGAGACAGGGAAATGACAGGCACACCACAACTGCCCACTCAGCTCAGGGCACCACTCACGAGATGGTTTTTTCCCCATTAGCTACCCTGAACCACTCCTACTGGAGAAATGAGAATTTATTCTGAGGGCTCCCAGCCTCAGTAAACATCAGGGTCAATCAGGTGATGCAGGTCCTGAGACAGCAAGTTTGGGATGAGAAGATGAGTCTTATGAAGTGCCACAGGAGTTTCTGAAAGCACCTCGGGGTGGTTAGCACCCTGCTTGCACTTTATTTACTGCTGCCTTAGTCCAGGACCTGCAAAACCAGTGCCATGAAGGGGAACACAATTTAAATTTACCTCATCACCAGGAGCAGCAATGAAGGGCAGTCCTGGACCCTTTCCCACTCCTGATCAAACCATGGGATCTCTTCCCAGCCAAGGGAGCTCCCCATGGCCCTGTCCCACTCCCAAGGAGGATTTAATCCCCCAGAACCCCAGTTTATAATGCAGACCTACAAAATAAAGCTCTCCCAAGAGGTATGGTGGCATTGTCCCAAGGTCTGGCTGTGAGGAAGTGTGTCCCTCCTCATCCTCATCACCTGAGCTCCAGCTGCTCTGCAAGGCAGAGCCCAGCCCAGATAGGGGGAACCAACTCTGCAAGGCAGAGCCAAGCCAAGCCCAGCCAAGGCAGAACCAACTCTGCAAGGCAGGGCCAAACCAAGCCAAGGGGGAACCAACTCTGCAAGGCAGGGCCAAGCCCAGCCCAGCCAAGGGGGAACTTAGCACGAGATGCACAAACTCCACACTCTATACCAGATACAAACAGGGATCAATTGTCCACTCAGTGCAGGTGGATCAAAAGCTCACAGGAACCTTAGAGGGGAGGTAATGATAAAGTTGGAGGCAGGAGAGCTTAGAGGCTTTCCAATTTGTAAATTATCAGATTAGACATCCACCAAATCCTGCAGCACTGCCATTCCAGCCTTGTGGGCTTGGCTGATCATGCAAAGGAGAGGAAAGTTCATGGGCAGACACAGAACATGAAGCTACTTCAAAACATTCACCTGGGGCAAGCACACACTGCCAAGGCATCCACAAACACAGGGGAACAAAGCCTTTCTTCTCACTCTGGGATCCCATCCCTGCTTTGAGGGCTGCTTTGTGCATGGCACATGGAATAGGCAGCACACAAAACAGGAGTCCTGCTAGGAGCAGGAACCACAGACCTAGCCAAGCCTGAGTTAACCAGATCAACTGTTATCCGAAGCACAGAACTCTTTTTGCTTCTGTGTCCTTAGGCCCTGGGAATCCTGCATTCATGGTACCCATGGCTGGAAAGGGCAAGGCCTGAAAGGATCCAGCCTCAGTCTTGTACAGACTCTGGGAGTCAAGGCACTTCTGTGGGGAGCACAAGATGGAGATCTGAATCCCTTCTGTCAGGAAGGGAACCGAGCCCAGGCCTGCTTGCAGCAGTCAGTGTCCCAGTGAGCTGCTCCAGGCAGCAGGGTCCCCCAGAGCACATCCCCAACACCAGGGCACCAAGCACTGCAGCTGCCCCTGTGCCTCAGGCACTGCATTTGCTGTGTTCCACCTGCAGACAGAGCCAAGGTGAGTTTTCCAGCCCAGATGAGCCACCCTGACCCCCAGGCTGCTCCCAGCAGGGACAACGTCCCCCCTGCTCCCCAGGCTGGCACAGGGAGTGCTGCTGGCCCAGGGCAGCACTCTGAGCTGAGCTGTTCCTGCTCAGCACAGCTGGGGCTGGGCCAGCCTGGCTCCCTGAGCCCAGGGAATCCTTATCTCCCTGCTGACACTCCCTGCAGCAGCACAGGAAGCTGCAGGAACACACAGTCCATGGGGGAGAGGGCAGGAAGCTGGCTCACCCCTGCCAGCTGCACTCCGAGCACTGAGAGCCTCAAACCCCCCTCGTGCCCTGCCTGCCCAAGCAGAGCCCAGGGAAACCTCAGCTACAGCCACAGGTTTGCCCAGGTCAAAAGGGAACCCTGGTGTCCCCCTCCTCACAGATCCCCTTGGAGGCACACCCAGAGCTGAGCTGCTGCTCAGGGTCTCCTGACCCACTTTTGGGTCTTGTTTTCCCCAGGCCTTTCCCACTGAGCAGTCACAGCACAGCAGTGCAGAGATGAACTTAAAGCTGATGGTTGGATGCAGAGCTCCTCACTGACGTTTTCAAATCACATTTCTTAAGCAGAACATGCCTAGGAAACTCAATAATGTGAATTACAGTATTAAAAGGCTATATTCCCATATTAAATATCACTGACTATATCCCCATATTAAATATCACTTCATGCCACATCTTTTCCCACTGCCTGCCAAGACTGAAGACCAAGCTTTGCCTCCCACAGCTGTATCAAAGCCCCTCTCACAATACAGATTCCCCAAAGTGCCAAATGAAAAATGATCACTCACGTGCAGAGAATTGATTGGTCCTCACGGTCTGCAAAACAAGAACAAACATGGTTATAAGGGTTTGCTTACACTGCTCTGTAATCTGCAAAACAGTTCCTTTTAATTGAGTATTTCTAACATTCGTCTTTTCAGTTTAACAATTCGAAGGACACTCTAAAGCAATGTTAATAATGTCCCCATTTCACATGAACACACCCCTCAAACAACAGCTTGGAAGTTCCTAAAAGTCCTGACATTTCAGATAATTGGTTAAATTTAAAAACCATCCACAGCAAGGCTTTTAACTATATTTTGAGATAAAGTGGCCCTAATACTTCTTATTCTGAATGCAGCAAGAATATAAAACCTTACATGAGGAGAAAAGCAGTTTCAAATACACAACACTGACAACCACACACTTGGAAAGAGCACTGCCATCTCCAGCAAACAAATGCTTTCCTCCCCAGCATTTTGTTCTCTTTTTTAAATGAACATGCAGGCCTGAAGAGCTCCCACAATTCAGCTTATTCATGAAAGCCTTGTCTAAAGGACATCCAGGGAAAGCAAAATGCTGCAGCACTTGCTCAGCACTTTGTGCTGCACTCACGACCTTTGGGAGGAACTCTTGAAGGTCAGGTGCAGCCTGCAAGGGCTATTTCATCATGCCAAGAGCTTCACAGAGTGTATTTCAGCACCATATTAAAAATTCTGTCATCAAAACATGGGAATATACCTGCAGCAAGAGAACATTTCAGCTGAAGCCTTTCAGAGCAGGCAGGTGCCAGCACAGGCTGAGCCACAGATGCCACCCCTGGCAAGTTCCAGACTGCATTAACACCAAGGGTGACAAAAAATGGAGCTGCTTTCTGACTGAAAAATGTTAGAAACATGCAGTCAGCTGTACTTGGAGCCTTTTGTTCACAAATGCCAAGGACCAGGAGCGCTGGGCTGGCCTCTGTGCAGAGCAGCTGTGCTGGGCTGTGCCTCACCAGGTGAACCCTGCAGCCCATGGCTGTGTCCTGCAAGCAGCTGAGAGCTCCAAAAATCCCTCCTAAGGGTAACACACAGCAGAATGGCACAGGAGAACTGAACAATATTCGTTCAGATTATTAAAAGTGGGAGAGAAAAATTCCAAGTGCTGGAGACCCTCCTGACAAGGCTGCAGGGATGCTCCTGGATCATTCCCTACAGCTGCAAGACCAAAAAAAGGAATGGGAAGCCTGGGGCTGCAAGAAATGAAAGATGAGAGGAGGCAAAAGCAGTGGGAGTATGACAAGAGGAACATTAAGAAAACATTTATTTATGTCCTTCTGGGTTTGCTATCAGGCAGCAGGTCCTGCAAGACCTGTCCAAAAGGAGTTTCTGGTGGCAGGAGCAGGGCCAGGGCAGGGCTCAGGTGCAGCTGGGGTCCTGCAGAGCCAGGAGTGCAGCTCTGAGCCTGGGCTGCTCCCAGGGCAGTGACTCTGCAGCAGCTCTGGCCAGCACGGGCTCGAGGTGGTGCAGAACAGCACAGAGGATTTGTTCTTGCAGAATAAACGGCTGAATTAAAGCCAGGCTGGGACTGTGAGTGGAGCTGAAAGTTAGCACTTCTTAGCTTTAGTATTTACTGAGGCATTTCTTTAAAGGGACAAGTTGATTTTCCCCTTTCTTACTTCCCAGAAATAACTTCACCCTAATTTTGGCACTGCAGCTGGGCCATTACCTCAAAAAGCACAGCCTCCTCTAAACTAGACCTCTTCAGTTTAGCACTTCAAAAAGGTTAACACAGCTACATTTGCCTTGAAGTTTAATTTATTTAAAGACAGTGCGAGTTTGTCAATGCCTTGTATCAGGACATTTGTTACCTGTGCATTTACCATGCAATGCTACTTTGCCACAATACACACTGTAGGTGAATTTTCTCACCTAATTAAATTTAAAGAAAATCTACAAGTCCAGAAAGTTGTATTTATTTGCCACTGCCAGAAGATCCAGCGAGTGCAGCCAAGCTCTTTCATTTTCTCTGTCCAGGAGCCTCAACTGACACAGCCCTTACAAAGTCAATTATCTGCATTTCCTGGGTTCCAACAAGGCACTCTCTGACAAATGACCAAGGTGGAAGGGTTATTTATGGTTTCTTTAGCTCCTTCTCCCCCAGATAACACAGATAACAGCGTGTGCCTGCAGCCCTGATTTCAGAGCAGGTGCTGCCCCTGCTCAGGACTGCAGCTGCCTCTCCTCACCAGTCTGCAGGGCCAGCACAGGAGCTCTGGCCCAGAACAGTTCCCAGGCACACAGACACCCAGCAGTTCCAGTTCCCAGGCACACAGACACCCAGCCTCTGCCTGGCTCTGCTCCAGCCACCCTGCACTATACTGATAGTTAAAGTATTACAGATGCCCAGATCCCCCTCACCATTTGACTGGGGATGAATGGGAGGAGGCATTTGGAGCTTGCCTGAGTGAAGTGCCCAGCCAAAAGGCATTTTTAAATTAGCACTCATTCACAGAACTAGGAAAACAATTCCACAGGTGCCTTACCTGCCTTGGGCTTTAACCTCTCTCAATTCTTATCAAACGGTGACTTTTATACAGTCACTGACTGTCTCACAATCCCTTCTTTAATGAAACAAGTGTGCCAGGGTGAAAAAAGTTAAATCTGCTTTCCCAGCTCAGGCTGGAGGGAAAGCAACCACACACCCAGCCAGCAGGACAGCATGCAGAGGAAAATGGTTCTGATTTGCAGGTTATTATTGGTCCTTCCTCAAACCCAAGCACAAAATTCTGGTGGATCACACACTCTGGCACAGCCTTTCCTTTTCCCTGTCCAGGGCAGTGATCAAATGCCACCCCCACTGCTGGAGCTGACATAAAAAAATTCCTGGTTTTTTTAGGATGTGGAGGAGGCAATTTCTTTGGCATTTCTCAAACAGGAGAATCACAATCATTGGCTTTCTAAAAGGAGCCCTGTGCAGGGAGCAGAGGGCTCCTGTTTATTTGCAGGTGGTGTTTCATGCTCAGGTGCCATGCAGTCCAGCCCAGGAAAAGCTCCTGGCTCCTGTTTGTTGTGGATGCAGCTCCAAGGAGCTGCTGTGTGTGTGCCCTGTGCTCTAGGTGAACAGGCTCAGATATCAATCTACCCAAGGTCATTTAAAAACTGCATTCCTGACAAGTTCTGTGAAAACAGGGCAGTGCCTGGGGGACAGGGACCTTCCCAGCAGCACAGATTTGCTGCTGCCAGAGCTCTCCCAGGCCTGCTCCATGAGTGCCACATGACAAGGAGAGCACACAGGTGCCCCCACCCTGCCACTCCTCAAGTCCAAGCTCCCAATTATTTTCTTTTCCCTATTTTCCTGCTGGGCTGATAAACATGGGAAGAGATCCGGTTACAGAGATGAAGCATGCCTTTATAATTTGTGTTTGCCTTTAAAATGTTGCCTGGTTACTCCCTAAACTATCATCAAACACTTAGCACTGTGACAGTGACTCCCAACAAACACCTCTGCCCAGAGCCAGCAGCAAGAGTGACAGGCACAAGTTGGTTTGCTGGGCACCTACCAGGCCCAATGTGCCCTGGCACACTCCTGGGCACCACCAGAGTTATTCTGCATTATAATCTCTGGTTATCCTGCATTTCACCTCCATGGCAGCTCGCTCCCTCCTCAGGGCAGCTCTGCAGCTTCCCAAAGCCACTGCAGGAATAAATAAGCAGGAATAAATAAATAAAGTCAGCTTGCAGGAATAAATGAGCACTGTGCCCCCAGTGACCCATCCAACACTTCAGGGAACTCTGCAGGGAGCAGGACACTTGCTAATAACACAAAATTGATATTTTGAGTTTTAACACCTAAATTTCACCAAGTTACAAGTGTTTAAAGATTTAAAGAAGCTGAAGCTGCACATGCCAAGGCACCTGATGTGGCACACTCAGCAGGGCTGGGCAGTGTCACTGTCGTCCCCCTCAGCAGGGCTCAGGTGACTGAAGGATGGAAACACCACAGGTATCTCCAAGAAAGGTGAGCAGGGTCATTGCACTATCCTTCCAGCAGCTGCAAGGGAAGGGAGAAATTCTCAAGGACACTTCAGGAGAAGTGAAGGACACTTCAGCTCTCTTGGTGCACCTTCAGACTGCATTTATTCTCTTTCTTCTTGCCTTGTCATCACCAGCTCATTCATCTGTTGGTGGGGTTTTACATCCAACCCTTATTTATTTGAAACTACCAATGAAACAATGAACTTGCAGAAATTCTCATTCTTTCTCCTAAAAGGTGTAACATTAATTTATGCCAAATTCAGATGCAGCCTACTCCTCGTGGGTTTCCAGTGGTTGTAAGTCCTAGAGTAATAATATTTATCAGCTTTGCTCCATCAGTGCTCAGACACTTCTGTGAGAGCACTGAAACTGCTCAGCCATCACTCCATGGGCAATTACATCAACCCTGTCCCCAAGGCCACTCCACAGGGCTGCTCTCAATCACTCAGCAGCTGCAGCCCTGGTGTTCACCTGGTGCTCCCCACACAGCGCAGACACAGCCAGAGCCTCCTGCACTTCCCCTGCTGCCCGAGAACTGCCAGCTCCAGCCGCCACAACCCTGGAACAACCAGCACTTCCCTCCTGCCCCCACTGCAGGGCATCTCCCGGGCTGGGTCCATCCAACACCTCCTCACTGTGGGGTGGAGCCCTGATGGAAACACTCCAGGCGTCTCTGCTATTTGGGAAGGTAAAATAACAACAGCTTTTATTAAAAAGGGAAAAAAAAAAGGCTTTTCCTGGGATGGGCTGTGTGGCACCTCAGGATGAAACACCACCTGCAAATAAACAGGAGCCCTCTGCTCCCTGCACAGGGCTCCTTTTAGAAAGCCAATGATTGTGATTTCTCCTGTTTGAGAAATGCCAAAGAAATTGCCTCCTCCACCTCCTAAAAAAACCAGGAATTTTATTATGTCTGCTCCAGCAATAGGGGTGGCATTCGATCACTGCTCTGGACAGGGAAAGGAAAGGCTGTGCCAGAGTGAGTGATCCACCAGAATTTTGTGCTTGGGCTTGAGGAAGGACCAATAACAATCTGCAAATCAGAACCATTTTCCTCTGCCTGCTGGCTGTGCTGCTGGCTGATGTGCGGCTCTGTCCCTTCCTGAGACAAGTGACAAGAGCCACGCTCCAGGTCTGGGCTGGCTGAGCACATGAGGTTAATAATTAGCAGGGGTACATAGCAGAGGTCACCCCAAGCCCAGTCCTGGCTCACCCTGCACTTGTTCCAGTGACCCACAGCTCTCAGACAGGGATTGTGTGCCTGTCCCAGCACACGAGGTGGCCACACTGGTTATTCCCCCAGCCAGCTGGGAACTGAGACTGGTTTAGAAATCACAAATCACGAGAGAGGCATTTGCAACATTAGCTCGAAATTCCCCAAATTCCTGAGGAGAAAAGTGTGACATGCTCAGCCTGGCAGCCAGGGCTGAGTCAGCAGAGAGGACAAAACAAACAGGACTCTGTCCTGCCCACTGCAGCATTCCCCACCACAGCAGCCACAACTGGCACTTGGTTTGACTTTTTAGCCCTAATTAAGTTGGAAGAACCTCAAATATGGTTTAGTTTTCACTGTCAGTCTCTCACTCCCTTTATTAATGATCATTAAGAGAAGCTTTAGCAGAATTAATTCAGAAATGACAGCAGAGCTGCTGTGTTTGTGAACAGCAGTTCATGGCTAACGTGCTGCTCACCCAACAAACTCCAGCAGCTCTGGGGAGATTGATCTGCTGTAAGTCAGGAGATGAGCAGAGCACACAAGGCAGCTCCAGTCTGGAGGAAACCAGGGGAAGCTCCCTGGGCTGGGTGAGTGCTCCTGATGCCCACAGTGCCCAGCTCAGGGCCAGGCACAGCTGCTGGCCCAGCTCAGTGCCCTGGGGCTCACAGGGGGTTTCAGCAGCTCAGCTGAGAGTGACAATCCAGAGGGAAAAGCTGCCCAGGCCAGAGCTGCCAGGACTCTCAGAGCCACGGACACCCAGGGGAGCAGATCTCTGCCTCCCTCCAGCCCTTCATTCACCCAAGAAGCCCTCCCAAGAGAAATGAAAATCCACACAGGCCACCTCTACACTTACATTTCAGCCCCTATTTGCATTCTGCTTAGCACTAACCTAAGATTAGTAGGAGCTGGGAAGCCACAGGCTGGACAGGGTTTATTTGGACTGCAGAGCCTCAGCACAGCAGTGGTTCCCACTCTCCATCAGCCCTGCTTAAGTTGTTCTACTTCCCACGTAGAATAATTCTGTTTAGACAAAGATTACACTGTCCACTGAGACAATGACTCAAGGAGGCTCTTTAGCTTTAAGATCTGCCATCTAAGCTCACTCGTTTAACTTTTGCTCTTCTCCTTTCCAAACAAACAACCAAGCACCAACCACTTAACAAAGGGGCCTGGCAACTCTCACTGCAGTGACCTCCTTCCCAAGCTGCTTGATCCTGCCTGACCTGCCCTGGAGACAGCAAGTGTGACTGCAGGGCCATGCCTCGGTGCTGTGCTCAGCCACACACAGGGCACAGATCACCCCCAAAGCAAGGCCAGGCACAGACAGTCATGGCAGCCACCAAATCCTCCTGCAGTCTCCTGGTCCGTGTGTTCCTGTCCATGTACTCCTGTCCCTGTACTCCTGTCCATGTGTTCCTGCAGTTTCCTGTCCATGCACTCCTGTCCATGTACCCCTGCAGTTTCCTGGTCCATGTGTTCCTGTCCATGTGTTCCTGCAGTTTCCTGGTCCATGTACTCCTGTCCATGTGCTCCTGTCCATGTGCTCCTGTCCATGTGCTCCTGCAGTTTCCTGGTCCCTGTACTCCTGTCCATGTGCTCCTGTCCATGTGCTCCTGTCCATGTGCTCCTGTCCATGTGCTCCTGTCCATGTGCTCCTGTTGTGCTCCGGTCCATGTACCCCTGTCCATGTACCCCTGTCCATGTACCCCTGTCCATGTACCCCTGTCCATGCGTTCCTGCAGTTTCCTGACAATGTACTCCTGTCCATGTGTTCCTCACCCAGGCTTTAAGCCTCACTACATCCTGAGGCACAGACTATCAGAGTTTAGCTCTGCTGTTAAAAACTTTGCTTCTTTTCGCTGTTTTGGACTCGTTATCTGCAAATTTCAAGCAATGACTCTGTTCCTGCATAGGAAGAGATGGGTGGAGGAGGCTCCCTATTCCTTCTGCCTGTGCCACTTCAGATTCAGACTTCTGTTACATCTGACCTGAACTGTCATTTCCTTACTGAACAATTTTGTTCATTCTGGTTGTTCTTTCAATGTCTCCTGTTCCATTTCCTCTCTGCCCAAAGCAGGGCTGTACAAAGTGCAGATTAAATCACAGAATGGTTTGGGTTGGAAGGAACTTTAGAGATCATCCAGCTCCACCCCTGCCATGTCAGGGACACCTTCCACTGTCCCAGGCTGCTCCCAGCCCTGTCCAGCCTGGCCTTGGGCACTGCCAGCCCCAGCTGCTCTGGGCACCCTGTGCCAGGGCCTCCCCACCCTCCCAGGGAACAATTCCTTTCTAATCTCTAACTTCAACTTCTGCTTTGTCAGTTTAAGTCCATTCCCCCATGTCCTGTCACTCCATCCCTTGTCCCTCTCCAGCTCTCCTGGAGCCCCCTGAGGCACTGGAAAGGGCTCTGAGGTATCCCCAGAGCTTTTTCTTCTCCAGGCTGAATAACTCCAGTTCTCAGAGCATCATCCTGGTGCCTCTTCTGGCCTGGCTCCTGCCTGAGCTGGAGGCAGCTCTGCAGGTGGGCTCTCACCTGTGCTTGTGCTTGGCTCTCTAAGTCTATATATTCTATTATATTATTATAGATTCATTATCTGTATTATGAAAATAGAAAGAAAATGTGTCAAGCCTATGGCCAAAATGTTTCTTAGATGGATCCCTTTTCCACTCACTCCTCACACTCTCTACCTGATTTACAGCCACTGCTGCTTTGAGATGTCCCCAGACCCTTCATCCCTTCAGCTCCTGCTCAAGCAGCAGCAGCTCCAGCATTTCCAAGGGAATTCACCTTTCCCAAGATGTTTATGCACAAAAAGCACAAACAGAGGACTGCAGGTTCCAGGGTCTGCAGCAGCAACTCTCAAACCATAAAAAGCACCAAACAATGGGAAGGATTGACCAATGTTTAACCAGTTCTCTGCCCATATGAAGGCCTTTCCTCACACTGCTACAGTTCCCCTTTGGTTAGAATTGTTACCAAACTCCCTTTGGAAAGCTGATCATGAGCACAGTGGTCTCCAGATTCTGAGCAGGACCCTCAGAGATGGCTCCAGCAGCTCCCATCTGGCTGCTCTGCTGCCAAATGTTTTTGTGCAGCACAGTCCATCAGCTATTCCATCTCTCAGATTAAGGATTTGGTTCTTGCAGATTTTCTATTTTCATCATTTCCCATTTCCTAACCCTTCAGAGAATTATTTCCTGCTATTTTTCACAGCAGATACACATCAAGAGGTAGACACCTATTTTTTCCTGCTTTTTCTTTTGCATTTTCCTTCTCCACACCATCTGATGGCTTTGAAAAAGCCCAAGAACAGGATGAATTTGAACGGCCCAGGGTGATCAGAAAGCCATGAGCTTTTATTCACCTTCTTCTCTGAAACACATGCAACTCTGAGTCCTTGAGGAAGGCTCCAAAGCCTGCCAGGAACACCTGGGAGCATCAATCCTGGACAAGTGAGAGGAGGCTGGAGATGCACCAGGACAGAAATTGGCAATTGTGCTGCTGCTGTGAGTCTGGGGCCCAACACAAGGAGCAGGACAAGGAGTGGACAAGGAGCAGGACAAGGTGTGGACAAGGAGCAGGACAAGGAGCAGCCCTCACCTCTCCCCACTGGCCAATGGATAAACCCTGCTCTGCTGCTCCCTTGCCAAAAACCAACAAATTTAAGAGGAAGGGGAGGAAAAAGGAGCTGCAGCAAGTGCTGGCAGGGGCAGTTGTGGCATAGCTGCACTCCCAGCTCAGCAGCCCAGGAATGCAGGCAGGGCTGACAAACCCCAGCTTTGTGCCCAGCACGGCTCTCACGCTGCTCCCGAGATTAGAACACATTGGAGGTTTTGTTACATCAAGGCACTGCTGCTTGTGCCTGTCATCCCAGGCTTGGGCCAAGCAGGAGCAAATTATCCATTTCACAACTACCTAGGAATAAAAGGAGTTTAATTTAAAGGAAAGCTTTGGTGCAGGAGCGGGTGCTGACTGAGTGATCACACAAAATGATTCATCTCATGAATGATTTCCCAAGTTGGGTGCACTTAGCCTTGAATTCCTGTCTGTAGGCACAGTCACAATTCAATTATAAGGCCAGCTTGCATAGCAAGTTTTAAAATTAAAGTCATCTCTGCTTGCTCAGAATATCAACCAAAAAAGCTCATGGAAGAGGCTCATCTACTGCAGCACTGCACTTCAGGAGGGGGAAGAAAACCGAGGCACCGAGGAAACTAAAAATTCCTTATGTAACAATTGTCACCCTTGTGACATTTGTAAATACAACAAAGTTACTTAAATTACACAAAAAATTATGTCAACTTCCAAGCAATTAAGCCTTCAGAGAGAGCTGTGCACTGAAAGTAACATCATTCCTAATTAAATGCCCAACCTTGAGCTGAACAATAAACAGGGATCCAGTCACATTTTGACACAGAGAAGGACAAAGGGCAGCAGAGCACTAAAACTTTTCCAACAACAACAAAAAAGGTTTAAAATGCAGTTTCTAGAACTAGATTGTGTAAGCTCAGTAGGTACCTGCTACTGGCGCCATTCACAGCTGGCCAAGCAAGGTGCAGTGATTTCAACCATGACAACTCCCAGCCCCTGAATCCCACAGGTTTAATACCAACAGCCAGAACACAAAAGTGAGGGGAAGGAGATGAAATAGTGCAAAACAAGTTCAGCTGACAGAAGTATTTATCATTTTACTTCAAATTCAAAAGTAATGAGGCAGGAGACTTCCAGCATGATGGATTTCAGTTTTTTCTACTTTGTTTCTTGCTTCAGGAATCTCCCTGCACTCAGCCATGCAGACACTGCATGTGACACTCCTGGAGGTGTACAAGCAATCTGGATGTTAATGGTGCTGTCACCTGAGTATTTATATTCCACACCTGCCTGAGTGGACCAAGTGAAAGCCCAGAATTCTCAATGTAACCATAAAGGGACCTATAAATCCTTCAGATGACATTTACCAAGCAGCCAGTTCTGCTGGGATCATCATCCTGCACTTTGTAACTCCTTAAAAGGCCTTGGGAACCCTTTTGGGAAGTCAAGATGTAATGAAAATACCAAGAACATTAATGGCACATTTATCAGGTTCCATCTGCTCCTCACAACAGAGAGCACCAACCATCACTCCCAACTTTTCCAGTCTCAGAGCAATTTTTCCCTCTTCCATTTGAAGATTTAATAGACCTTTAAAAGAAAAAAACTGTCTTATTTTAGTTTCAATTCTTTTCTTCCGTAGCTGGGGGTGGCTATGCCCCCAAGGGAGGACTTAAATCAAGATTAACTACAAATATAGCTCAAGAAGATGTTTTGAAGAGAGAAGCATTGCACCTGTAGGCAGTTCTGGCTTCTCCAACACCAAGTGTTCCCTTCCCCTCTTAGGCTGTTTCCGATAAACCTTCTCTGCAACAGGATTAAAGGCAGGCCTAAAATATCAGCGCTAATTTGGTGCTCATCAAGATGTCCTCAGGGAAACAGGATAAAAAGGAGAGACTACGCATAATTATACAAGAGTAATATTGACAGGCAAGCTGGGCTTTAGCAACAAGAAGTCAACAAGTTTTCCTTAATATTTCCTCCGAAGCACTTGTATGTCACTGAATAAAGAGGCACAATAAAACAAAGCCACGCTTCCTCCAGGAATCCAGTGGGAAAACTGGAAGGGAAGAGGGAAAAGAGAAAGTCAACTGTGGAAAAAGGACTAGAGAAAAATTTGAGAGCGTTGCTTTTGCACAATCAGATCTCCCTTGCTGGTAAAGTATTGACACAGCCCTATCAGCCCTAGAAAATTCATTTTCTCAAAGAAAATCCTGCTCTGTGACAAATTTTCATGGCCCATAACTTTGAGCAGGACTGAAGAACACTAGCAAGGCTTGCAAATCGTATAACCAAGCAGAATTAAGGTCAACATTGTCCCAGGGATTAGGACAGCAATTCCTTATGATCATGTCAGCAATGCTGTGTGGGGCCAGCCCAGCCCTACCCAGTGCTGGGCTCTGCTCCAGCCCATCACCCCTGGCCATGGGTACTCCCTGCTTCATCTCCTCCTCAGGGAAATGAAGGGAAAGTGCAGGAGAAATCCACTAAACCACCTGTGAAGTAACACCCTACCACCACTGCACTTTGAAAAATAATTACTGGGGGAAAGAGAGGGGAAATCCAGTCTGGAAAGCTGAATTGCAGGTTATTATCTGCGGCGGTCAGGCACTGGGTAATGAGGCTTTTCCTGAAGAGAAACCCTGACTGGCACAACTAGAACGCAGCCCAGGTCCTGCCTGTCTCCAACAAGAGCTCCTTCAAGTCAACCTTTAATGGCACTGCTGCAGAAAGGGCAGCGCTCAGCAGAGCCAGCACTGCCTGAGCTGGCTTTTCCCTGCAGAACCTGCCCCAAATCCCTGCTCATCTGCAACACTCGGCCATGGAGAGCAACCCTGCACCTCCCAGAACTGCTCCTGTGTGCCTGGGGAGTCCATCCCCTCCAAACGGGGCTCTCAGACCCAGGCTGTGTGTCAGACTTTCCCCCCAGCCTCTGGCCCCTGTCTTTGGCAAGCACTGCCCCACATTTCCAGCCCATTCCTCCCTCCCCAGAGGGCACAGGCAGGGCTGGCCTGGGCAGCCAGGGGGGCAGGAGGTCCCCCCAAACAGGAAATTATTCAGGGGGTGAAGGACAGAGCAGGGTTTGATGGCTGGCAGGCAGCAATGCTTCCACACAGACTCTGTCACCACAGCACACATGGAAAACTGCAGAGATTCATTTGTATCCCCAGTTTAGGAAAATTCAGAGTGTCCCAGCAAAGTTTAACACAAGGAATAACTATGGAGATGCACATACACCAGTTCTGCTGACCAGAAAACCCTTTGCTTTCATAATCTAAATAAAAATCTCCATTTTCTTATTTAAACACACAAAACCTCAGCAAAGAAGAAACTGGAAGCTGAGCTGTGACTCTCCATGCTCTGAATTAGAGGCATGAAAGCACTGGGAACCTGAGTAACACTTTACTCACTGTGCCCAATTCTCAGCAGAGTAAAATTGTGGTTTCAGGAATCGGCTTGCTCAGAGTCACAGCTCAGCTCCAGGTATCCTGTTAATCACAGTAAACAGCTCACAAACACCTGGAAATGAGTAGTTTGTGATTAGCTGCAAGGAAAATAAACATGATTATACTGCACAAAATACCACTGAACAGGCCAGGAAAATCCAGCCAACCACTTTCACTAATCTAGATTAGTGGCCAGGATATTTCTATTAGGGGAAGGTCATATTCTCCAAAGGAATTGCATTCCTATGGTTTCAATTTCAGGTTTGAATCCTAATAATTAAACTTGAGAGTTCAAACACTGAAATACAGCAGCCATTCCTATCAAAAGGAACCTGTGGATATGCTGCAGCAGCAGAAGCAGGACTTCAATAATCCTGGAGAAACTCCTCTCTCTGGCCCCCCAGCTGTGTGTGCCACCCCAGCTCCGTGCACAGAACAGACAGCAACTGCACAGCAACACTTTTACAAGCATGTGTCAGTAACTTATCAGCAAAAGCACCCTGGCCAAGGATTCTGCTGCACATAAATGCTTGCAGACACCTCTGATGATTAATCTGAAGAGTTTTGATTAACCCAGCTAATGGTTACAGACATACTTCTACCAGGCAAAACTTCCTGACACATATTTTCTGTTTCATTGAAGACTGAGTGCTGACTAAAACACAAGGCATAGTTAGAAGAAATGAGAGACATTTTGCACATTGTGTTAAATACTTGATAGGGAAAACCCACCCTCACCAAGCCCTCGGCACACTCAGTAGCTGACCTTGTGTTGCCACTGATAACCAGAAACAAACTGAATAATGTGCTACTGTTAAGACAAATATTATTTGGTGCTCTAATGACTACAAAACCTTGCTTGTTGTAACTGCAAGTTTTATTTACATGGAGACAAAGTTCCCTGAAGTGTCTCTGCAGCAGGGGCCCTGGAAGCACAGAAGAAGCAGGGTCAGTGGCAGAGCCCCCCACTCTACCTGGCACAAACACTCACTGCTCCCCCTCACCAGCACTCATGCCTGAGCTGGAGTTTTTAGTTGTCCCTGCAATGCAGCTGTGCAGACAAATCATCGATGGGAAATTCACCAACTCCTGCAAATGCTGCCTAAAACAAACAGGGAGTGGCTCCATACAGGTGAAGGGCAGTAGAAACACATATTTAGTTACCCTTAAACAAGTTATTCCCTAAATAATGGATCTCATTGCATGGGTTTCATCTACTCCTACCCCAAGCTGTGCGTTCATTAGTGCAGATGAGAACTCGGGCTATGGAAACCAAACAGAAGGCAAGCACAGAGAGATTCGATCCAAAATAAAAACCTCCACCATCAGAAGGAAAGAAAAGAGGACTGTAACCAAACATACATCACCATGTGCATTTTTTTTTTAATTCTACCTTCCAAAAATAGTAACATTTGTGCATGCAGCAGGATCTCCAGAGATACAAATGAGTTCCAGCAGGGCATGTGAGCAAATATATGGAGCACCCGGAGTGTGGTGACTGCTGACATTGACTTACTTTATTAGAGGACATTTGGCTCAAGGACATTTCAGTGCGTTCTTGAGACCATTTCAAGAGGTGTTTTCAGACTGGGAAGCACTTAATCACAATCCACTTGAGACTGCTACAATAAACTCCTTAAAATAAATCTTAAGGTTTGCCCTGCCGTTATTCCACATGCACTTATTAGGGGCACGCTGATCTGAGCTGTTAGAGGCTGTTGTTCTGGTCAAGAAGTCAGAGTTTCTTTCACAAAACCACATGAAAACAGAGCCCCAGGTATCCACTGGGAAGCAGAACAACTCCTGGTGACCCCAGGTTGCTGCTCCCACCTGCCTGTCCCTGCATCACCCCTCTCTGCTGGCACAGTTCTGCTGAGGTGAAAGGACACTCGGCAACCTGCAGTTGATTATTAAGCAGCCCTAAAGACAAAGTCACAATTCAAGAAACAAAGACTTGTGTGATGTATTTAAAGTGTCTAAAAACCCAAAAGTTAACATTTAAATGGTTTAACCCAGCAGCAGAAGCAGCTTTCCCTCAGTTTGGGTGAAGTAGGTTGAACAGCTCTTCCCCTCCTTCCAGCCCAAACTCAGCTACAGCACAACACACAGCAGGGTGTGCAGAGCAGGCTCCTGGTTACACACACAACATGCTGCTGTCCCCACACCTCCAACAGCCCCCTAAACGTGAATCAGTACTGGAATGAGCTGTGCTTCCAAAATCCTGCGTCAGAAATGCAACTGTGTGAGTTCAACAGCACGTGCTCATTTCTGTCACACCAGATTCAGTTTTCATGTTTGTCCAGCACAGCCTGAAAGCCAAAATTCAAACCATGAGCCCTCCATGAACTCACTCTATTCTACTACAGACACAAATCAGTCAGGAGAAAAAGAAAGAAATGCCTCCAGGTTAAGCATTTCCCTGACCTGTTTTTGAACTCAAACCCACCATTGTTGCATGGTCACCTCGGATTATCTGGCAGCTGCCAAACACCAACACTTTTATAGCACTGCCTTTTCAACCCCACTCTTTCACTCCTCCTTCATCCAGAGCCAGTGCACAACATCTTTGGACATGCAACTTAGCTCTTTTTTTTGGGGAACAAAGAATTTCTGACTCAACTCCCAGAGCAGCAATGGCCCAGCCCAGCTGTGCTGGTGTCACCTTGCTGCTGCCCCTCAGCGAGTTACAAACCTGGATCTCTTCCCCTCTTTAAAACCCCAACTGCACGTGGCAAACCCCAGCTGCAGGGACACTGAGGAGTGGCCAGGCAGGGTCCAAGCCCAGAGTGCTCCTTACCTTGCAGCATGCACCTGTAGGCAGACTCGGAGATGGCGTAAATGTGCGGTGGCATCTCGTGGCGCTTCTTCCCTCTGTACATCTCAATAATGTTCTCTGAATAAATTGGGAGGTTCTTGTAAGGATTTATGACTACACAGAACAGCCCTGAATAGGTCTGGGAAAAGAAAAAAATAACAAACGTTACTGTTAGTAAACAGTATTGAAATAAAGTCGTAAAGAACAGAAAGGCTTTTCACAGGTTCTAGAATATTTATCTCAACACAAAATTGAGGTGCTTTTTGTAGAGCAACTCAAAGTACATGCTATATTCAAATTATTGGTTTCTAGTTCTCTTAAAAGGCTCTTTAATTACCTGCATAAAAAGTAATTTAAAGATAATAAGGCTAGGTAAATTTGAAGAGGAGTATCTGATCTCTTTCCCACAGGCATTTAAATCTCTCTTCCGTTTGCCAAGTTCCAGCTCTATGGACACCTTTTGATGTTCACCTCCTTCAGTAAAATGTGCATTCCAAGTTAGTTTCATTTTGAAGAAACTGATAACATCCATTGCTCTGGTAAATAATCTAGATGAGGGAAGAGCCTCTGTCAAACCACCATCATTTCTGCTATCCTGTCTCATAACTGTCCCTCCTGCCTGCCATCAGCCCTTTTCAATCCCACAGAGGGCTCATTCCCTCCCCTGTCCCAGCTGAGGGACAGCCTGGCAGCCAGCCCTGCAGATGTTTCACACCCTCCCTGCAGAGCTGACACTGCACAGAAGTGGACAAGCAGAGTGTCAAGGAACCAGCACAAACTGGACATTGCTGATTCCACTGGGACATTTCTGTTCAGCCAAAACACCTCAAGTGCCACAGGACTGAGCCCAGCAGTGCCCACAGGGTGCATTTCCCTGTGACCCAAGCAGCCTCCTGCAGCGAGCTCCATCCCTGCTCCTGCAGCTGTCCCTGAGGAATCATGACAGAACAGCCCTGGCAGAAGAAGGAGCCCAGGCAGCCACTGACACTGGCCTAGAAGGAGGACAGAGGAGCCTGGCCTGGCTCAGGATCAGAGGCTCTGGCACTGCTCCCTGCACACAGCACAGCTCCTGGGTGTTCCCTGTCCAAGGAAGCTGCTTGGCCCCAGCCCCTCCAGCAGCAACCACACCTGACTGCTCTGAAGAAAGCAGAATATCCAATCTCTGCATTCACTGACTGCTCTGAAGAAAGCAGAATATCCAATCTCTGCATTCACTGACTGCTCTGAAGAAAGCAGAATATCTGATCTCTCCATTCACTGCTGTCTCCTCACATGCTCAGTTCCTTTTGGTCACTACCGAAATTCACATCTTTACCAGCTCAGGAAGGCAGCAAGAGACAAGGTTTGGCAGAAATAGGAAGTATCTCTCTGAATGACAGGCAAACCATGTTTCTTACCTCTGCAGGTTGAGAGGAGAAAAAGGATGTGGAGAATAAACAGAAAGCTTTAACAGCTGTTGAGAGCCCAGAGTACTGAGCAGGTCACCCAGGATATAACATTTGTCCATTTTAAAAAGCATTTCTGCTGCATTGGTATGAACACAGTAGCTGATAGTCCCAGTCTACCTATTTTTTCTTTTGTAAGTATAAAAGATTTTATCTGGAGGAAAAGGTGCCCCCCTGTCCTTTCTACAGCTCCACCAGCTTCTGGCAAGGCAGGCAGAAGGTGTTCTCTGAACTGAGTCCAGGAGCACCATCAGCAAAGAAAAAGAACTTGGTTTTCAGCCAGGTGTCCTGACATAGGGACATCTTATGTCCTTGCAGGAAAATACTCCCTCTGCTTTGGTGAGATCTGCTGGATGATAACTGCAGGGCCTTGCCACCTCAACAAGGTATTTATTTCTCAAGAGAAAGGAAACACATCTTATCAGGGCAACCGAGCCAAGCATAAAGAACAACTTATCAGTCATTAACTCAACATAACATGGGGCTCTTGGCAGGTGGGCAGCTCCTCCCCAGCCTCCTTTCCCACCACTGCCCCTCCTGACTGACCTGGATAGTGCTGCAGACAAATGTCACCCAGAGCTGGCTGGAAACAGCAGCACTTCCCTGCCCAGGCCCATTCC
>VZSU01001391.1:116049-127427 GCA_013398715.1 Nesospiza acunhae
ATTCCTGCTCCCTGGTGAAGGGAGGGAAGGCAGGACAGTTATTTTAACAGCTTGCTACAGCCATGCAAGGAGCCAATTAACTGCTCAACAGAGGCACCCCTTCCCAGCACCTCCCAGTGCTCAGCTGAGGTCACCCACATCCCTCTGCCACCGCCAGCGGTGACACAGAGGCTCTGAGAGCTGCCACAAGCCTGGTTCCAGCCCAGCCTTCCAGTCAGGGTAACCAGAAGGAGGAAGATGTTTGCCAAGCCCAGCACAGAATCCCAGCTCAGAGCCAGGGATCAGCACCTTCCCTGTGCTCCTGCAGTGCAGGCACAGCTCAGGAGGGAGCTGGTCACTGCTGAGAGATGGGAGAGGAATTCCCAGGGCCAGAGTCCATCCCAGAGCTGTCCCAGCACAGCCCTGAGCAGTGTCATGGCACCACAAGGAGCTGGGGCCAGCAGGGCTCTGCATGCTCACCCTGCTCTGCCTCTCTTCCTCTGAGCCTCAGAGATTGGCCATGTCCCTGCTGGGCTGCTGCTCCTCATCCTCACAGATTGGCCATGTCCCTGCTGGGCTGCTGCTCCTCATCCTCACAGATTGGCCATGTCCCTGCTGGGCTGCTGCTCCTCATCCTCACAGATTGGCCATGTCCCTGCTGGGCTGCTGCTCCTCACCTGAGCAAGGACAGAGCTCCCAAAGCTGTCAGGGAATTATTGCAAACCCACCTGCATTGGTGACCTCCTCACAACATAACCTCGACTGCTCTGCAGGTTCATCCAGAACTCTGACTTTGTTTTGGCATTTTATGTTCCTAAAGGAAAGCTGTTGTTTTTTCTCCAGAATCACTGCCCTTGCCCAGACATAAATAAATTGATCTGGTAAATAATTAAAAAAAAAATCTTAAGTGCTGGGATAAAACAGTTCTTTGAAGATTATCCTTCTCTCCTCCCTCCAGTTGCTTTGCCATCTTTAGTTCATTCCCCCAGCACAGACATGGAGTAAATGTTACTATTTTAGCTACATAAAATATTAATAACCTAGAAAACGAACTTTACAAACCTCTATTGATAACACCTAACCTGGAAGCCTGTCCAGCTATCTCCTGAAGCAGCAGCTGATGAACCTGTGAACCTGGAAGGAATGGAATAAGCAAAGCCCAACACAACCAAACCAGAGATGGCCAACAAATAGCTGGGCAACTGAAAAAGGTTAGCTGAAGAATCTTTATACTGAACAGGGCTGAATTAGATGTTAGGAAGCACAAAATTCTACATTTTCCCAGTGCTGGGGTTCATTTATTTGAAACTAAATCTAAAGGAGAGATTTTTATCCCAGACCATTCCCTCTGTGCCATGGCAGCTCTTTGCATGCAGCACCCTGAACTCCAATACCCTGATTTGCTGAATGTGTTACCAGTTCACTCTCCTGCTGTTTCCCTGCAGAATTTCAAAATGAGACCTTTCCCAAACCAGCACCACCCTGCACAGCCTTCATTTATTCACAGGAAGACGGAACTGAATTTTCCCGATTTCCTGAGTGCCATCTATTGCAGCAAGCAATATATGAACATATTGGTGGGCTGGCTTCATGGCTTGGCAGGCACAGAAACACAGAAAGGATGCTTTTAATGAGGCAAATTTAATTGGGAGGGAGCAAATGGTACCAAAATCTTTCCCAGCTGTTTTATAACTGCAAGTCTCACAGTGAATCACCGTGCCTAAAAAAGCAGGAAAGGGCTTTGTGCATGGAAACCAAACAGTAGAGACTGTTTAAAACCCCTCCAAAAAGCTTCTTGGTGAGCAGCCCCAGGAGGAATTATCAGGAATACACACACATCTGTTTAACAAATGGACACCCATTGAATGAACTCTATCGTGTGGACTCTGATGGAATTGTCAGGTGGGAATGAGAGCTGGGATCAGCTGGGTGAGCTCCAGTAACAGCCCAGGCTGGATGGAGAACCAGCCTTCATTCATTTTTCAGCTGACAGAGGTGGATGAGCACATTAAGAATTGAAAGGCAAGCAAAGATGCTGATTCACCTTGAGCAGATGGATCAGCTGTTGGAACACATTCCTGCCTCAGGAACAGACAGCCCCAACCCAGCACAGGACAGCCTGGAATGCACTCTGCAGGCAGGGCTCCAGACACAAGCAGTAAAGGAGAGCTCTGACTGAGAGCTGGGTTATACAAGCTCCCCTCCAGGACACTAAATGTGCAGCTTGAAGGTTTCCAGATGCTTCCAGCCTGTATCCAGTAGTTTATCATGCAGTAATTTGGGTTCTGGTAAGCTGTCCCGACCTGCAGAGCTCAGGGTCCTGGCACTGGCCTGCTCCAAACCCCACTCCATCCCTGCAGCCTGGCAGGGAGGTGGCTGCGAGTGAACAACTGGCAAACAGGGGGAATTATTCCCAGGTGAAACCATCTCTCCTCTGCCAGGCCATGCAGAGGCCTCCTCAAAGCAGCACTGAGAGACACCAGCACCATGCAGGTACAGCTGGGCATTGTAACAACCAGTCTGCATCGCCCCAAACACAGGCTCGATATTTATCTGCAGTTCTTCAAACAGAAAAAGTGACAGATCCACTCTATTACTACATAAATAATTAAGCTGAAGTAAGCATCTAGACAGCTCTCATTATTAGCTGAAACAGAAACCAGCCATTCCCAGCCCAGCACTGCATGCTTTAAGCACTATCCCATAACTAAGGCAGTGGAGCTCACTCTCCCATTGATAAATTACCTCAACAGAGCATTTTCTTTGCCTGGTTTTCACCTCCTGGGGTTACAGACTCGCCTTTCACACTCCAAGCTGAGTTCCCTGAGCTAGACATGGTTTTCTCTCTCAGAGCACCTTTTCTCCCTGGAATTATCCAAGCCAAGCCTTAAAGAAGGGCAGGGACTCCTGAGCCCCAGAGGGGATGAAGGTGAGGCTGTGCGCTGGGGTGGGCACAACACTGGAATCAAAAGGTGCTCAACCAGGACAAGGAACAGCCTGGGAAGCTCAGGTCAGAGAGCCTGGGGATCACAGCCTCAGATTTACTCAGGGCAGCCCAGCAGGAGAATGAGAAAGGGAAGGAGCCCAACACACCCAGCAGGCAGGAATGGAAAAGCTGAGCCCACACCATGGATGATTTGTCTGTGGATGCTCTGCACAGCTGGGGCTGAGCTGAGGCTCAGCAGGGCTGAGTTTCCACACTCACAGCCCTCAGGTGATGTGTCCAGAGAGAACCCCCAGCCCAGCAGTGCCCTGCCCTGCCAGCTCCTCCTCTCACACAGACACACTCAGGGTCACAGCCCGGGCTCAAACGGCCTCAGCAACTGCTCGGAGCTAGAACATGAGCTGAGCTTGCAGCAGGGCCACAGGAGAATTAAAATCCTCCCACCAGGCTCCTGGAGAGCTGCATGTCAGAGCCTGACTGCCCCACAGACAGCCCTGCAGCAGCTCTGACCCAGACACGGGGCTGGAGAGGTGCCTGAGCACAATGCAGCCACCTGAGCACCTGCGCAGGAGAGAACAGAGCAAACTGCTGCTCCTTTTCACACTACCAACCCACCCTTTTCTACAGAAACGTAGTTGGACAAGAACAAGCCTTTCTCATACCTCTGCTTACCTGATTCACTTCCTTGCAGTCCCTGAGACATTTCTAACCCTGCACACAGCTCCCTCAACTTGATCGCATTTATGAGTCTTCCAAAAATCAGAGTCAACATAAAAAAAGTTCTTGTGCCAAAGCAGTTCCACCGGTGTGAACCCCAGCATTTCTTCTGCCACATGCTGGGTATTAAATCCAGCGACTGGCTTGTGGTAGGAAAAAGAATTAAGTAACAAACTCCATTTCTTGCAGGTTTCTTTTAATACCAATCTTTGACACTCAGTAACGTGAAACATTCCCAACTGGACCAGCAGGAAAATTAAAGTAATTAGAACACAGATGCTTATATAATACCAGAGATTGTTCTAGGTTACACTCAGGCCTCACAGGAGGCAGCAGCTTAACAGAAGGAACAGCTTAAAGACAGCTCCTCCAGTGCAGGGCTGTAAGAGCTGCCACCCACAGCAGGCTCTGGAGCTGGGGACTGTGCCACAGCTCCCATTCCTTCCCTCTCCTACTCCAATAAAATGGAAAGTACATTCAAAAGTGAAATAACAGGGCTGCAGAGCCATTACAGAGGTAACAGTTGCAATTACCAACAAATACCTGCTGCAGTGCTTTACTTGCACAACACTGAGCACGTTTTCTACTTCACTGGTGCAAAGAAAGCCCAGCAGCCCTGTGCCAGGAAAGCAGAACCAGCAGGAGGCTTCCAGGAACTCAAAGCCTCACACAAACAGCTTCCAACGCTTTTTCAAAAGTCTTGGCTTCAAAAAAAAACCATGGGGAAGTGAGCAGGGCAGATAATGCACAGTTCACTGGAGCCTGGGGGACTCTGAGGCTGAATCTAAACCTCTCCTCAAGCTTTGCTGTCCTTCCTCAAGAACAGCAGAACTCATCACTCCAACCTGACCCTCCCCACAGCACACACACCACGGGTACCTGCCCCTACCTGAGCCCCCAGGGCTCCCCACAGCCCCCACCAGTCACAAGGGACCATCTGGACACTGGCACAGAGTCACCATGTGAGAAGTTCTGTTCATTTCAACCCTTCTGGCTCAATGGGGCAGGAAGCAGTTCAGGAGAAGCTGCAATGATCTCTGGGGTATCACAAAGCCACACAACCACCTGTGAGCAAGGGCTTATCCAGGAAAGCTGGGCCTGCAACAGATGTGGCAACAGCAATGGTTTAAAATAAATCACTATAAAGCACATAGAATTTGGGATATCTTGGGTTTTACTGCAGCTTAATTACAGCCTGTGTTTGAGTGAGCAATTCCTTCATCCCATCCCACTGCAGTGGGAACTTCTGACTGCACAAGCCAGACTTGTGGCCCTGCCAGAGCATCAGAAAAGGCACTCAGGCTCCAAATTTACAGACCCACTGAGTGGAAAACGTGCATTCACCCCGGAACTGCTCCATGTTCACCTGCACTCACCAGTTCCACCATTAAACCCGCCCAGCTGCAGCTCAGGTCTTGGAGTCCCTGCAAAATCAGAACCTTGTGGCAAACCTGCACAGCCGTCAGAGACCCACTGGCTCTGACAGGATATTTCTGTCCACAAGAGTACCTAAGGTGATGTTTTTACATTTAAAATACATTTTTAAAAGTGGGATTGAAGAGTCTTTCTTGCCATGAAAAGAGCTTTAAATTGCTGGGTAAAGTGTCACCTAATGTCTATCACAGCTTGTGACAAAGAATAAAGTGTGGCCTTGAAAGAGCAGCATGCAGGGCTGAGGGACCTTCACCATGCACCCTTCCCCGTGGATTTCATTTCTCCATGTCATTCTCTGACTCAAAGGCTTCTTCCCCCATGAAATCATGTTCTGCAGACAGAACCTGAGCACAAACCAAGCTCTAGGGCAGGTATCTAGAAGCCTCCACAGTGGCATTTTACATGTAGGTTTTATAAAGATGCTTCCTAGGCCAGGGTACAGACCTCAGTGAGCCAAAACCTCTGACTAGAACTGCTCCTTTCTTAAAGCAACACCCCCAGAAAGCCACCTGGAACTCAGTTCATGGGATAAGGATATTCAGGAAGCACCATAAAACCAGTCTGAGCAAAATCATGTTTATTCCAAATCTTCAAAGGGCCTCCCAGGCCTGTGGGTATTCCTCCTGGGTGCCCTCCCAGTGAACCACCTGCAGCTCCTGATCTGCAGCTGAGGGATGTCACTAATGCAGCCTGAAGCCAGGATTAAAGCTGGCCACTCCAAAGCAGGGCAGCCCCAGCAGTTCAGTTTTGAACTGGAGAATCAACGTTCACAACCATTCACAGGAAGCAAAACCCACTCCAGCAGGATGTGAAGATCAATTTAGACCATTACTTACTCAAATGATAGGTAAGAAACATTGATATCCCTAGAAAAGCACAGGATTTGGGGAAGTTCAGACATGAAACACAAGGAGAATGAAAACTCCAAGCAAAAGCAGAAGCAATGAAAAAACAACTAAACTACCTGCTGTAGGTGTCTGCATCTTCACAGAACCAGCACTAGCACTCAAATAAACCTTGTGGCAACCAATGCAATAGATGATGGTGAAGTGGAGCAAGCAATTAGTTATTTCATCTCCAAAGCAAACCTGGGACCACCATAACTGACACTCCAATCCCCTTTGCCAGCGTTCTGTACAAGTCCTGCTCCTTTTCATGTTCTGTGCTGCCATGAGCAGACCCCAGAGGGACAGGACCAAGCAGTCACACCACGCCTTTACAAGCCCTGACCTTCCATGTTCTCCACTCTGTTCACCTCCCCCAGCTCAGCAGTGGTGCTCAGAGCCTGAGATCACCACACTTGGCAGGCAGCAGAGATGCTGCAAGTTCCAGAAACTGCTGGCCACCCCTACTTGGATGTTACATGAAACTCTTGGAGGGAGCATCAGTGCCCAGGTCACTGTGGGCCTTAGTCAGCCTCCTGTTCCGGGACACAGATCACAGCCAGATGACTGCAGCCACCCAAAGCTCGCTCCTTTCCTTTCTAGGGACTGAAAGGAAACATGTGGCTAGGCTGCTTCACCCCACATTCTTGCATCTTTCACTTCCTAGAAAGGCAACACTCCATGCTGCCTGCTGGGAAATTCCAGGAGACCTGATCACATTCACCACCTGCACCTCAACTGCTTGAGACCAACACCAAAATGCACAATTTTCATCTGGTTATTATGGGAGTACAATCTGGAAATCCAACCAGAGCTTTAATCAGCTCCTGTCAGCACAGCCAAACCACCAGAACTCACTTCAGCTCAGCTCCCTTGGGCTCTTTTCCTTACACCAGGCAAACAGGAATGTGGGCAATGGCTCTGGGCTGTGCCAGCAGCAGCAGTGCCACGTTCATGAAGTTCAGGGATGCCCCACAGAGCCCCCAACAGCTCGAGTTTCTGCAGTGCCCCTCTGGCCTGTGAATCCCTGCAGCATCCAGTCCTCCACACACCCCACACTGCTGCACACCTTCACCAAGCAAACCAGGTTTTACTTCAGCCCAGGAGCCAACTCTTACATCTGCTGACCCAGGGCTCTTGGGAAGAGCAGCATCCTCCAGCAGTGTCCCTGCAACTCAGCAAAGCCCAACAAATGCTGGAGCTTCTCAGCCCAACCAAGCTCTCCCAGCTTGGGCAGGGAGGTGTCACCACCTCCACATGCACTGACCCCCTGTGGCAGCAGCATCACACACAGAACAAGCTCCAGTCTGGCCCAACAGAGCAGGGATGAGCCCTCTGGGAAGGGACAAGGTCAGGCACCTGCAGGACCTCACCAACCCCACATGCATTGACCCCCCTGCCTGGCAGGGCATCACACATAGAACAAGCTCCAGTCTGGCCCAACAGAGCAGGGATGAACCCTCTTGGGAAGGGAACAAGGTCAGGCACCTGCAGGAGCTCACCAACCCCACAGGCAGGAGCAGCCAGGCTCCCACAAAGGGGACTGGCAGAGGCAGAGTGACATCCTGGCCCTGTGTGCCAGCACCCCCACAAACACCTGGGCCTGTGCTTGCAGGCCCTGCACTAGAGCTTGCTGGAGGCCTACAGGTTTTAACCTTTGTCATGAAAAATAGGGCTATAACAATTGTAATGAATTTCCTAACAGCCATAATTAGGATTGATACACAGACTGGAAACTTTTGACCTATCAACCTGTTTACTTTTTGTTTTCAATCCATTAATTATGCAATTAGTTTCCTTATGCAGGAATCATTCCAGAAGTATTTTTCACCCAGCTCTGCTATGAGCATCTTGGTGTAAGGCCTTGGAGGAGGAAGCTGACAAAGACGCACAAATACAAAAAAACACTTTGTAGTTGTACATAATTTTTAATAAATCCAAATACTATCAAGGGTCAAGCTAAAAATGTACCCCCTAATCCCCAGATGGAGGGGAGAATGAGCCAGCTATCAGGACTAAATAAAGTGGATTTAAGCTTTAAGTGTTTATATAAAGTGAAGCAAGTATTTAAGCAGATGTTCCAGTGTCTTTTGAGACAGAAAGTCTCCTTGTAGCTGTTCCTGACTCCCTGACCCAACAAGTCACTGTGCAGCCAGCCTGCCAAGAGAGCAGGGGCTGCTCCTGACTGCAGGCACAGAGCTGGGACAGAGCCCAGCGGAGGAGCAGGGTCAGACACAGCACCAAGGGTGCTGTGATTCCCAACTCCAGAGCAAGATGCTGATAAGCCAGATGTTCAATCAGTGCTTCAAAACCACTGGAAAAATACAAGCTTTATCTTATTGGTTTATTTTAAGCACTTGAACACATCCCTTCCTGGCCACTAGGCTGATATTCAGTTCCAAAAAGACATTTTGCACTCCCAGTACTCCCAAACTTCATATTTTAAATACCAGCAGAGCCTCTTATTGCCATTTTTAACATGCAGCAAGTTAAAACAAGAGATGTGCTCATTCACATGAGCAGTTAACCTCAGCAATCCAGCAAAGTGAGGGTTTGTCACCTCCCTCAGCTCAAGGAAGCCGCTTGCCACTGCTCAGTGGATCAGACTGCTCAGTGGATCAGTTCAGGAGGAGGCAAGTGCTCCAAGGAGCAGCACAGCAGAGCCCCCCCAGCTGCCATGGCACATTCTGTGGCTGAAAGATGCTCACAGAAGTGTATTATTTGTTTTATGACAGAGCTCTTGACCTGTACACAGCACGGAAATTGACTTTGGACTCATGCAAATGCTGGGGATAAAAAGTATTTAGGCTGCCAAAATCAAAGCCAAGACCTACTCTGACAGTAGGGACGGCAATCAGTAAGGTCAGCTGAATTAGCACCCAGAATGGATCCCATAATTACTACTTACATAGATGAGCCCAGAGTAATAGCGATCCTTTAAATTATGCAATACAGAGGCTTCATTTAAACAGGTTAATTCTGCCATGTCTTCCACTTTGGAGAACTTGGGAGGATTCATCTTCTGAACATCATCTTTATTGACGAGCGCCTTCTTCCCGTTCTCCGCCAGTTCAACCAACACCTCGTCCCCCTTCTCCTCCTTGATGCTGGCTGCCTCGAAGCCATGGCGCTCCGAGGGGATCCACACCAGCTTCTTGGCAGTCCAGTCAGCCTGGGTGGCAGGGTTGTAGATGACAGCCCTGTCCACGAAGAGGTAGCGCTCCGGATCCTCCTGGCCCGACCTCTGCGCCATCCCGGCAAGAGAAGGGCTCTGCTCCCAGTCACCCTGCCAGAGGAGGGAAAAGCAAGGAGCACGTTACACACAGCCTCCCAAGCCAGTCATCCAGCACCAGCTCCTGCTCCAGCACCGCTTCCTTCCCTGGGAGAGGCAGCACCAGGCATCGCTCCCAGCCTGGACGAGCTGCTGCACAACTGAGGCCCTGCTCACACACCTGTGCCACACAAAAGCTCAGTTACCTGTCAGGTGTCACCCAACCCAGTGCAGGACAGCCAGCAGGGTGCCAGCTGTGCAGCAGCAAGGCAGAGACATCACAGCAAGAGCTGCGGGCAGGAAAAACACGCACCCGTGTGCTGGACTTAGATAAGGAATGGGAAACAGGAAAAACACGCACCCGTGTGCTGGACTTAGATAAGGAATGGGAGCAAACAGAGCAGCAGCTTGGCAGTAAACTCAGCTGTGATGGAACAGTGAAAAACAAAAATACAGAGATAGATACAAACCCACAAATCTGCTCAGTGGATTGTGCTGCAAAAACCAGAAGGCGGCAAGGAGGAGTTTTAAAAATGTGGATTTTCAGCTACAGAAAAGAACTTGGGACACTTGGGGTTTCTGCAAGCCATGCAGGCAGCTAAACCTCACTCATATTCTCCCTGAAAAGCTTTGCATTTCTACAGCCTGCTCCCATTCTCAGTCCTGAGTGCTGACATCACCATATTCCAAAAAATGTCTCCAGATCTCAAGTTTACCTCCAGGCTCAAAACACTGCAAGGAATGATGCTGGATTTTCCAACAGCTCCACGGGTAATTTGAAGCAGAGAGAAAAACCACTGACTGACAAGAGCCCCTGCACACTCATTTTACCTGGCTGCCTCTACCCAAGAGAGGCCCCTGCCATCAGAGCCAGGATTCCTGGAGCTGGCAGATCCAGCTGCAACTGCCCACAGGGCACCGCGGTAAAGCCGGACCCCTGGTCCTCAGGACTTTAAACCTCTTGGTTTGTAACACACACCACCTTCCCCGCTGAAGAACCCCACATTGGCTACGGAATCCTTTCCCAGCAGGTAACCCAAAGGCCAGCTTGGGAACAAAGCCAGGGAGGTTCCCAAACTGCATTTGTCACCTTTCCTACTATGGCACGCGCCCGGATGGAAGTTCTGCAACCCAACCCTCCCGAGAAGAACGTGTAATTAAACGGGATAATTGTGTCTCCAGCTAAGGCAGGGAGATTTGTTACATTGTCCAACTTTAGTGCAATGCAAGCCTGAAGTCACTGAACCCTTCGGAGGTGTGAGGAGCAGATCCCTTAGCACAGATGGCTTAATTCAAATCAAGAGATGATGACTCAACATTTAAAGTATTTTAGAAGAGCCTCTCCGAGAAAATTTCCATGAACAAAGATGGAATCGTCAAGGGCACACCTCTAAGCGATAGCTGGACTCCTCCGCCAGGAAATTGACGGTTTAGTCAATGAATGCCACATTTGGCTGGAGAAACCCACAGATGAGATGGACGAGCTTTGAAACCCACGTGAGAAAGGTGACTGTCCCCACCGTGCCAGGCTCCAGCCCAAGGTCTAACAAAGCCCTGGAACGGCAATGGCACCCCGGCGTGCCAATGGCCCTCGGTGTGAGCTCCCGAGCGCTGCTGGGCAGGTGAGACCCAGCCCGGGGCAGCCAGCACTCCGCTTCTACACACCGAGGGGCACCGGAACCTGAAGGTCAAAAAAAAGCTCATACAACGAAATGAACCATCATTGCACCCAGCGGAATTAAAGGGTGCAGACGGACATGAATGCATTTATAGAGGAGCGCACGCACCGGTCACACACCAATGGTGTGAGTGACTGGAGAGCAGCTCGGAGCTGAACCCAAACCTCGGGGAGCACAAACACCTTCAGGGTCATTCTCCCACGCGGGCTCCCAGCCCCACAAAGCCCTGCACAAAAGACCCTCTGCAGAAGCAAGGCAAGCTGCAGCTCACCCTAGCCAGGGCTGCTTCGCTAACAATGGCATTCAAATGAAACACACAAATGAGCACATTTATCATGCAGGAATCCAGCACTCCCAACAGACGACGTGCGAATAAAGGCAAAAAAAAAAAAAAAAAAAAAAAAAAAAAACAAAAAAAAAAAAAAAAAAAAAACACAAAAAAAACCTAAAAATTTTTTAAATTGAAACAA
>VZSU01001394.1:0-18225 GCA_013398715.1 Nesospiza acunhae
CATCCCCAGCCCCTGTCCCCCATCCCCAGCCCGTCTCTCGTCCCAGCCCCTGTCCCCTGCCCTGTGTGCTCAGCCCCAAGGCTCAGCAGCCCCAGTGGCTCCTGCCTGGCTCCCCAGGGATGCAGGAATTGGTGGCAATTGGAAAATTGGAATCACCACCAATCCATTCTGCGCCTGTCACACACAACAACAGAGCCACCGGGAAGTGGCTGTGCACACACGGAATGTACCTTCTGCTATTTATAAGTGTTTCCCTAAATTAAGGGGAATATAAAACCTGTGATAAATCTACTTGGAAGCATTCCCTTTTGGGTGGGAAAACATTTCAATCCAAGTGATACCAGCAGGGAGAGGAGAGCCACCCTGGAGCAGCCCCAGCACTCAGAGGGCAGCTGGGCCCTGGGCGCCCTGGGGCAGAGGGGCACTCCCAGCCCCAAGCCCACCTGTCTGACCCACCAGCGCTGGCCTTCCCAGAGCATTTCTGTGCCAGGGATGATGAGGGATGGCGAGGGCCTGGGCACCAGCTTGTCTGGGCCAGGCACAGGGTGGCAGGGCTGCTCAGGAAGGGGCGCAGCGGGGTTTGCACTGTCACGCTCGACTCTGTTCAGCAATATTTCACACACGCAGGTGTACAGAATCTTCATTTTCATGCAAATCCCCCCGCAGCCAGGCAGGTGCGTTTCCTGATCTCTATTCATCATCTGGAAATCCAATAACTTGGCTTGTGTGCTTGCAGCTGGTTAGGGGCTGACCCAGGGTGCACTTGAGCATGGATTTCAGGTCTGGGCAGCAGAGAAATAGCTTATTTTCCCCCTGGCCTTTATAAAATTAAGTGCAAGCCCCTCTGCATTGGTGCAATGTTCATGTTGCAGGATCAAGCATTTAGAAGTCAGGAAATTCCATAACTTAAGGTTACTCCAGCGATGCCACATTGAGGCATCACCCATTTGATGTGGGGTTTTTTTGTATATCTAACTGTAAATATTAATAATTGAGCAGTAAAATAAGCAATATTAAAATATGATAGTGTTTCAGACTATTGAAACAAAGAGAATTGTGGCAGGAGATCCCAGGTGTGGGCTCAGAGCCCTTGGAGATGGCCTTGCTGAGCCTGGCAGGCTGGGAATGGGTCCCCAGGCTGTGACAGAGCATGGCTGGGGCTAAGGTGTCTCCTGAGGGGGGGATTTTGCACTGTTATTGTGGAAAAACAGCTCAAATCCAGGGTTTTGGGAGGGGCTGGAGGCTGCTGGCCCCAGGGTGGCCAAGGCACCTCAGGAATTTCAGCATCCCCCAGGCTGAGCATCCCTGGCACCCAGTGGGGACCCCAGCTGCAGAGGGACTTCAAACACAGCAATTCTGTGTCCTCCTCCTCGTGGGGAAAAAATAAACCCAGAGGTTTTCCATGGGGGAACGGCTGTGGTCCTGGTGCCAGGAGCTGCTGTGGCTCCGAGCTGGCAGAGGCACTGGGCCCCCAGTCTCTGCCCTGTGCTGGGGTTGTGAACCAGACCTGCTCCAGGCAGGGAGGCTCTGCCCTCCCTTTGCCAGCCCTCAAACACCAGCATGATTCTGCTGCTGCTGCTTCCTCAGAGATTCTGGTTTGTGTTTGCTTGTTTCAAGCAGGAAAAATATTTGTTTCTTTTATTATCTTAAAACTAGACAAAAAAAAAAAAGTAAATTTTCCTTTTTGTTCTTTTTTTTTTCCCCTCTGGAAAACAGAGGGAACAGAAGGGCACGTGACCTTAGGGAATGAGCCAGACATGAAAAGGTTTGGCAAAGAGAGACTTGGAGCCACCTGGTCTAATGGAAGGTGTCCCTGCCCAGGGGGCTGGACCAGATGATCCCCAAGGTCCCTTCCAGCCCAAGCCATTCCATGATTCTGTGATTTTGGTCATTCACTGACTCTTCCATGCAAGAAGGAGCAAAATCTCATTGTAAGGGGATAAACCAAAACCCTGACGGGATGAGATGCCCTCCCCAGGCCAGGGCCTGCTGCCTCCCATGGCTGCTGTGCTCCAGTTCCAGAGCAGAGGTGCACATGTTATTGCTGTCCAGCTGCTGCAGCTGCTGTGCTTTCATTGCAAAATCATATTTTTTTCAAATGAAGTAGCAGAAAACAGCTTTACATTTTTGTTATCCCTTCCAGCATGAAATAAAAAATGCCTTTGCTGCCAGTACCTGATTCAATCAAGTGGAGCACGTTGGATACCCACGGGCTACACACACTGGAAAGAGCTGACTTGTATTTTAATTAATAATGCGATACAGCATCTCCAGACCCCGGCCTCTGGCAACGCTCCTGCCTTGCTTCATTATTTGCTGTAAACAATTTCCAAGCGATGTGTAGACAACCCTATTCTTTAATTTCTGCTAATTCATAACACCAGCAAAATGCAGGATTTTTCTTGCGCAATAAAGCCAGCGATTCAACCTCCTTCCCCCCTCCTGCAGGATTTCAGACCAGTTCTGACCTCAGACCGAGAACCTCCACGACCGTTCAGGGTCTGGCAGGTGGGGATGGCAAGAGGCGGCTCTGGGGGGACGAGGGGCAGCCCCAGTGCGGGACGCAGGAGTCGCTCCCCTCTCCAGGAGCTGAGTCCATGCTCCAGGCTGCAAAGGGAATGGGATCTCAATCCACCAACAGTTTTCTCTCTTTTACTGTCCCAATTCTCCACCCATCCCACTGGGAGGTGAGTGGGTGGCCAGGGGGCTCAGTGGCCAGCCAGAGTTAACCCTCTCCAGAGTTAACCCCTGGCTTTGTTCTGTCCAGCCTGGCTTGCTCTGCCACTCAGGCTGGCTTTGTTCGGTCCAGCCCTGCAGCTCCCCTGGCAAGGAGCCAGCTGGCCCTGCCCAGATCCAGCACAAGCCCCATTTCTGTGCCCATGGGGACACGCTGTCTCCAGCTGGGTAGAAAGGTGGGTGCAAGGCAGAGGGTGCAGCTTGCACACTGACAGGTGCAGGCAGCCTTGCTCTGTCTGTGATCTCCCTGCTGCTTTCACAGAATCACCACCGTTGGAAGAGCCATGAGATCACCTAATCCAGCCATCAGCAGTTTTGCTGCATTAATTCACCTGATGCTTTCATCCTGTGCATTTAGCTCTGGCAGCTCCAGGATCAGTTTCCCAAGTCCAGCACAAACGCACACAGGAACAGCTGTACTGTCCATTTCCTGCAGCCAGGACCCTGCATGGCCCCTCTCAGCACACACCTCTGAAATGTGCCTCAGCCTCCCGCTCACCTGATGAGCAGCAGCTTGATCCCAGCCCCTGATGAAAGCCCCGACACCGCAGGTACAGAAAATTAGGGTGACACAGAATGCGCGGCCCCGCACGGCTGTGCTGTAATTACACAACTTCTAACAATTAAGTGCTCGCTGATTATGTGTTGAAAGGAAGCTGAACACTATCAGATGGCATCGTTGCTGATTTATTGAGTTATTATTGGCCACACCCTAAAGCTCTGGATGTTCTTCTTTTATCAAAACTCCTCATTTAACTGGATGGAGATGAAGAATTTTGCCCTGTAGTCTTTCAGGCCAGAGTGTGTAATCTCCAAACCTTTTCAAATGCTATTTATAATCCCGAAGCATATTGTTTTGCGCTTGTTGAGTTTTATAAAAAACTATTTTTCCTGCAAGGATAAAAATAAAGTCAGCCAATGGCTTCTGCATTGAAGTCGGGTCACCACAAAGTGCAATAGGCAGGATTTTAAAAGGTCTGATTTTACAATTTATTGAAGGCAAAAGAAAAGACTCCTGAAAGCTTCCCCATTCCGTGTGCACTGCAGTACATTATGTATAAAATAAGGTCACAGATGCATTATCTCCTTTCTAGACATCAGGCATGGGATGAAACAAAGCTGACAAGCCATTTACTGAGTGTTTTCATTATTAATATCACAAACTTAATTCAGTTGCTAAAAAACTCCTTGCATAGAGCATGCCATTGACAAAAAGGTACTAGACAATCATAAAGAAAACAAGGTAAGTGATCTTCATAATTATTATTATTTATTCCATCTCTTCCCTTTTCCCCCATTACGCATTTCATTTGGAAAGCCACTGGGGAAAAAGCAACGAGAGGAAACGCGTTCTGCTTTCCCATCTGAATATCCTTAAGTCACATATGCTATAATATATTTGCATTTTTAAATAAATACCCCTCGCAAGAGCAGATGAGAAATGGTTATTTATGTCTCGGGAAGCCGTGCTAGCCCGCAGTGCTGTCAGAAGGTCAAGCATTGCCCCCAACGTGGCCGTGCTCACGGTGACCTGGAAGCGCCGTCGATGGCTGCGAGTCCTGAGGACTCCATCATCCGACACCCTGGCATCTGCCTTATTGGAATGTACACAGACAACATGCATTTTAAACAGCCCCCAGCTGCCTGCCCACAGCAGTCACGGGGCCCTGATCCCTGCTGGAGCAGGCTCCCAGCCCTGGCCTTGGTGAGCCAGCGAAGGGAGCCGGTGCATCTGGAGCACGGCGCTGCCTGCACTCGCTGTTGGCATTTGCTCCATATTGCAAGGGAGAGTTATCATCTGCGTCATCTGGAACTTAATTACGCTCTGCCACCAGCCAAATCTGATTTTAAGCCTTTCTCAGAGAGAGTTCATCAAGCACAGCAACAAAAGGAGGGGAGTTCTGCCTTCCAAAAGAAGCTCAGCTGAACCCAAGAGCCCCTCAGGAGCAGCTGCTGCTGGGAGCCCCTGTGACCGTGCTGCTCGGTCAGCAGGGGCTGCCTGCAAAGGGCACCCTGAAATGGTCCAAAAGAGCCAATTCCTGCAAGATTTGCTCTGGTCCGATGGAGCAAACCTGAACCATGGGAGGAGATGAGGACTGCCTGGAGCAGGAGAGTCGAAGGCAGCATTAACAAGAACGAAGGACAGGATTTACCCACCCCAGGCGCAGGGACACTTTTGGAAGATCACCTGAGTGGAACATACCTGACAGGGGCTGTTCCTGCTGGCCCTGTGGGGTAGGAGAGCTCGCCTGGGGCACCTGCAGACCCACAGGCCAGAGAGGCACCTGCTCTGCACCTCCCCTCATCAAAGGCCACCCTCCTTCCCCTAACCGACAGCTCCTCCTGCAGAAGGCAAACCCCACGAGAGCCATGCCCATCTGCACTAACGGGGACCCTCAGGGGCTGTGGGAAGCCAGCAATTCTCCTGCAGCACTGTGTGATCCTCCTGCATGGCGTCCCAGGCCCCCCAGCCCCAGCAGGGAGGGAGGGAGGGACAGTGCCATGGGCAAGGACAGATGTCCCCCAACATGGCCTGGCTGGCGGCTGAAAATGGGGATGGACCAGCTCTGTACGCTCCGCGGGAGAGGGGCTCTGCTCCAAGGGGGAAACTTTGCAGATTTTGAGGCTCTTGGAGCGCTGGTGAAGTGACAGAAGAGGCAGATGGTTTTGAGATGGCGTCCAGCTGGGGATAGGAGGGTTGGACAATGTGGAATGTCACCACAGTGCCCAGAGCGGCCCTGCTGACAGGAGAAGCCTGTGTGAGTGCACCTGTGAGCCCCCAGGCGGGAGCAGGGCTTGGCTGTGTGTCACACCCAGGGCACAGTTCAACACACTGCAGTCACACTGGGCTCTGTTAAACACACTGCAGTCACACTGGGCTCTGTTAAACACACTGCAGTCACACCCAGGGCACAGTTCAACACACTGCAGTAACACTGGGCACTGTTAAACACACTGCAGTCACACTGGGCTCTGTTAAACACACTGCAGTCACACTGGGCTCTGTTAAACACACTGCAGTCACACTGGGCTCTGTTAAACACACTGCAGTCACACTGGGCTCTGTTAAACACACTGCAGTCACACTGGGCTCTGTTAAACACACTGCAGTCACACTGGGCTCTGTTAAACACACTGCAGTCACACTGGGCTCTGTTAAACACGCTGCAGTCACACCCAGGGCACTGTTAAACACACCTCACACCCTTTTAACACACCTCACTCCATTTAAACACACCTCACTCCTGTCAAACACACGTCACTCCCTTTAAGCACACCTCACTCCATTTAAACACACGTCTCTTCTGTTAAACACACCTCACTCCTGTCCAACACGCCTCACCTGCAGCCGCACCAGCACAGAGCTGCGCCTCCGGTGAAGGAACGGCCAGCATTGCTTCACATCTGCACCTTCATTGAAAACATTTATTCAATCAAAGGGAAAAATAAATGTGGTCCCTCTGCTCTGTCAAGTATAAACTGTTATTGATCCCCTAAATGAAATTTGTCCATGCTGATCGATCAAACACATTATCCTTTTTCCCCAGTCCATTACCAGCAATTGGAAACTCGCAGGCATCAATAGCAGCTTGACCACACACAGCTGCATGTTCAGCCTCTGTTCACCAAACCCAAATAATTCCTGTCTCCCTCCTTCCCCTCCAAACAACAGTATCTCAGCATTATAAGCACATTTTTTCCATGGTGACGGGTAGAAAAACTGAATTTCATGAAATGCTGGGAATCAGTTTTGCTGTGTTAATCTCCAGTGCTGCAGTGATGGCCGTGTCACAGCGTGGGGACAGCACCAGAGCCCAGCCAGGCTCACAGTGGGGTCCTGCATGTGCCCCAGTATCAGCCCATGGCACCCTGGCTGGCCACATCCACTGGAGCAAACCAATGGATTCTGGTATTTCCCAGGAGTGCATTTTTGCCAGAGCTGGTATTTATCAGGGGTATCCCTGCTGTCCATGGCTCAGTCCCCACTCCATGGCTGTGGGGTGGCCCTGGCAGTGCAGGGGGACTCTTTGGGCTCACTGGACTTTTCCCACCCAAACATCCCCCCTGTGCTGGGGTTCCACAGAGCAGGAGGTGACACCAAGCCCTGAGCCCAGAGGCAGAGCCACTCTGCAGGTGTCCTGCCAGCCCCACAGGCACCACACCCTGCTGCTCCTCTCACTGCCAGCGCAGGACAGGCACCTTCGCATGGCTTCCACAGCCCAGCAGGACATGGCCAGCCCCGTCCCTGTCCCTGTCCCGGCACCTGTGCCTGTCCCTGTCCTTGTCCTTGTGTCCGGTCTGCCCCTGTGCCTGTCCCTGTCCCTGTGTCCTCATCCCCTGTCCCTGTGCCTGCCCCTGCCCCTGTGCCTCTCCCCGTCCCTGTGTCCCTGTGTCCCTGTCCCTGTTCTCTCTGCCTGTTCCCTGTCCCTCTCCCTGTTCCCTGTCCCTGTTGTTCCCAGTCCCTGTTCCCTGTTCCCAACCCCTGCCCCGTCCCTGCCCCGTTCCCTGTCCCTGTGTCCCTGCATCCCTGTCCCTGTTCTCTCTCCCCGTTCCCTGTCCCTGTCCCTGTCCCTGTCTCTGTTGTTCCCAGTCCCTGTTCCCTGTTCCCAACCCCTGCCCCTGTCCCTGTTCTCTCTCCCCGTTCCCTGTCCCTGTCCCTGTCTCCTGGACAGCCAGCTCTGCAGGAAGGGACAGGGTCACACCCATCGTGTGCTGATGAACCAGGGCCTGCAGCAGCCCCTGGGCACCGGGTGCTGGTTCCACAGGGCCACTCGTGTTCTCTGTGCCGGATTCCCGAGGTCACAGAGGGCCCAGAGCCAGGGAAGGGCTCCAGGACAGGCTGGGCAGAGCTTGGAGCAGCCTGGTCCCGCGGCACTGGGGTGGAGCTGGGGGATCTCTGGGGTCTCTTCCAACACAAAGCTTGCTGTTATTCCAGGGCCTGGAGGGAGCTCAGGCCTTGGCAGAGCTCTGATCCTCCACAAGAACCCAGCTTCAGGTAGGCAGTGGAGAAAAGGCAAGGCTTGTCCCTCCACAGCCCCACCAGGGCTGGCTCTGCTGCTGTCAATAGCTCTTGTGTTTGTCTTTTGTCTTGCTGAGGGGTAATAATTTTCCGAGTGAGCTTAGGGAGCAGTGACTCTTTTATAAAACCAATAAGGGAGGGAGTCACAGGCCTTTAAAAATCACTCAGGAAATTATTGCTGACAAGTCTTTCTTGCCTCACCCCTCAGAAGGAGCACGGTGAGGAGTTAGGATGCTCTGCATGACACCAGCTCATGGATTTGCTGCTGTGTATGCTCAGGACCCCCAGGTTTTACCATGTCCTGCAGCTTCACTGGAGGAAACAGAAGCTCCAAGTATGCATTCTTTCAAATGTCTCATTTTGTCTAAATATGGCCAAAATCACATATCAGGGGTATAAACAACTGTGGAACATTTTGGATGCTTTTTAGCATCTGCTCAAGTGCTAAAAATACAAATCCTTAGGAAAAGTGGAAACAGCTCTGCCCCTGTAAAGAGGGAAGAGCCAAGTGCTGGTCCTGCTGCCGGACACACCACTTACAGGTGGGTTCACAGGGTCCCTCTTCTTCCAGCTGTGTGACAAGGACAAAGCACAGTGCAGCCAGAGACGCCTCTGCCCTGCTGCAAACCGTCCCTGGTGGGCGCAAACCTGCCCTGGTGGGTGCAAAGCTGCCCTGCCCTGGTGGGTGCAAACCTGCCCTGGTGGGTGCAAAGCTGCCCTGCCCTGGTGGGTGCAAACCTGCCCTGGTGGGTGCAAAGCTGCCCTGGTGGGTGCAAAGCTGCCCTGCCCTGGTGGGTGCAAACCTGCCCGGGTGCAAACCTGCCCCGGTGGGTGCAAAGCTGCCCTGGTGCAAACCTGCCCCGGTGGGTGCAAACCTGCCCTGCTGCAAACCTGTCCTGGTGGGTGCAAACCTGCCCTGGTGCAAACCTGCCCCGGTGGGTGCAAAGCTGCCCTGCCCCAGTGCAAAGCTGCCCTGCCCTGCTGCAAACCTGCCCTGCTGTGCCCCAGGCAGCTGCACCACCCAGGAGAGCAGGGGTCTGCAGCCCTGTGCTCCCAGCCAGCTCCCGGGCTGCAGGAAACACAGCCTAACAGAGACTGAGCTTTTCCGCAACGAGAGAAAAAACCTCACCCATCCCTATCAAGAGTGCATCTCCTGATGTCACATATGTCTCTCAAAAAAGCTTATCTTGGCCCAGCACAGAGCCCTGTCCCTGGCTGGATTGGCCTGATGGTTCATTCCCTGCACCAAGCTGGACCATATTCCAGTCTGAATTAACCCAGCTCCGCACTGCTGCTCCTCAAGCCTCTTCCCTTCCCAGGAGCAGATGACGCCTTTCCCCTCCCAGCCCCAGTGTTCCCCTTTCCCATCCCATCCCATTATCCCATCCCATCCCATTATCCCATCCCATTATCCCATCCCATCCCATCCCATTATCCCACCTCTTCCAGATGGGAAGGGAAGGGAAGGGAAGGGGAGAGAAGGGAAGGGAAGGGAAGGGAAGGGAAGGCAAGGCAAGGCAAGGCAAGGCAAGGCAAGGCAAGGCTTCCCTGGCTGAGGACCCACCCAGCCATGGTGACCTCAGGGTCCCAAGCCCCTCCAGCCTCCAGGCGTGAGGTCACACTGGTGACACGAGTGGCAGCAGGTCTCAGCCTGCCCCAGTCACATCCTCCCAGCAGGACAGCAGCTGGCTGTGCTCTAATGACCTGGGACACAGTGGCATCAGTGGAGAGAATGGCTAAAAAAGGAGGAGGAGGAGGAAAAAGTGGAGGAGGAGGAGAAAAGAAGAAGAAAAACAGGATAAAATAGATTAGACTTGAAGAAAACCTAAGAAATAAAATAAAATCCAATAAATAGAATGAAAAATAAGGTAATAAAAACTAAGGGATTAAATAAAAACTGAGAAGTAGAATAAGGACTCCTGCTCTTGAAGTTAGACTTAAAACAAAAAAGTTAGCTTTTAATATGCCGCTTTTTTCTGCCAGCTTCTCCACCTAGCTAAATTCAACTGATTTCTTTCTGCTCCAGTGCTTCTCCACTGACTCCTTTGGCTCTTTAACAAGCAGTATCCAAATGTGGATGTTCTTCCCCAAAACACCCATTCCCTCCTTTACCTGAACTTTTATGCCCCAGTGCCCCTGCCATTCTCTGTGAGCTGTAAATTCTCCTCCTCTAAAGAGCCCAGCAGAGGAAGAAACCCTCTTCACCCAAGGCCACGGATGCTCCTTCCCCCTCAGGCCCTGCTGGGTGTAGTTTGCAGAGGAATTAAGTTTAAACTTTTTTTTTTGTTTTCCAATTCTGAGCGCGGAAGAACAGGGAGTGCCCTGTGAGCACCCAGCAGGTTCCACCTCCCCTGGCACCTCCTGGGAAGCCAAACTCAGCCCGGGAGATGGAGCTTCGGGAGCCTCCTGCACCTCCTCGTTCCAGAAGTGCAATTACACCAGTGGGTGTTTCTCTCTAATCACAGGATGAGCTTTTAAAAGGAAAACAACCGAGTCCGGCAGGTCCTCGCTATGATATTTGCTGGGGGATAATTCAATTATTGTAGAAAATTATTTTAAACATTAAGATGCACAAAGTTCAGTTTCCCCTGTTTCTGTGACTATCACCCAAGCTATTGATAAGATGTCTAAATTTATTGCAGAATAATTCTGCAGGAAAAGAGATAAAAGGTTCCTGAATAAAATATGAGGCGAGAGCCGTAAATTGTAGCAATGCATATCATTTCATTCAAATGTAGGAAGCAATTACCATCTGCTATACTCATCAGTTCCCTCCTTTATGACTTAATTATATGTTTAATGCTATCAGATCAAGGAAAGGGCACAATAGATGAATGAGTGAAAGAAACAGAAAAGATTCAGCAACAAGACAAAAGGCAGATGAAAAGTAACCCAAGAACAGAATTGATTTCATTTGTTGGGAGAGGAGTTAATTTAAATAGTATATTCTATCATCTCCCGTGCTGTACTGAGATAATATAAATCATGTGTTTGTGAATTTGCTTCATACAATTTTAACAAAAGCATTCAAGTTTCTGAAAACCCAGGGTCTGCAGGTTTTGATTTATTTATGAAATGAGTAACATTTACAAATCATTTACAAAGAAAGAGCAGTGAGTGACACCAAAGCATTTAAATGATTATTAACAGCACTTTGCTGTACAAGTACGAGATGACAGAGGGGAAGGCAACGAGTTGAGCTCAGGCCCCTCCTGTCTGGGCTCCAGGACCAGACCTGGGACTGGGATCACCTCCCGTGGACATGGGGTGGTGAAGGGGCACGGCCACCACGGCCACCGCATCATAGCCACGGCCACCGCATCATAGCCATGGCCACCACATCATAGTCCCCACAGCCACCATGGCCATGGCCACCACGGCCACCACAGCCACCACAGTGACAACACCCGGGGCCACAGAGCCAGGGAGGGCACGGGGGCTGGTGGCCCTAAGACCCCTCAGGTCTCTCCACAGGACTGAGCAGCTGCCCTCCCCCAGCCGCTCGGGTTTGATGGTTCTGGATGGGTCCTGGCAGAGCTGCTGACAACCTGCACCCTGCACCTGCACCCTGCACCCCTCATCCAAAACCCTGTATCCCTGCACCCTGTATCCCTGCACCCTGTATCCCTGTACCCTGTATCCCTGCACCCTGTATCCCTGCACCCTGTGTATCCCTGCACCCTGTATCCCTGTACCCTGTATCCCTGCCCCCTGTATCCCTGCTGTATCCCTGAACCCTGTATCCCTGCACCCTGTATCCCTGCACCCTGTTTATCCCTGCACCCTGTATCCATGCACCCTGCACCCTGTATCCCTGCGTCCCTCCATCCTGCATCCTGCACCCTTCTGACTATACGTGCCCGTGGAGAAAAGTAATCATGGAATAATGCAATTTGCTTAAATATCACATGGTGGGGTTAGAGCACAAGAAAGGGTGTGATCTCCTGACAGAGCTCGGTGCCTTTAACTCCCCCCAGTGTCAGCAGGAGCAGTGGGGCTGGAGCAAACCCGTGGGATGGCCTCCCAGAGAGTGGGGCACAGCTGGAGTTAGAGGCACAGCCGAGTGACAGCCCTGTCCAGCACGGCATGGGTAGAGTTAAACACCATGGGCACCCAGTGCTCCTCCGAAACAGCAAAACAAGCCAAGGCTGAACACTTCTCACCTGGGGGCTGAATGCAGATTTAGATGAGGTATTAGGAGGAAATTGTTCCTGTGAGTGCGGGCTGGACAGTGGGAGGTGTCCCTGCCATGGCAGGGGGGCACAGGATGGGCCTTAGGGTCCCTTCCCACCCAAACCATCCTGTGCATCTGTGACTCCCGCTGCACAGCGGGGACTCACTGAGGGGTTTGCCCCACTGAGAGGGGTCACCCTCCTGCAGCAGTGAAGCTCTCAGAGGGCTGGACCTGCATCCCCTTGTGGGCACCAGCACCAGGCCCTGCCACGCCCTCAGCACTGTGTGTGCAGCAGAGATGGGCTGGGAAGTTCCAGAGAAAGCAAGCAGTTTTGTACTAATTCCCTTAATTTATTCACATCAAATGTCAGTGCAGTGTCATATAAAAGTCTTTTATGATTTTAAAACAAATGGTCCCTGAGGCAGGAAAATAGTTATAGTGCCATTTCTAAAATTAATTTAATTCCTGTGGAATAGAAATAAAAAAAGGTGTCTGCTCGGTTGCACAAGCATCACAAATAGCACTGGAATGTTTCTGGAGAGGCTTTTCAGCTGCACTCACCCAGGGTTTCCCAGCCTTTTTGCCAGCCCTGGCACGGGGAGCCTGACGCTGGGCAGTGCTGAGGGCAGGGTGCCCCCTCCCCATCGCCGCTGCAGCTGAGAGCCCCCACATAAATCAGCCCCTGCAGCAGAAGCTGTTTTATTGCATTTCCCTGTGGCTCACCATGGTCAGTGTCCCCCGCTGAGTGTGCACAGGACAGCGCTGCACTGACACTCCTGGCTGCAATCCTACCTCAGCAGCCCTGCGGTGACCACAGCCAGCCCTGCCTGCTGCCCTGGCCCCTCCAGCTGCTGTCCCTGCTCTGCAGCTGCTTCCACGCTGGTTCTACACTGGGTCTACACTGGTTCCACGCTGGTTCTACACTGGTTCTACACTGGTTCCACGCTGGTTCCACACTGGTTCATGCTGGTTCTACACTGGTTCCACAGTGGTTCCACGCTGGTTCCACACTGGTTCATGCTGGTTCTACACTGGTTCCACAGTGGTTCTACACTGGTTCCACAGTGGTTCTACACTGGTTCCACAGTGGTTCCACGCTGGTTCCACACTGGTTCCACACTGGTTCTATGCTGGTTCCACGCTGGTTCTACACTGGTTCTACACTGGTTCCACACTGGTTCCACACTGGTTCATGCTGGTTCCACGCTGGTTCCACACTGGTTCCATACTGGTTCCACACTGGTTCCACACTGGTTCCATGCTGGTTCTACACTGGTTCCACAGCGGTTCCACACTGGTTCATGCTGGTTCCACGCTGGTTCCACACTGGTTCCATACTGGTTCCACACTGGTTCCACACTGGTTCCATGCTGGTTCTACACTGGTTCCACAGCGGTTCCACACTGGTTCATGCTGGTTCCACACTGGTTCCACACTGCTTCCATGATGCTTCCACACTGGTTCCACACTGGTTCCACAGTGGTTCCATGCTGGTTCCACACAGGTTCTGGCAGGGGGACACGCTGCCCTCGCCCCAAAGAATCCCAGAATGGTTTGGGTTGGAAGGGACCTAAAACCCCATCCAGTGCCACCCTGCAATGGCAGGGACACCTCCCACTGTCCGAGGGTGTCCCAGCCCCAATGTCCAGCCTGGCCTTGGGCACTGCCAGGGATCCAGGGGCAGCCACAGCTGCTCTGGGCACCGGTGCCAAGGGCTCACCTCCTTCACAGCCAGGAATTCTCCCTAACACCTAACCAAAATCTGCCCTCCTTCATTTTAAAGCCCCTCTCCCTTGTCCTGTCACAACATGCCCTGCTAAAGGTTTGTCCCCATCTATTTTATTGTCTCCATGGACACTGGTTCCCATGCTGGTACCCAAGAGTAGCGCCGGGGGAGAACAAAGGTGTGAGATCTCCTGAAAACTGCCAGTATGGATAGTCAAAATAAGTCCCAAACTCAAAGAACCCTGTTCAGTGACTCAGTCCCCACACTCCCCCGCTGCTCCCCCACACCTGCTGCTGCTCAGGCAGAAAGGAAGCACAGATTTTTCATGCTTTGTGTTTAGGGTTCCCCATTTTCTCTCTCCTTGGGCTCATCAAGGCCACCCCCAGCCTGAAGGGGTTTGGGAGCCTGCCAGAGATGCCTGCAGCATCTGGCCCACCTGGAGCAGCGCAGGCTCCGAGCAGGGAATGAGGAGGCAAAGGCAGCAGCCTGCAGAGGAGCGCGGCTTTGCTGCCCTGCACACAGGGAACACCCCAGCTTTCCCTCAGGGACACCCCAGCTCTCCCTCCCCGGGCGGGCTGCCCGGGCCGCACAGGGACCCTGCACCCCCAGCCTCCTCCGTGTCCCAGGGGGGGCCAGGCTGGTGCATTCCAGCCCTGTGGGAGAAGGGATGTGTGCAGCCCAGCCCTTGCCTGACTGGGGTAAAACCGCTCAGAGCTCACCCTGCTCACAAAAGCCATGGGGAGCACGAGGAAGGAGGCTCCTGGAATGCTGCTTTTGGCATAGAACGCTGCTTTTGGTGTGGAATGCTGCTGGGGAATGGGCGCTATCCATGCTATCCATCAGCCCGACTGATCCCCGAGTTAAAGTTCCATGTGAGGAGGAGGACAATGTTCCCTGACAAAGTCCAGCAGCAGGGAGGATGTGAAGGCTCCTGATAAAGGAACCGGCGAGTCAGAGTGCAGGTGCCTTACTTCCCTGCACAGCCCTGGGGACAGTGAGGCTGGGCGGGAAACAAGGAGGAAAATGAATATGAGACTAACTTGGGGTGCATTGAGGGAGACAGGGTCGAGGTTTGCAGCAGTTCCTGCCCCAGAGCCAGGGGATGGTGCCCAGAGGGTCCCTGCACCCCGTGGGGAGCTGGGTCCAGGGCCAGCCAAACATCCCAGTGCTCAGCAGACAACTTGACAAATTTGGTTCAACTGTTTTGATGTAATAATGTAATTAGGTAAAAGAGTTCAGCAACCAATTGCATTTCACTAATTTCAACCATCTGCTTCAGCACTTGTTCTGTGTGTGCCAGACTTCAGTGTCTTTGCTCTAATAGTAATTAATGAAACTGTTAATAAGCTACATATATCATATTATGCTGCAATAATTTATCAAAGGATAATGTTATGAGACAAATTCTATATAGCAATTATAGAAAATGGCTTACATTACTAATGCTGCACACTGCTCACTAGTTTCTTTACTCTTCCCTTCTTAATGAATTCCCTAATTAATTTAATGCATACGTTATGCATAATTTGAAATTTAAAAACATCACTGGGTCAGGTTTTAACCATCCTCTTTTACATGCTGTCTGCTTCTACAAGACACATATTAGCAAAACATGACCTCTATGCAAATCAGGGTGCCCGCTGCTGTTCCCATTCCCGGTGACAACAGCGGCTCCTGTGCCACGGCATGGAGTGCCACAGAGCCACCAGAGGCACCTCCTACAACCAAACCCAACCACCAGCAGCTATCCCATCTCTGACTGTGTAACCAGCCCTGTTTTGGGGAGAGCTGCCCTCAATCACACACGGTGCAAACAGCCATCGAACACCGCGGCCTCGCTGCCATCACCCGGCCTGGGATAGCGAGCTCAGCTGAAAAACCCAGACACCTTCCAAAATAGAAATGTGAACTTTCGTCTCTTCAGATTTTTAAGCGTCCAGCACACGATTGCACAGTATTTCCCAGCTTTCTGCCTCTACAGCTTTGGGGTTTTCCTGCAGAACATGACCGCAAACTCTTCTTCCAAAGTTTCTATTTTCATTCCCATCTGACTGGGTGGAGACTTCCAGAACAGCACCAAACACCCCAGTGGGACAGGGTACTCTGGCTTCAGTGCTTCCTTCAGTGGGAGGTGTCCCTGCCCAGGGCAGGGGGTGGAACTGGGTGAGCTTTAAAGTCCCTTTCAACCCAAACTATTCTGAGATTTTTGTGCTCCATGGAAGAAATACAATTTACCAAGCTAGCCAGGCTTTGGCAAGAGATCACTCCCTCACTAATTCTTTCCAGACAATATATAATTTACATTGCTAAAATATTATACAGAGACCCAGAGTGAGTGATATTAACATTTCCTTATCTTCTGGGACACTTCTGGCTGAAAAAGTGTTGAGTTTTCATCTTCGAGCAAGCTTGCTTCCGCACTTTTCCATCTGACGCGTCAGATTATTTTAATGATGGAGTACTTGATTAAATTAATTCCTCCCTACAAAAGCAGCTGTCTTGTGTCATGGAATCTGTTCAGCTATCTGGAACGTTTGTACTTGCCAGGGAGGAGAGCCAAGGCGCAGAGTGTGCGGAGGGAGTGCCTGACCATGCCGAGACTTTGTCACAACGCGTAAGGCTGAAGATCAGCGGGCGGCTCGGGTCTCCCCCTGCCCCAGCAGGGCTGGATGCTGTGCCCAGGGATCAGGGGAGAGGCTGCTGGCCTGGCCCCCCGGCAGAGGAGCACACTTCCAGCAGCTCCAGGGCTCCCAGTGTGGGTGCTGAGCCCTGCTGTGCCCATGGCTGAGCCCCAAAACACGGCCCTGGGCTGTGCTGGCAGGGCCCAGCAGTGGGGGCCCAGCCGTGCCCGAGGGAGGGTCAGCACCAGCAAGGGGAAAAAACAAATGAAAATGGAAAAATGGTGCCAGCATGGTGAATGAAGCACAGACCGTGTGTGTCAAACTTTTATTTCTAAACAAACGGAATTGTTCCATTTAAGTTTATCTCTTGCTTACTCTCAAGCTGCTGCTCTTTTTTTTTCCCCTTTAGAGAATTTTTGCAATCTTATCCTTCCCTCCCTCTTACTGGGAATCCTTAAGCACCATCCACACATGCAAATCCTCTGTAATCAGAACTGCCTGCCACGTCTGAAGGAGTTTGCTTGGCAAAGAAAAGCCTTGGAAAAACAACAGCATGGCCATTTACTTTCTTTTCCATCACACAATGTAACCATAGGCTGGGTTTTGATATTACTGATTTTTTGAAGTATGAATATTAATGTAATTTTTCCACTGATTTCTTTTCAATATTCATATGCACTGCAGTAGGTCGGAGCCCTTTATTTAACAAAATCTCCTGCTTTAGGATTTGAAATACAGTGCAGTGCTATTAAATTTATTAATACCAGAGAACTTTAAGAGAGTTTAAGCTAAGTTTAGTAAAGCTGCAAAATACCAGCTCAGGCCTTTCTTTCACTTCGGTGCCTGTATCCTGAGTTCTTGGAACAGGTTCTCTGGTGGCTCACTGCTTCTCCCCCACACCCAGGGGTCTGACACCTGGGGGGCAGCCCATGGCTGTAGCCACACAGACCAGGCTCGCTGGGGCTGCCTGGTGTGCTCTTAGGATGCCCTGCACAGCCCACCTGAGCCCCAGCCCTCAGCTGCCAGGACAGCCAGGACAGCCCGCAGAGCTGGCACTGCCAGCACCGCCAGCACAGCCAGCATGGCCAGCATGGCCAGGACAGCCCGCAGAGCTGGCACTGCCAGCACGGCCAGCACAGCCAGCATGGCCAGCATGGCCAGGACAGCCCGCAGAGCTGGCACTGCCAGCACGGCCAGCACAGCCAGCACTGCCAGCACGGCCAGCACAGCCACAACAGCCTGGAGAGCCAGCACAACCAGTGCAGCCTGACCTGCCAGGACAGCCAGCACACATGGCACAGCTGGCACATCCAGGACAGGTGGCACATCCAGGACAGCGAGCACCCTGCCAGCAAAGCCTGCCACGTCCCAGCCTGCCGGAGCAGGAGCCCGAACAGGAGAAGGAGGGTGGTTCCTCGCTGGCTCCTTCCTTGGCGTTCCCCGGCTCAGCCCACCGGAGGCTGCCGCGCTCGCCAGCGTGGCTGCCGTGCCCTGTAATTGAGCGGGATGTGGAACACACCCACGTCCTCAGCAGCGGCTCAGCCACCGAGCGCTGCGCCAGCTGCCACGTGGAGCGGGGACAGGCACGGCTCCGCCCCCGGCGGGGACCCCCAGACACAGCCCCGGGCAGAGACACCCCAAGCCCGGGATGTGTCCCCAGTCCCATCGCTGATCCCCGGGATGTGCCCCCAGCCCCATCAGTGATCCCCGGGATGTGCCCCCAGCCCCATCACTGATCCCCGGGATGTGCCCCCCAGCCCCATCGCTGTTCCCCGGGATGTGCCCCCAGCCCCATCACTGATCCCCGGGATGTGTCCCCAGTCCCATCACTGATCCCCGGGCTGTCTCCCCCAGGCACAGCCCCGCTCCTCCCGGGATGTCCCGCCGGGGCCGGGCGGATCCTCGGCTCGGGTTCCAGGGCGGGAGGGTCCCGGCGCGGGGTGGGGCG
>VZSU01001394.1:18510-29702 GCA_013398715.1 Nesospiza acunhae
GGCACCGAGCGGCCCCGCAGCCCGCGGGGCGGGCACCGCCGCCCGGCCTGGAGCACAGGACGCCAGCACGGGGCGCGGAGAAACTCCCTCCGAAACTCGCTTCGTCCTCATTAGCAAAGGCGGGACGGACCTCGCCAGCCCCGCAGCCCCGCGCCGCGGGCCCCACTCTGCGGACAACGCCACACGGAGACCTGGAAAGCACGGAGAACCTGCTGAAAAGAGGAGTGACGGTGCCCACGCTGCGACTGCCACTGCTGCGGCCACCACCGTGGGTGGCAGGAGCCGGACGCTGGGTACGACACCAGGAGCAGCTCCTGCAGCAGCTGGCATTGGCCAGGATGGGCAGGAACAGCAGGGAGCAGCTCCTGCAGCAGCTGGCATTGGCCAGGATGGGCAGGAGCAGAGGGGAGCAGCTCCTACAGCAGCTGGCACTGGCCAGGATGGGCAGGAGAGGAGGGGAGCAGCTCCTGGAGCAGCTGAAACTGGCCAGAATGATCAGGAGAGGAGGGTAGCAGCACCTGGAACAAATGGCACTGGCCGGGATGGGCAGGAGCAGAAGGGAGCAGCTCCTGCAGCAGCTGACACTGGCCAGGATGGGCAGGAACAAGCAGGGAGCAGCCCCGGGATGCACAGAGTCCTGTCCATGGATGCAACGCTCGCCCCGAGAGACCCCCGAGCTCCCGGCCAGTTTGGACACCCTGTTGCTGTCCCTGATGACAAACAAGAAGAAGCAAAAAGTAGATGGAAAGAAGGAAACTTCAATGTCTACCTCAGCGACCTGATCCCTGTGGATCGAGCCATCGCGGACACCAGGCCTGCCGGGTAAGATCTGCCCCCCTTGCACAAAGCCCCGTACTGCACCCTGGGCATGGCTCCGTGCTCTGGGCAGGGCTGCTGGGGGCACAGAGAACCCTCCACTTCAGCTGTGCCACCTGTCAGGTGGCTTTTGCCTGTCCAGCTCAGAGCAGCCTGCTGTTAAACATAAAACTGGGTAAAGTTTGCAGGTTGTAACCCACTGAGCCCAGCTGCCCAAGGGGCCAGGACAGCCAGCACAGGTGATGGGCTCAGGCCTCTCTGTGCTGTGGGACACTGTACTTGTGTGTCAGGTGCAGCTCTGACTGCCTGGTGTGTCAGGTGCAGCTCTGATATCCTGGTGTGTCAGGTGCAGCTCTGATAACCTGGTGGGCAGGTGCAGCTCTGAGCAGTCAGAATTCCTGTGTTGGTTCCAGCTCAGGTGAGTGCCAGGTTCCTCTCTTGCACTCAGCCCTTCCTGCAAACACCTCTGAGCCCCTGGGCAGGTGAGGCACCTGCCCCGTGCAGAGACCCCCTATGTCCCTGTTCCCACCCTCACAGACCGGGGGTATGGAGGGCTGGGCATTGTGCCACGATTGTCGCCGTGCCACAGCGCCGTGCAGACACTGCCCCGGTGCTGGTGGAGCTGCCTGAGGTAAGACCTGCACGGCAAGAGTGGAGCAGGAACGGGGCAGACAGCTGGGGCTGCTTCCTGCTGCCTGCTGACACCTACAGAAGCCACCTGTTCGGGGGAGGCGAGCCGGCGTGGCGCAAGGGCAGCGCCGGTGTGTCTGTCCGCACAGCCGAGCCCCGGAGCTGCCGAGCAGGAAGCGCCTCCGGCACTGAGTGACGCACCTGGCCAGGAGGGGATGCTCTGCTGTCCCGGGAACACCTGGGCCAAACAGGGATGTGAGCTGCTGTCAGGGGAACTCATTGGCCAAGCAGGGATGTGAGCTGCTGTCCCGGGAACACCTGGGCCAAGCAGGGATGTGAGCTGCTGTCCTGGGAACACCTGGGCCAAACAGGGATGTGAGCTGCTGTCAGGGGAACTCATTGGCCAAGCAGGGATGTGAGCTGCTGCCTCAGGGCATGGAGCTGCCCTGGGCACCCTGCTTCTGGCAGGAGCCTGTGCAGGCTCTGTCCCCGGCCCACTGGCACAATCAGGTTGTGAGGGCCAGCTCAGGGCAGCAGCTGGTGGCAGCCAACAATTGTTTTTTGGTGTATCCCAGTCTGTCCCAGTTTAGACTCCAGTTCCTGTTGTGGCTCTGCCTGGAGTACTGCGCTGGGCACTGAAATCTGGCCACTCTGTGCCTCTCTGTGCTCAGTGCTCGCTGCTTTTGGAGCTTCACTGGCGCTGCTGTGCTCATGGGCCCCGTGTCCCTGCAGCTGGTGTGGGGAGAGGCCCTGAGGAGGAGTGTGGGGGCAGGAGGCTTGTGGGGAGCATCCCATGCAGAGCCCAGATCAGGAGTCCTGGGGCTGAGGGAAAAAGGGAAGAGAAGGCTCCAGGGGGACCTTAGAGCCCCTTCCAGTGCATGAGGGCTCCAAGAGAGATGAAGAGGGACTTTGGGTAAGGGTCTGGAGTGCCAGGACAAGGAGCAGTGGTTTGCCACTGCCAGGGGGCAGGGATGGCTGGGATACTGGGAGGGAGTTCTTCCGTGTGACGGTGGACAAGCCCTGGCACAGGTTGCCCCGAGAAGCTGTGGCTGCCTTGTCCCTGGAAGTTTGAGGCCAGGCTGGATGGGGTTCTGACAGCCTGGTTTAGTGGAAGGTGTCCCTGCGCCGTTGGAAGGAGATAGGCTTTGAGTTCCCCTCCAACCCAAACCGTTCCAGGATTCTGTGGTGGAGTACAAAGGGGGTACCCAGGTCTGCTCACCAGCTGCCCAGCAAGGTGAGGCAGGGCTGGATCCAAAATGGACTTTTTGGTGTTTTCTGCCCACTGACCGCCCTGAGACAGAAAGACACATCTCCAGGATTGTGACACAGAGTAGTTCTGGGCTGAATTTCACTTAGCCAGACAACTTCCGATTAACTGCGAAGCCCTGAAACACCTCTAAATTTCCTTCAGAAGAGTTCCTGTCAGAACCAAGTGAGTCCATCCTGTCCCATGGGGCTGCCCATGCCCTGGGGCTGTGTGTGGGGTGCCCCCTCACCCTCTGTTCCCCTCCCAGCCCTGCAGGGCTTTCTCTCTGTGTGCCACATCGGGCATTTTCCCTTTCCCCACACATTTTCCCGGGAACACCGAGGCTGGCCATGACCTGTGGGCCCGTGTTGCCGTTGCAGGTGCTCTGAGCAGCAGGTCCACGATGACCTGCCCAGCACCAGCGTCATCATGTGCTTTGTGGACGAGGTGTGGTCGGCCCTGCTGCGCTCCGTGCACAGCGTGCTCAGCCGCTCTCCCCCGCGCCTCCTCGAGGAGATCATCCTGGTGGACGACTGCAGCTCCAAGGGTAGGGGAAGCTTCTGCTGCCTTTATGGAACTAATATAACTTGGGGGCAAAATGCGATTTTTCCTCTGTAATTCAATTCCAAGTAGGAGAGAAATCACATTTTCTCCTTCCGCTATATTGAAGTGCATCCCTGGCCTGCGCTGGGGCTGAGGGTGGTCAGAGGGCAGGGGGGTGCTGGGCTGGCTCTGGGGGAGGAAGGCAGAGGCTGCCGGAGGCTCCAGGAGCACCAGGGAGCTGCGTCCTGCCTGGCCCTTTTGTCTTTGGAGTGTCCTGGCTCAAGGGCTTGTGTGATCAGATGCTGCCAGCCCTGGGTGTGCAGCTCCCAGGCAGGTGCCCCATGCTCCCAGAGCAGGGGACACCCTCTGGGGTGGCTCAGAGGGCAGGGAGCTGCTGTGGGAGCAGTGCTGAGCCGGGATCTGTGCTGCACAGGGCCCTCCATCGCCATTCCAGCTGGGCTCCACTCTCTGCTGGGCTCAGCCCTCCAAACTCGAGGAGTGTGACCGTGCTCACAGGGGTCCCAGGATGAGGGAAGAGATGAGGATCTGACTCCATGTCTCAGAAGGCTGATTGATTATTTTATGATATATATTATATTAAAACTATACTAAAAGAATAGAAGAAAGGATTTCATCAGAAGGCTAGCTAAGAATAGAAAAAGAAAGAATGATAACAAAAGCTTCTGTCTCAGACAGAGTCTGAGCCAGCTGACTGTGATTGGCCATTAATTAGAAACAACCACATGAGACCAATCCCAGATGCACCTGTTGCATTCCACAGCAGCAGATAACCATTGGTTACATTTTGTTCTTGAAGTCACTCAGCTTCTCAAGAAGAAAAATCGTAAAGAAAAGATTTTTCATAAAAGATGTCTGTGACAGAGGAGTGGTGCACTTTGCCCGCCGCTGGCTCTCCAGGAGAGCGCTGGCTCAGTTGGCTCAGAGCTCACACCACGGGCACAAAGAGCCCTGCCGTGTGTTCAGAGCCCACACCTGAGCCCCTGGCGTGCCTGGCAAGATCTGCCTGTGGCTTTTCGCCGTGTCGGAGGGCGCAGGGGCTGAGCCGGGTCGCTGTCCCCTCTGCAGAGTACCTGAAGGAGCAGCTGGACGCGTACATGTCGCGCTTCCCCAAGGTGAAGGTGCTGCACCTCCGGGAGAGGCACGGCCTGATCCGGGCCAGGCTGGCGGGAGCCGAGATTGCCACAGGTAGGGCAGGAGCACGGGCTGGGCCAGGCCTTGGGGACACAACCCATGCTGCACATGGGATTGGCACTTCTGACTGCAGCACTGGAACCTGCCGGATCTGCATGGGAACAAGGTGGGGCAGGATGGAGGCAGTGTGTGTGTGGGGGGGGATCCGGGGTGGATGGGGCAGCTCCAGGGCTGCCAGAGCTCCCAGCCAGGGGTGGGGGGCTCTGCTCCTCCTCCAGCCCCTCCAAAGGCAGCCCCATGCTCAGCGAAGCCAGGGAAAAGTCTTTAATTCACACAACAGTCTTACATTCCTGGTTTATGGCTTCATGCTTAGCGTAGGGGCTCAGAGGGATCACCAGAGCTCTTCTCTGCCATCAACACGGCTTAACGAGATGCTGAGAGGAAACTGGGATTAGACGGAAAAACAAGAAAACCCAATTGGAGCGATCAAACCCAAAAAAATTGCTGGCCTAACAAGCTTTAGGGGACCCTTCTGGGCCACCCTGCAGCATGGCCATTGTCCCTCCCAATGCACCAAGGGTGTCCTTTGGCCACCATCTCCAGTCCCAGCTCCACCACCTGCACTGCCAGGCTGTGTCAGCACCAAAATGGCCATTTCTGTCAGGAGCTGCCCTGCCAAGCAGGGGGAAAACACTCTTGGCTGTGGCTGGGCATGTCTGGGGAGCCAGGGAGTGTGGTGGTGTTCACAGGGGTCCCGGGATGAGGGAAGAGATGAGAATGTTGACTCTGTGTTTCAGAAGGCTTGATTTATTATTTTATGATGTATATTCCATTAAAACTATACTAAAAGAATAGAAGAAAGGGTTTCATCAGAAGGCTAGCTAAGAATAGAAAAAGAATGATCACAAAGGCTTGTGACTGGTCAAGACAGTCCAGACAGCTGGGCTGTGATTGGCTATTAATGAGAAACAACCCCATGAGACCAATCCCAGATGCACCTGTTGCATTCCACAGCAGCAGATAACCATTGGTTACATTTTGTTCCTGAGGCCTCTTGGCTTCTCAGGAGGAAAAATCCTAAGGAAAGGATTTTTCAGAACATACCATGGTGACAAAGCGGGTCCGTGGCACAGTCAGCAGCAGCCCGAGCTCCCAGGGGGCTGCCCAGCACGGGCTGCCCGAGGCTGACCCTGCCCTGCTGTGCCCCAGGCGCTGTGCTGACCTTCCTGGACTCGCACGTGGAGTGCAACGTGGGCTGGCTGGAGCCGCTGCTGGAGCGCGTCCGCCTGCACCGCACCAAGGTGGCCTGCCCCGTCATCGAGGTCATCAGCGACAGGGACATGAGGTGGGACAGCCCCTCCCTGCAGTGATCCCATCCAGGCCGCTGTGCCAGCACAGCCTGGCACCGACAGGATCCGCTGCAGGCCGTGGATCCTCACTGCAGACCCCTCGCAGCCTGCAGAGCCTTCCATGGGGCACACAGAGCATGGCTGTGAAATTAACATTCTCGGATGTTCGGCAGTTTATTGCAGCCCCGAGACATGGGCAAAGTCTCTGTTTCTGCCCACACGTTCAAAGAATGAGTCGGAGTTCTTCAGTTCTTGGTCTCAGAGTTGTTTATTGTGTCTTATCTAAAAAAATTTTCTCCTGTCCAGCTGAGGTCTGCTGAGCAGGACAGACAAGGGCACTCTGCCTGCCCCAGGGTGGTGTTATCTCTTTATACTACAAACTACATATAACATGTTTACAATTACTTCCCAATACCTATCACCTGTGTTAGACACTGAGCTTCTATTCTAAACCAATCCAAAAGTGCCACCATCACAGCAGGAGATGGAGGTGGAGAAGAAGAAGAAAGGCTGGACACACCCAAGTCCCTCCATCTTGTCTCCAAAACCCCTATTCTAAAAACCCCAAAATCTACCCCTTCACCTAGTGATAATTTTATTATTACACTACTTAAACTTCTGTGGCTTTCAGGTCTTCATACAAAGCTGGCAATTTGCTCCATGGGTCATAATCAAACCCACAGGTGCTCTGGGCTGTGTGCCAGGGTCTCTGAGCCCCCGGCAGGGTCCTGGCAGCTCTGGACACCCAGAGAGGTGTCCTGAATTTTGACAAACATTAGCTGGGGATGTGGGCCCTGTTTATCACACACCTTTCTGCTTTTTCACAACTTTTAGTACAGGAAGAGGATTCCTGATGAAATTTGTTAAAATCCTGGTTTAATTACCCACAGATATTCATCTTCTCTCATTAGGGGTGACCTTTCAATCAGGAGTGTGACTCAAAATTAGTCAGCCCGATCTTTCCTCTGTTTAGTTACATGACCGTGGACAACTTCCAGCGTGGGATTTTTACTTGGCCAATGAATTTTGGATGGAAGCAGATTCCACAAGAGGTCATTGAGAAAAATAAGATCAAGGAAACTGATATAATAAGGTAAATAAAAGAGATGCGAGAGCTTTGCAAACCAGCCTGTTCGTTTGGTAATAATTCAGCAGCAGAAGCTCCTTTGAGGACAAATTATGTTATTTTGTGGCCAGGTATTGTTCCTGTGCTTTCCAGGACAGGTGAGGCACAGGCAATCCCCCCAAGGAATGGGCAGAGCCCAGGAAGCCTTTCTCCCCACGCATGGCACTGCTGGTGTGTCAGTCAGGAGAACATTTCACTGCCTTTCTTGGCAGTGCCTTTCTTTCTTCACTGTCTTTCTTTCCCTGCTTTTCCTGCCCTTCCCTGCCCCATTGCAGCTTTCAGGCCAGGTAAAGCCACCCAAACACCCTCTCTGTCACACCGTGTGGCCTCTGTGTCCCCAGGTGCCCCGTCATGGCAGGTGGCCTGTTCTCCATCGATAAGAAGTATTTCTCTGAGCTGGGAATGTACGACCCAGGACTGGATGTCTGGGGAGGGGAAAATATGGAGATTTCATTCAAGGTAGGTGACTGTCACACAGCTGCACCCCTGCCAGCCTGGGTGGGTGATGGGGCTCGGGCAGGGGCTCCCCAGGGACAGCTCCATCTCCCTGGGCACCTGACCTGCCTCTCCTGGCTTGCACGAGGCAGTGCCCACCCTCAGCTGGTGTCTGTCAGTGACCTCTGTTCTCAGGTGTGGATGTGCGGAGGAGAGATCGAGATAGTTCCGTGCTCCAGGGTCGGGCACATTTTCAGGAATGACAATCCCTACTCCTTCCCAAAAGACCGGGTGAGGACGGTGGAGAGGAACCTGGCCCGTGTGGCCGAGGTGTGGCTGGACGAGTACAAGGAGCTGTTCTACGGCCATGCCTACCACCTGCTGCACAGCGTGGACGTGGGCGACCTGAGCCAGCAGATCCAGCTGCGGCAGAGGCTCCGCTGCAAAACCTTCCGCTGGTACCTGCAGAACGTGTACCCGGACCTGGAGGCTCCCCTGGTCAAAGCCAGTGGGCAGGTACGTGCCCAGGGGCTGCTCCCAGGGGCTGGCCGTGCCCTGGGCTGCGCTGCTCCCGGGCCTTTGGTGCCGTTGGGGTGTTTGATATGGCACAGAGGTCTGCATTCCTGAGCATTTTTATAGAGAAATAGGCACAGACAGAAGGGATAACGTCCCTGTAGAGGGTTGGTTGGGTGTCTGGATGGCCGAGCAGGAGCACAGCCAGCCTCACGCCCTGCCCCACTCGGGGTCCGTAGGTGCGGTGCGGGGTCTGTAGGGTTGGGGTCTGTAGGAGCCGGGTCTGTAGGGTCAGGGTCTGTAGGAGCCGGGTCTGTAGGATCAGGGTCCATAGGAACAGGGTCTGTAGGTGCAGGGTCTGTAGGGTCGGAGTCTGTAGGAGCAGGGTCTGTAGGGTCGGGGTCTGTAGGCGCAAGGTCTGTAGGTGCAGGATCTATAGAGTCAGGGTCTATAGGAACAGAGTCTGTAGGAGCAGGGTCTGCACGAACAGGCTCTGCAGGGGCAGGCTCTGTAGAGTCGGGCTCTGTAGGGTCGGGCTCTGCACGAGCAGGCTCTGTAGGGTCGGGCTCTGTAGGAGCAGGCTCTGCACGAGCAGGCTCTGCACGAGCAGGCTCTGTAGGGTCAGGCTCTGTAGGAGCAGGCTCTGTAGGAACATGCTCTGTAGAAGCAGGCTCTGCAGGAGCAGGCTCTGTAGCACGGCTCCGCCGCCAGCAGAGCGCAGCAGCCGCTCGCGTTGCCGGCCCCGCTCGGAACCTGCGCCTCGCCGGGGCAGTTGGCAGAGAGCGCTTTGAAATCCTGTCGGGTTCCATGCTGCCTGCACCAACCTCTTGCTTGGCACCTGATGAGAGAAACCGAGTCAGCTCCCCTTCTCCTCCACCACAGAATTCCTGAATGGTTTGGGTGGAAAGGGACCTTAAAGCTCAGCTCATTCCATCCCTGCCGTGGGCTGGGACGCCTTTCACTCGACCACGGTGCTCCAAACCCCGTCCAGCCTGGCCTGGAACACTCTGTTCTGCCTCCCTTCGTTCTGTGGACAGTGCTAATTAGAGTGTCCCGTGAGCCCAGCAGGTTCAGTTTCAGTGCAGTGTAACATCCTCTCCCCCGTCCTGGGAATTTCTGTCTAAATCTGCCTTTTGTTGCTGTTTCCAGCTCGTTAACGTGGCCCTGGCGGGGTGCATCGCTGTGGAGGGCACCAGCCTGGCTTTTGAGGAGTGTGATGCTAACAACACGGTAAGGACAGCCTGCAGGTGCCCCAGGTGTGGCATCCTGCCCGTGGCACCTGGCACCCCGAGCCTCCCCTGTGACCTGTCCCCTCCCCACGGCCCTTCCCACATGGCCAGGCCGTGCCTGCAAGGGGCAGGAACAGCCTGTAGCCAAGCAGCAGTGTCAGAAACAGCAAATTGAGCTGGTTAGGAAAGCTTGATAAAGCTGTGAGTTTGCACAGGAAAACAGAGGAAGATTTAAATGGCAGCCTGTGATCTGTGTGCAGCTGCTGGACATCCATCCAGCTGTACCTCACAGCCCTTCCAGTGCTCTGAGAGGGCCAGAGAAGGACCCAGAGTGCCAGGACACCCAGTGCTCCCACTGCCAGGGGGCAGGGACGGGTGTGAGATTGGGAATTGGGAATTCCTGGCTGGGAGGGTGGGCAGCCCAGGCACAGGTGCCCAGAGCCCTGTGGCCGGCCCTGCCATGGAGTCTGACGGGGCCATGCCTCCTCCTGCTCTCTGCCCACAGAACCAGAAGTTCAGCTACACCTGGCTGAGGCTGATCCAGCACGGAGAGCTGTGCCTGGCCCCCGCAGGCGTGCTGGGAGCCGTGGGCCTGCGCCAGTGCCAGGGCAGGAGCCGCAGCATGGCCTGGCTCCACAGGTCCCTGGCCACTGTGCAGCCAGGGCTGGTGAGTGATGCTGCAGCTCCATCCTCTGGGTGATGGCAGGAGGGGTCAGGGTGGCCCCTGCCTGCCCAGCGTGGGTGAGGGTGCCAGGAGAGCACTGATGGGGGCACAGCCTGGCACAGGGGCGCCCCACCCTCTGCTGCCTGCTTTGCCAAGACCACCTGTCCCCTAGAGACGCGCTGGTGCCCGTCCCTCGTGCCCCTCTGCCAGGGGCTGTGTCCATCCCAGTGCAGAGCATCCCCACACGGCGGCCAGGCTGGGGACACTGGGGGACATGCAGGCGCTGCCACACCACAGCAGCAGCAGCAAAACAGCCAAAACAGCCTGGTTTTACACAGAAACCGTCAATAGCACTTAAAGGGAGATGAGTCAGCATCGATTGGCTCTCAGCTCACAGGGGTGTTTAAAGACAGCGCTTATGGAAAGGAGGAGAATGGATACTTACACTAATTGCCTGCACTGCACAAAGAGTCATGGCTCTGCCTCTGTCAGCCTGCTGCAAGTAGTTGTCCAAAATGCTCTGAAATGGCGTAGTCTATTGTTGGGAAAAAAACACTCTTCACTTAAGAAAGAAAAAATGTAGCATTCAATACACAGACAATTTCCTGTTGCCCTTTGGTTTTTTCAGCCTAAAGTGCTGAATGCCAGAATGCCACAGGCTCACATTGGGTGTTTAGGGAAAAATACAGGAAAATTTTTATCCACTTACTGAAAATTGTGAAATTGTCATTTCGCTTTGTGAAAAGTACGCAGAAATGCCCAGGGAGCTGTTACAGGGCACGGGCGGGTTTTGCCTCCTGTCACAGCCTAGTTTCTCAGCTGTGAGGGTGAGATGGGTTTGGTGCTGCTCTTTTACTGGGGCCAGAAACAGGAGAATGAGGAGAGCTCGGTGTCCTGAAGGAGTTGCAGTGCTTTGCCCTCCCCTGACACCAGGCACTGTGTTGTGCACAAAGGTGCAGCTTCTGCCCAGGCCCCCTGCACAGGTCACACCAGGGGTGTCTCACCTCGGTGTCACTGAGCTGCTCCTGAGCACCACTGCAGTGCCAGGGGTGGCACAGAAATGTCCCTCCCCTGTGGCAGCACCTGCAGCATCCCCTGGCTGGCCACAGGGCCTAGAGAGGTCGATCCAAGCAGATGGGAAAGGCAGGAGGATGGAGGGCACTCAGACTCTTTGTTTTTTCCCTGCCCAAGCCCTTGGGCTCCAGGGCTGAGTTACCTGACATCCTTGTCAGTGCAGGGACTGTGCCAGGTTGAGAGCAGGTTCATCAGCCCCAGGCTAAACACAGAAATCAGTGTCCTGCTGCTCATTCCCTGAGGAGCAGATCCCACCCGAGGGACTCCCTCCGCACGGCCATTGCCACGCAGACAGTGAGAGAGAGAGCTCATCTCTGTTCCCAGCCAAGCAAAGTGCAGGACAGGACTGCACAGGTGTGCTGTGACTGCGCAGGTGTGACTGCACAGGTGTGCTGTGACTGCACAGGTGTGCTGT
>VZSU01001394.1:42217-54846 GCA_013398715.1 Nesospiza acunhae
CCCGCAGCCGCGGGGAAAGGAAGTGCGGGGTGGGGCTGCGGAAACCAGCCCGGCAGAGCAGCAGGGGGGACCCAGCACCACATCCCTGAGTGTGGGGCAGGGTGGAACCAGGAGGGCAGCACCACATCCCTCACTGTGGGGCAGGATGAGACCCAAAATGCAGCACCACATCCCTCAGTGTGGGGCAGGATGGAACCAGGAAGGCAGCACCACATCCCTGAGTGTGGGGCAGGGTGGAACCCAAGAGGCAGCACCACATCCCTGAGTGTGGGGCAGGGTGGAACCCTGGAGTCAGGACCTGGTGGGAGGGTCTGGGCAGTAGGCAACACTCAGCTGAGCAGTTAAGTCCCCTGAGAAGGTCAGGCTCTGCAGCATGCATCAAATTAATTGAAACGTTCCGTTTAAAATCCAATTGCATTCATCGAGGACCAGCTGCACTCTCCTCTGCAGTAAACTTGTGTTACCCCCGCAGTCCCTGGGGGTGAGCAGAGAAAAGGTTCCATTGGCTGCTGGGAACTCTCCCATCCCTCCAGCCCCCTGTGACCAGTGAGAGCCCTGAGCTGGAGGCGCAGAGCCCGCAGGGCCCAGCCCCATGCCTGTGTCGCTGTCCCGTGCTGCCTGTACACGCACCCTGCTCCTGCCCCTCACCCAGGAGGCGGAGCAGGATCCACCCAGCGTGCTCTCTGCAAGGAGAAATGCCTTTTTCGAAAGCTGTTGCAGTTCGTTTTCTTTCTGAGCACTTTGGCTGGCCCGTGAGCTTGTTCCTCGCCCCGTGGGGCTCAGCAGGGCTCGGGGCTGCCACCCACATCCTGTTTGTGACTGCGGTGAGAACGTGTCAGCTGTCATCTGCAGGCGCCCAAGGCGTGCTCTCACCCTGCTGGGAGAGCATCTCTTGTTCGGCCGCCCTGAGCCCGTGGGGTGCTCAGGCTCCTCCGGCCTTTCCGCACCCACAGGGAGTGCCTGTATCCCAAACCGTGGCAAATTAACCTTTCATACCTAGAGGAATCTCACCTTTGGACTCTGCAATACTTCAGGGTCTCCCTTTCTCAGTGCTGGAGCTGTCCATTCCCTTTGGGGCCTACAACAACTCTCACCAGATGTTCTGGTTTTTCTGCCCCCCATTGCTTTTGCACACCCCTACATCTGCCTTTAACTCAACATTTTGGCCAAATAGAACCAGACTCTGATTTTTTTTTTTTTTCTCCTTTCAGCTGATGCTACTGGCAATGAAAAGTAGAACTCTATTTTGAGACAGTCCCTCCTATCCCCCTGACTGTCCCCCATATCCCCTGACTGTCCCCCATTCCCCCTGAGTGCCCTTCATCTTTCCAGGAGCTGTGCCATATTTCCACCTACTTAATCCTTTCCACAGAAATTACAGAGGCCAGTGCTGACTCTTCTGTCTCAGCAACACTGGTGAATCAGAGGAGTTTTGGGAACAGATTGTTTTTGTTTGGAGCTCATCTCAGAGGGAAGCTGCTGGGTTTAGCCTGTGGTTTCTGAGAAGCCCGGAGAACCCTGGCACGGCAGCACCTGAGGGTACAACTGCACAGGCTGCCCGGGCAACAGGCGAATGAGTCACACAAGGTCTCGAATTATATTTAAAGTGCTTCCAGTTGTATTTGAAAAACATCTTTAGGCTGCTCGGGCTGAACAAACAGCCTTTTCTATGTACTTGGAGGGAGCTAAAAACTCTCTTTTTGTTCACCTCTGTGCCCACGGTTATTAATCCCCACTTCACACACACTCTCGTGTGATCCTTGCTGCCTGAAGCCTCGGCTTCTGGGGAAACCAATGTGAGCAGGTGTGGAGTGCTGAGAGCAGGGGGAGCACGGGACCAAGGGGCAGCTCCTGCACTGGTGGGCAGGGTCCCCAGCACAGCACACCGGGAGCATCCCTGGATGTCACCAACCTGCCAGTGTCACCAATGCTGCTCAGCCCTGCAGGACACCCCTCTGCCTTTCCTGCCTCAGGGATGTCAGCCCTGCCAGTGCCACCAATGCTGCTCAGCCCTGCAGGACACCCCTCTGCCTTTCCTGCCTCAGGGATGTCAGCCCTGCCAGTGCCACCAATGCTGCTCAGCCCTGCAGGACACCCCTCTGCCTTTCCTGCCTCAGGGATGTCAGCCCTGCCAGTGCCACCAATGCTGCTCAGCCCTGCAGGACACCCCTCTGCCTTTCCTGCCTCAGGGATGTCAGCCCTGCCAGTGCCACCAATGCTGCTCAGCCCTGCAGGACAGCCCTGTGCCTTTCTTCTCTCCTGCCTCAGGGATGTCAGCCCTGCAGGACACACAGAGCTGCTCCGGGCAGTGTCACAGACGCCCCTCAGGGCTCTGCAGAGCAGCCTGGGGACATGTACACCTCAGGAGGGTCCTTTCCACTCCACGTGCCCTGGAATGAGACGCCAGGCAAGACATGGGATATCAGCACCTGGCAGAGGCTGCAGCTGGCCAGACCAAGCCAGCACTGGGTTATCACACTGTTTGTACAATGGATGCAAACCTGGCAGAGCAGTTTCATTCCAGAGCACCCTGCCCAGGCTCTCTCTACCACGCACTCCAGGCTCCGTCCTCTTCCCAATGGGACTCTGCAACTGTTTTTAGCAGAAGCACTCATTTTATTAAAGACCTTTGGAAGACACTGACTCCGGTAACAGGAAATAAATAGCTATCAATTTTGCATTCAATTAAAAACTGTTATTAACAGTAAAGTTCGCTGAGGAAGTTCTGCAAAGGTTCTTCACATTTTGGAGTCCCTCATTTTTCACGTTAATGAAGAGGTCCGCAGCGTGCTCTGATTAAAAATGAAAATAATTAAAACCCCAGAGCCATGTGGCTCTGATCAGAGCTGTTGTCTGGGGCAGTGCCCTGCGGTGCCACCGCGGTGTGCCCCGGCGGGGCAGCCTCAGGCCCTCGAGGGTGACACTGTGACATCAGACCCGGCTTTCTTCCTCTTCCAGTGCGCGGTGGAAGCCCGGGATGAATTTCAGGAGGTGCTTCCGGACGCTGGCTCTGCGGCTCTTGCGCGGGAGGGTGCCGAAGCTGCTGGAGCAGCTGCTGCTGTCCCAGAGCGGGGACGCGGAGCCGCTGCTGGCCAGGCTGATGCTGCGGTGCCGGCGCAGCGAGGCCCTGCCCGCGGCCCCGGCCCCGGCCCTGGGGAACACGCAGTCATCGTCCAGGCTGGACTGGCGGCTCAGGCTCTCCGCAGCCCAGTCCTCGGGGGCGCTGCCCTGGTAGAAGCTGTCCTCGCTGCCCACCGTCATGGAGCTCAGCCGGCTGCGGGAGCTGCTCTCGCTGGAGAAGCGCGGCTGGCCTGCGAGGAAGGGTCCCGGGGAGCTGCAGCTGCCAAGCGAGCCGGGCTCTGCCGGCTCCAGCGAGCCCAGCAGGGCGTTGTCGTTCACTTCCCCTGGAAACCAGAGAGCAGCGTTAGCCAGAGAGCAGCGCTGGGCAGAGAGCAGCGTTAGCCAGAGAGCAGCGCTGGGCAGAGAGCAGCGTTAGCCAGAGAGCAGCGTGAGCCAGAGAGCAGCGCTGGGCAGAGAGCAGCGTGAGCCAGAGAGCAGCGTTAACCAGAGTGCAGCGTTAACCAGAGAGCAGCGTTAACCAGAGAGCAGCGTTAGCCAGAGAGCAGCGTTAACCAGAGAGCAGCGTTAGCCAGAGAGCAGCGTTAGCCAGAGAGCAGCGTTAACCAGAGAGCAGCGCTGGGCAGAGAGCAGCGTTAGCCAGAGAGCAGCGTTAACCGGAGAGCAGAGTGAGCCAGAGAGCAGCGTTAACCGGAGAGCAGAGTGAGCCAGAGAGCAGCTTGGCCAGCCTGCCCCTCGCCAGGAGCAGCACTCTGTGCCCTGGCAGCACCGGGAGCATTGTGCCCAGCCCCTCGGCACAGGGAGCTGCCCCTTCCCACGTGGGCAGCTGCTGCATCTTGTGAGGTGTTCCCTGCACCCTGGGCAGTCCATACAAAACCCAGCCCAGCCCCTTCCCCCGTAAAACCAAAATAAGAATGGGATACGTTTACCACCCACATAAACTCCTAGCCCAGGACTGATGCAATGAGCCCTTGGTGGGCATCGCTCAAGCAGCAGCCAAGGTTATTGCCCTCGGCACAAAAGCGTTCCCAGGCCAGCCCCTTGCCCTCCCGAGGAGGGGAGGGAAGGCAGCGCCGGTGAGATCGCAGCAGTTTCACAGCAGGGCCCCTCTCGTACCGTGCAGCAGCAGCCGCTCCCGGGCCAGCAGCGCCCGCAGCTCCCCCCACCGCTGGTGCAGGGCCTGCTGTGGGGACAGGGAACAGCTCGGTCAGGGCAGGGAAACGGAACAGTCTGTGCAAGTGCAGGTCACCTCGGGAAACACCCGGCTGTGCCAGAGTTTGGCTAATTCCTTCCAGAAAACAGGGGCTGGCTCACGGCTGAGGTGCTCTGGCCAAAGCAGGGCCGGGTCCCGTTTGGGAAGGGAGCAGCCTGCAACCTGCCTGGAGAGCATGGAGCCCTCTTCACCCAGCTGAGGCAGTGCCAGCGCCCCTCTGCTGCCCTGCCCAGCTCTGGAGCACCCACCAGAGCAGGCACCCCACCGCTCCTCACAGCAGGGAATGGCACAGGCAGCCAGCCCTGCCTGCCTGGGGAGCCCGCCTGGAAATCCTGACAGCCCCGGTGCCACCAGCCCCCCAACACCAGCAAAGCTTCTTTCCCTGTGCTGCAGCTCCCTCAGCTCCCGTCCCTCAGCTCTGGGGGTGAAATACACCACTACAGAGCTTATTAAAAACTCCAAACAGGCTAGGCTGTGCCTGGGGACAGCACAGGAGGCGCCTCCCCACAGTCCAACGAGCTCTGTGCAGATTCCCACACCCAAACTGACCAGCCTAAGCTCACCCCGGCAGTCCTGGGGCTGTGACCATATTTGTTCTCTATTCCTGGTTTCCAAAATATAATATCAGGGCACCAGGGCTGGGGTGGCTGGGAGTGCTGCCAGCAGGGAACCCAAGGGTGTCAGCCCTTGCCAGGACACCCTATCCCATGGGCACCCACCTGCCCCCATCAGCACTGAACCACAGCAATCTCCATTTGACAGGGGAACAAACAATTAATCCTATTACCTTGAGAGCCCGCAGTTTGGTCTCCAACTCCATTTTCCTCAGGAACAAGGCCCCGTTGACAGTCTCTAACCTGTGAGAAGGGTGGTGCTGCCCTGAGGCACAGGGGCTCTGCCCAGCCCAGCCTTGGGATTTCTGCCCCCAGGCACTGCAGGGCTGTGGGGCAGCACGGTCCTGCCTTCAGTGGCAGAGGAAATGAGGCCAAACCCCATCCAAAGGAGAGACACCCACCTCAAGTAGTTCCCTGAAGACTTTATCAAGTCCACTATTTGCTTGTGACCAAAGCCCTCGACGTTCACGCCGTTGATGCAGGTGAGGATGTCACCTGCCAGGGACACACAGAGGCCAGAGTGGGCATCAGCAGCCCCTGCCCGCCTCACCTGCTCCACGGGAGCACCGGCAGGTGCACAGGAGGGTCAGGAAAGCCCAGGGACAGTTACCAGTCTGGAGGCCGGAGAGGTGGGCAGGGCTCTCCTCCTGGATTCTGCAGACACAAGTGCACACCTCCAGGGAGAAATCATTGTGGTGTGGGAACCTAATAGTCTGTTAATGCCAAAGGGACAGAGTTACCAATCCTGGAGCCATGAAAGCCAGTTAAAGTCAGTACTTTTTCAATGAGCTCTGATGAGCAGAGTATGTCACATGCAAGTGAGATCAAAATGCTATAAACCCAACAATTAAAAATGCATTTGTACAGCAGAAAACAGTAGACACTTGACAGGCGTGTACACAGGGTTTGGGGAAAAAACAGCAACAAACAAACCAAGTTTTACAGTAAGCTGGTTATTCGGCATTAAAAACTCTGTAACTTCAACCAAGATTATGTCAGCATGGGTGGGAATGGCTTTCTGGAAAGATGTCTCATGTTCCCAGGGGAACATGACAGGATGGGACTGGGGCTTTTCAAGGGATTGACTCCTATTCTTTGGGAATGCTGTGTGGAGTCAGCTGCTGCTACCAGACAGCTCAGTTTGCATTGGAACAGAAAAGATGGATGATTTAAACTTAATTTTGCTCTTCTGGCCTCTGGAACTTGTCACCCACACACATCCCCACACTCCTCGAAGTGCTTTTTATTCTCAACGTGCACATTTAACTGAACATTTAGTAACTATAATTACTCTAAATCCCTCGTGTGGTTATGGGTGCTGACATGAATTCAGAAAAATGCAAAACGCGGTGCCGCAGCCTGTCCGGATCCCGCGGCAGCAGGAAACCTTTTCTGTGACATGCAAATACCACATCTGTTTCCTGGAAACCTGCGAGTGCCACTTCTAGCCCAGAGACAGCTCGCGTTGGAGCCCCACATTTCTCAGCCAGGGCGGAACAAGGGGATGGAGGCCGGGGAAGTTCAGAGCTCCTCTCGCCAAATTCCCCCCATTCCTCGGTGATTCCAGCCTTTGGACTAGCAGTAAAACTGGTGCCTAAATTAAGAGTGATGAGTGAAGCATGAGCTCCCTGCAGATCTAAACCTAAAGTTTCACATCACTTTATTCTGCTTTGCCTGAATTTATCTCCTAGTGATGGAACTGCAGCTTCTAAACATCCTCAGTAGCTGATGGATGCTGCCTTTCTGCAGCCCGGGCTTCCTATGAAGTGCTCGCACTGAATGTATGTTCAGGAAGAAAACGTGCCAAGAACAATTATTTTTAATCAGAATGCCACGTTTAATGAAAATCTGCCCTGACAATTTACACAAAAGCCCAATAATTGACTCAATTATCCTCCCTTCTGAAAGCTCTCCTCTGTTCACGAGCTGAGTGCTGACCCCCTCATTAGTCACAGACCCAAATTGGGCAAAGTTAAGCTTTTCCTAATACAGTAATTTCACAGAAAACAGTTTTTCCCTTTGTGTGCAGACAGAGGAAAGCACTTTGAAGGTGCCCTGCTGCAGGCAGGCAGATCCCTCTGCTCCCAGGATACATCCCTTTATTGCTGGGATCAGTTTTTAGCTTTACCCAGGATTTTTAGCAGACCAGCTGATTAGCAGTTACCTTTCTCACAAAAACCCACAAACAGAATCTCCCACCAGCAGTACTCCTGGTAACATTCTGGTTCTCCTGCTTGATGACTTACTGACTTCTACACCAAACAGAATCTCTTCCTATATGATTTAGCTCCTGCCCCAAAAGTCATGCTTAGCAGGTATTTGTGGGAAAATATTGTACGTCTTCTTCAAAAGTACATATCTCTCTGTGCATATTAAAGGAGGTAGCAAAAAGCCAGCAAAAGGTAATTTTTAAGAGAGTTTTTTGATCTCTCTTGTTTGAAAATACTCTCATATACAATTCTCCCAAAAATATTCACTTATGGAGGTAAGAAGGCACTATCATTGCCTCTTATTTGGATTTGGATGGGATTTCTCCTACATCCATCACTCCAACTTGTGAGAAGGCCAGAAATTCTTATCTGTGACTTTCATTATGAAAAAATCTTCAGAGAAACATCCCTGTCTTTTATGAGTGCTGTAAGCCCTTCAGATTTCACAGGCTCTGACAGACCCCTTCCTCTGCTCTGGCCTGCCTTAGCTGGTTTGGGGGATATGGCACTTGAGACTCTGCACCACATTTTGTTTTTGGTGAAACAACTTGTCCCTTAGGTCTTACCTGGATTTCAAACCCAAACATCTCTTTATCTTCTTTCAATATAGAAACGAGGCGCCTGCAGGAGGAGCACACAGAATTGATGGCGGCATGGGGGGCTGCTCCTTGTGGGCCTCATTTCCACCCAAAACAGGGGGGTCCCCTCATTGTCCTCCCTGTGCCCATGGGGTGCCACCATGATGTCCCTTCCTGTCCCATGGGGTGTCACCACACTGTGGGGTGTCACCACAGTGTCCCTCCCTGTGCCTGCAGGGTGTCACCATACCCTGGGGTGTCACCACAGTGTCCCTCCCTGTGCCTGCAGGGTGTCACCATACCCTGGGGTGTCACCACAGTGTCCCTCCCTGTGCCTGCAGGGTGTCACCATACCCTGGGGTGTCACCACAGTGTCCCTCCCTGTGCCTGCAGGGTGTCACTATACCCTGGGGTGTCACCACACTGTCCCTCCCTGTGCCATGGGGTGTCACCATACCCTGGGATGTCACCACAGTGTCCCTCCCTGTGCCTGCAGGGTGTCACCACGCTGTGGGGTGCCACCACACCGTCCCTCCCATGGTGGTGCTGCCTGTTCCCATGCCCAATCCAAAGGTCACAGCTACACCTGCCTGTCCCAGGTGCTGGGTACCACTCTGTGCCTCACACCCAATCCCACCTGGGCTGCCACAGCTCCCGGGACACACCTTTCGTGCAGAATAAGCCAGGAACAGTGACTCTAGAATCACAGAATCATACCTCTGTGGCTTGGAGGGGTCGCCCAAGGAGCTGCACCTGGCCAAGGCGAGCTGTGACCAGAAAGAGGAGAGGAAAGGCATCAGTAGGTTTGTGGTTCTTTGAGGCACACAGACAAAACCAGCAGTTCAGAGAAGAACTAAAACCAGCTGCTGGCATCCCACCAACACCTCTGCCTTGGCCAAAGGAGAGCTTGAACTTTCTGACCAGGAGGAAAAGCATCTGGAGGTCAAATCCTCCTGTCAGATGCTGGTGGCAAGCTCAGAGCACAGATCACATCTCTGTTGTGCCAAGAGCTCATCTCACTTTAGTCCTTTTCCTCTAAATTCTGTGGGTGTTTCCAAAGGGAACACTGCCAGGAGAGGCACACAGCACCCCCAGGGCAGGGAGTGCACACACTGAGCCCTGCACAGCATCTCCCAGCCAGGCCCCTGCTCCAGGCCAGGGGCACCTGTGCCTCGAGAGGTCCCTGGAAGAGCCAGGTCTGTGTCAAACGTGGGTTCTTCCCCTAAAAGTGAGCCAGGAATAAGGAGTTCCACTATCAGTGAGACGTTTGTAGTCAGCGAGCTGGTGTCTCTTCCGCAGGATGAAATGGTGGCACGGTGTGACCTGCTGCAGAAACAGCCCCTTCATGGACGTGGTGCATTTACTGCTGAGGGACAAGGGGAGGAGAGAGAGGCTGTGTACAATCAATCCTTCTAGGGGGACATGAGAGGGCCTGGGCGAGGCACCCCTGCCCTGGGCACGGGCCCTGCAGTGCGCCCTTGGCCCTGGGGTAGCTCAGCTTTGCCAGCCACAGCCACAGCCACAGCACTGTCACCGTCCCCTCTCCACTCCCGGCACCGAGGGCTCTGGTGGGGCTGCAGGAGCTGCTGCCCTGGCACCCCTCCCAGCACTGCTTCTGCTCTGCCTTGTCCCCTCACACGTGAGCTAAGGAACGGTTCAGGGCCCTTCTGCAGCCCAGCAAAGCCTGCAGAGCACAGCTATTGCAGTGGAGTTTCTGGTTATACTTTCAGATTCTCACGCCCCACAGACACTTTCTGTTGGTGCTCCTTCATGTCAGAAAAACAGCCCAGAGCCGAGCTGCTCAGCCGACGATTGATGGCCACAGCAGCTCGGTTCTGTGGGAACCCAGGGAATTGTGCTGCCCTGTGCTGCTCTGGGGAAGAGCCCAGCGGCAGAGCCAGCGCCAGCAGCTGTACAGAAACACCCCAGATCCACACAGAAATGGCCCGGGGTGTCTCTGCTGCCAGCCTTGCAGGACAGGGCAGCCAGGCCGCCTGGCCCAGGTAAATGCGCATTTGAAGGAGCGCACAGACGGCACAAACCCTCCCTGGCTGCCAGCACTGCTGGAAATACAGAGTTCAGCCGGGGCCGGCTCAGCTGCCGCCGCCCTTCGCAGCGCGAGCATCCCTCTCTCTCCCAGAGCTTCCCACACTGCCAGCGCTGCCAAAGTTCCCCTGCCACCCCAAACCAGCCCGCGGTCACCCTCCCAGGCGCCCAGCCCAGCCCGGGAGCACGGGGAGCCCAGGGCTCCGTCCCGGGCTGGGGCTCAGCCCGTACCTGCCTGCGGCCGCGGGGCAGCGTGCCCACCGTGCTGGCCAGGTGCTGCATCCTCCTGCCGTCCGCGGGCTGCTCCTCGCAGGAGCTGCAGCTGGAGCTGGGCTGCAGGAGCCGCCGCAGGGCCATGCCGGGCCCGGGCGCTGTGCCGTGCCGGGCTCAGGGCAGCTCCCGGGGCTCGGGCTGAGCGCTGTGCGTACCTCACGGTGAGCGCTGTGCCACGGCCGGGCTCAGGGCAGCTCCCGGCGCTCACGGTGAGCGCTGTGCCACGGCCCCGCTGCCCCGCTCCGAGCAGGGCGAGGGCGGAAGGGCCTCCACGTGATCTGTGGTTTAGGTGCGACTTACACAAATCCCTCCTAGCAGAGCCCCGGGCTCTCGGTGCGCCTTGTGCTCACACGGGAGTTAAGAATCGGGCTTGGCAGTTGCGGAAATCTGCTTAATTTTTCCATTCCTGCGCACAGTTCTCACCAGCAGCTGCTGCTCTGCCAGGGTTTGTCCTCACAGCCCTGCCCGCCTCGGGCACTCACCTGACCTCAACCTGTTCACACTCTGACTTGCTCGGCATCCCTGGCATCCCTCAACTCACCTTTTGGCAAGGATGGGAAAGTAACACCGCCCTCGGCTAATGGAGTCAGCGCAGTTCCTCCAGCGGCAGAGAGGGAAACAGGAGCTGCAGGCCAGGATCAGAGCTTGAGGCGTGGCAGGGCTGGGGCAGGACAGTGCCCTCAGCCACACTCGGGTCTCAGTGGGGACCGAGGCACAGCAGCTCTGGGGACACACAGCAAAGCCCGTGCAGAGTCCCCAGGGCACAGGGGGCTGCCAGGGACAGCCCTGGCCAGGTGTCATCCCTGCACCTTTCGTGCATGGCCAGAGCTCGAGGAACGCTGATGGCTCTGAGAACTTCTGGCTGGGTTGGTTTTTCTCTCCAGTTATTACCTGACCTGCTGTTACTTCAACGTGGCTTTGAAGAGCCTTCAGATTCCCTGCTCCTGGACATGATGGAGAGGCACAGGCAGCAGCCCCGGGCCTGGGGGGTCACTGGAGTGGGTGCCCGTCCCTGCTGCCCCTCAGGCACAGGTCGGCAGTGCAGGAGGATGGGCGAGCCCTGGGCAGAGCAGTTTGCCAGCCCTGGCAGCCACCAGCCAAGCCCTGAACACCCACGGAGCCCTGGCACCAGCCCTGCAGCCATGGGAGCCCTGTGTCCCTGCTGCTGGCACTGCTGGCTGCCAGTGCCCTGCAGCAGCTGCTGGCACAGGCTGGCCATCCCAACAGACACTCACTGGGACAGTTCTTGTTGGGACAAACACCAGGGGCAGTAACTGCACAGAGCAGGCAGACCTGGACACAGTTAACCCTGGTTGGATGTGAGCCTGCAAGGGGAAAAGCAGGGCACCTGTATCAAAACAGAGAAGTAATAAAAACACATGGGTTACTGTCATTTTTCTGAGTAGAGACCTTTTATATACCTTTTGCCACACACACCTGGGACTGCCATCTCCAGGAGGAAAGGCTGGCAGGGCCCAGGAAGGAGAGAGGGCAGCCAGGACTGTGGGGTGAGGGTGCTGGGCTCTGCCTGCCAGCTGTGTGGAAGCTCAGTGCAGGCTGGCACGACAGATCGAGGCAGAGCTGCTCTGCACACCTTCTGTAAGGGCCCTGCCTCTGCTAGCTGCAGCAGAGGAGCTGCAGGATGGGTGTCCGTGGAGGAGCTGCAGGATGGGTGTCCATGGAGGAGGGACAGGGGTGGGTGTCCATGGAGGAGGGACAGGGATGGGTGTCCATGGAGGAGGGACAGGGATGGGTGACCATGGAGGAGCTGCAGGATGGGTGACCATGGAGGAGGTGCCTACACTTGCTGGTGAAGATGAGCTCTTAGTGCCAGGGAAACGTTGGGATGGAGCTTCCCCCACTCCAGGGGATCCCCTCATTGCCCTGGATGGCTGAAATGTCAGTACAAACCCATCCTAAAAGTTCATCCCTCAAAAACCCGGCATCTCAGGGCAGAGAAACAGCCTGTCAGGAAACATCTGGTCCTCCCGCCTGCAGGAGGGCTAGCGGCTGGTCTGTGGAGCGCCTGCGGTCCCCGTGCCTCTCCTGGCGGACAGACAGCGACAGGGAAGTGCTGCACACAGCAGCACCACAGCAACGGATTCAGATGTCTGTGCTTCACCTCCGAGCTCCTTGGAAGAACCCCTCCGGGCTAAGGGGAAGGAAAACGATGTTCAAAAAGCACAGCAGGCAAGGGGGAAAGCTCTCTCCCTTTTGCTGAGAAAAACATCTGCAGCCCTGGGTGTCATCTGCTCACTCGCCAAGGCACGGTGAGCAGCGCGGGGAGCGGGTGACTCGAAGCCTCTTCCCCTTTTCCTGCTCACGGTCACCGCGCTGAGTGCTTGAAAACAAAGGGCGTTTCGCTTCCTCCGGCAGCCCTTTCTGACGTTCCTGAAACCCAGTGACTCATCTGCAAACAAGCTGAGGGCAGAAATAAACGACACCTCTCATCAGAGCACAGAGCAGGAGCTCGGTGCGAGCTGCCCCAGCCGCCCCGGTACCCTGCGCTGCTCTGTGCCCTGCACAGCCACGCACCCCTGGCTCCCGGCAGGAGCCCCTGACTCCCGGCGACATCACTCACCGCCGACACGCACCCCGCAGCCCCGACACGCACCCC
>VZSU01001395.1:23227-62877 GCA_013398715.1 Nesospiza acunhae
TCGACCCGCGTGCGCGGAGCCCGGAACTGCCGGGCCGGCCGCGCCCCGCCCACTGTCCCCGCCCCTCACAGACCACGCCCCAAGACGAGCCCTGCCCCATCAGGCTCCGCCCACAGCTCACTGACGGACACGCCCCCAGAGCCTCCTCCAACCAGCCCCGCCCCTTTCCCCGCGCTGCCGGAAGCCCCGCCCATCGCGCCAGCAAGCCCCGCCCCTCGGGGGCTGCAGCGCCGCCTGGTGGTCGGTGCTGCACATGTGGGCTGGGCCATGGGACACTGGGACAGCGGACAGGGGGACAGGGGACACGGGGAGACAGGGACATGGGAACTCAGGGATATGGGAACACAGGGACATGGGGACATGGGGATGTGGGAAGACAGGGGCAGGTGACAGGGATATGTGACACAGGGACATGGGGTCATGTAGGTGGGGAGACAGGGATGTGGGAACACAGGGGTGTGAGAGGCAGGGACGTGCAAACGTGAGGACATGAAAAGACAGGGACATGGGGACATGAGAAGACAGGGACATGGGGACGCAGTGATATGTGACACAGGGACATGGTGACATGGGCATGGAGAGACAGGGACATGGGGACATGGGGATATGTGACACAGGGACATGGGGATGGGGAGACAGGGACATGGGCGGATGGGGAGTACTGTCCTTGGGCAGGGGGACGTGGGGACATGGGGATCACAGCACTGGGATCACTGGAGACTGAGTCCTTGTGCATGAGGACGCACAGGATGCTGGTCCCAGGCTGTGGTGACACTGGGGCACTGGCCCTGGGATGTGGGGACATGTGGGACACTGAGAGGACATCCCCCAGCACAGGGACATGTGGGGTCCCACATCACATGGAGGACACAGAGCCCCTGGCTTGGCAGGGCCCTGCCGTGGGGACAGAGGCACAGAGCTGAGCCATGGCATTCACTGGGGGCCACCTGGAATCATTAGGGACCCCAACCAGTCCCTGTCTGTCGCCCTGTCCCCCTCCCAACCCTCTCCCACCCTGTTCATCTCTCACTTCTCTTTCTGTCTGGATTTCTCTCTGTGTTTCCTCCGCAGCTCGTGGCTCTCCCCACTGTCCCATTTGTCCCCGTCTTTCTCCTCCCATGACATTTCTGGGGTTGGCTGCACATGTCCTGGTCCCCTGGTGTGTGGCAATGCACAAGGCTGGGCTGGGGATGTGTCACTGGCTCTGGAACTCCCCTCCTTAGCTGGAGAAATGGACCGTCCACTTTGGTGACAGGAAGGGGACAATGCAGGGTGGCACCATCTACACCAAGCTGTGACACCAGCATGTCAGCCTGGCCCCAGTGATGGATCCTGGGCATGTGTGGCCCTGGCAGGGCTGGGCAGACAGGATGCCCAGAGCCCTGGAGTGCTGCAGTAGGGCAGGGCCACATGTCACCAGGCTGGGGACCCGCTGCCACCTTCCAGCCCCACACACGGAGCACAAACAGCTCCATCTCCCTGCTGTGCTTCTCCTGGCTGCCTCCACCCGCCTCTCGCTGTTTCCTCCTCCCCACACACAGTCTGTTGTGGTCGTGTGATGCAGCTGGAAATTTCCCCCCTCGATGGAGCGCTCCAAGTGCTCGCTGTGGTGACAGCTGGCGGTGACCCCGCGCCCCACTCTGGCTGTCACACCGCATGGATGTGGGCAGGACGCCGCTGTGACGTGGTGGAGACACAGGGGGGTGTCAGCAGGGAAAGGGACGGGTGACAGCCCCGCCGTGTCACCAGCCCCGTGCCATTGGTGCAGACCCGGCTGGCACAGCGGGCACTCCGCAGAGATGTCCTGGCAGGGGCTGTCACCTGCCTCTGCTGCTGCCTGGGTCACCCTCCTGCTCAGCTGTGCCTGGCTTGGCTCTGCTGCCCATCCCTCCTCAGGTGAGTGCCTCGGTGGCTCTGGGGCTGATGGGGTAGGGCAGGGACACCTCACTGGGACACCCCAACATCACGTCCTGTGAAACTGAGTGACATGGGGAGAGTTTGGGGGCCTGCTCTGCTGCCTTCCCTCTGTGTCCACATTGAGAATCTGAGTGAAGACCTGAAACGCAGCCAGCATTTCCTCTTTTGGCAGCAAAATTCAGATTACTGCTCTCATAACCTGAATTTTCCATCCCCTGGATGTGGAGAGGGGGCAGAGGTTGTGGGAGATGCGTTGGATGTTACCAAAGCCCCCCGGGGCAGGGTGTTCTGGGGACCATCAGGATAGAAATTCTGCAGCTGGGGTGACGTGCAGAGCCTGTCTGTTTTTTTTTTTTTTTGAGCAAGTCAGAAAAGGGATTTGATCCTGTGTTGTTTCTCTGGTGCCCTGGGACCTTCCTGTTCTTCACTTTAGTTCTTTGCACGCAACGAAAATCCCCTGACCACAGGAAGATGAGGAGATGTCTCTGTCTGTGGTGGGGAGCTGAGCTGGGGACACGGCTGGGACTATCCCAGCCCCGTGCTGCCCTCCTGATCCCTTTGTGCCGGGCTGGGTAGGCCAAGGGACACTAGCAGCACCAGGGCTGTGGGAACAGAGCCCATGCAGGCTCAGAGCAGGGCACTGCGCTGGGCTGGCACCGCTGCGCTGGGCTGGCACAGAACGGGGCACAGCTCTGCAGGGTGTTGGGGGCTCCCCTGCCGTGGGACAGGGAGATGTCACCTCCTGTGCACAGTGGTGGCTCTGCAGGGAGTGGTGACAGCTCCTGCCCTCGGCTGAGCCCGATGCCTTGTGCCCCCTTGTGTCCCCGCAGTGCCCAACAAGAAAGGGCGAGCCCTGCTGCCCCTCACTCCCCAGGAGAAGAACATGTGCTCCCAGGCCTCCGAGGAAGATTTTCTCAAGAGCACCCTCAGCACCCGCCTCCTGCCTGCCCTCTACTCCGTGGTGCTGCTGGTGGGGCTGCCAGCCAACGCTCTGGCCTGCTGGGTCCTGGCCACCAACTTCAGGAGATGCTCCAGTGCCGTCTTCCTGCTCAACCTGGCCGGGGCTGACCTGCTCTTTGTCCTCCTGCTGCCCTTCAAGATCTCCTACCACCTCCTGGGCAACCACTGGCCCTTTGGGGACTACTTGTGCCGTGCCATGGTGGCCTTCTTCTACGGGAACATGTACAGCTCCATCCTCTTCCTCACCTGCATCGGCCTGGAGCGCTACATCTCCGTGGCACACCCCTTCCTGTGGAAGGGCTCCAGCTGGACGAGAGGCAAAGTGGGCATCTCTGTGGGCATCTGGCTGCTGGTGGGGCTGGGCATGAGCCCTCTGCTTTTGCGCTCCCACACACACGATATCTCCAGCCTCAACATCACGACGTGCCACGATGTGCTAGAAAAGGAAACCCAAAGGTTCTTTGGCTACTATTTCCTGTTCCTGGTGGGGCTGGGCTTTGGCCTGCCCTTCGTGCTCATGATCATCTCCTACAGCTGCATCCTGGCGCGGCTGCTGGTCAAGGGAGGGAGCCACGGGCAGGTGATCCGTGTCCTGGCCCTGGTCCTCCTGGTCTTCATCCTCTGCTTCACGCCCAGCAACGTGCTGCTCTTCATCCACCACCTGCTGGAGCCCACGGGCTGCAACAATGGCACCTACATCTCCTACGCCCTGGCCCTGGTGCTCAGCGCCTGCAACAACTGCTTTGATCCCTTCATCTACTTCTACATCTCCCGGGATTTTCGGGGCTGGCTCCGGGATGCAGGAGGCCGCTGCCTGCGGGGGCTCGAGGCCTCATCGGGGAGGTCCACGGAGAAGATAGCCCTGCCCCTGAGGTCCAGTGAGCAGAGCCAGGGCTGCCAGGCTGTGTCTCCCTGCCCCAGGGATGGGGGAGTCTGAAGCGTGCCCACCATGAAGGGCTGACAATAGCCTTGGGCAAAAAATCCCACCTGGATCCGAGGCTCACAAGGATTTTGCCTCGGTTTTGCACCCCTGATGACACCAACACTGCCCAATCCCATGGGACCCTCATTTGGGTGCCTGGCACCCTGATCTCCCCACGTGCCAGACCCTGGCATCCCTCACCGCTCCCCCTGCAGTGACCAAACCCTCCAGAGTACAAATAAACCTTTATTTCTCCCTGCTGATGGCAGGAAAGGTACAAACACCCTCACAGAGGAGGGGCTGCCCTCCACTGCCAGGACTAATGCCAGGCACACACGGCCAGCCCTGCTCCTGCTGCTCCCCCTTTCCCCCCAAAGTATGCCCCAGGGGATGTAAGAAGGGAAGGGGCGATGGCTTGGGTGTCCTGGCCCTGCCCCGCAGGCCCAGAGCTGGAGGGGACCCACTGTGTGCCCCCGTGCTGGCAGGCACCCCATGCCCCCTGCCTGGCATGGTGCCATGCTGCCAAACATGCGGGCACCACGTTCCTGCTTTGTTTTCCCCTTTACTTGTGTCCCTCGGTGCTGGGCTCCATGACAGATGTGCCACCCACGAGCAAGGGCACAGTGGGTAGCAGCAGTCCCAGCCCTCCCACGAGGGGGTACCACGGCCCAACATCCTGGTCACCACTTGTCCCTTTGGTTCCCGATCCCAGCCTGGCTCCGGGATGAGGAGGAGGAGCAGGGTGGGGCTCCCACCATGTGGGAATGCGGGGTACCATCCCCTCTGCCATGGGGATACCCATCATCGCTGCCACCGATGGGCACGACTTGACCCCAGGTCGGTGGCCACCCCTTTGGCACAGCAGGTCATGTCACCGGCTGGCCAGGCCCTGGGGGTTGGCCATCGCTCTTCCTGAGGATGACACTGCTGAGCTCCTGCATCAGTTTGTCACTGATGGGAGAGGGAGGCTGCAAGCTCCTCTTCCTGGGCAGCTCCAGGGAGGTTTCTGCTGTGGGGCTGCTCCCTGGTGTGGCTGCCTGCTCCCAGTCCCTGCCCAGCACCAGGGAAGGCTCCATGTTCCTCTCCAGAGAGGACGTTTTGGTGGGTCTGAGCCCTGGGCTTGGGGCTTTGCTGCTCTCCAGGTTCAAGCCCCTTTCGAGGGACATGGCTTTGGTGACAGAGGGCCCTGTCACCCTCTGGGCTGGGTTGGCAGGCAGTGAGGAGCGCAGGGCGGTGCCTGGGGGCTCCTCAGGGAACGGGGGTGGCTTCTTGGACCTGTCCACGGGGGGCACGGCCGCCAGCTCTGCCAGCAGCCCCTGCCCCAGGTCCAGCGCCGCCAGCTCGGGGAAGTTCCCCACTTCCTCATAGACAGGATCAGTGTCTGCCTCCTTCTCCTGCTGCTCCTCCAGGGAGTCCTGGTGGATCTTCATGGGCTGGGGAGGGCAGGGCGCAGGGTGAGTGGCACTGCCCACACAGCTCGGCTGTATCCCCCTGTCCCCCCTCACCCTGCCCTCCCTGCACTGCCTGGGGATCCTTGTCCCTCACCATGGGGCCGATACCTGCAGGGGACCCACCCTCCACCAGGTCCCTCAGCTCAGGCACTGCTGCCCTTTCTTCCCCATGGCTGAAGAAGGGGAGTTTTGGTCCCTGCCTGGGCATGGTCCATGCCACCAGCCCAGCACCCCTTGGCAGAGCGTTCAGGGTGGGGCGGGCAGGTGGATCCCATGCGGAGCACAAAGCCAGGAGAGATGTGGTTCAGCACCGTGGCCTTTTTGGAAATAACCTGATGGCAAGGCACACCTAAACCTCTTTCCTCATATTTCTTTCACTGATTCCCTATGGCCACTGTGTGCCCGACATGAGAGGCTCTGGGAACTGGGCTGGACTGGTGTGCTCTTGTTTGCCCACACCGGGACCATGCAGGGGCCCACATCCCCAGGCAGGGAACGTGCAGAGCAGTGAGCACCCCCTCGTCTGCCACACAAGGTGGGCACATCTCTGAGTGCCCGTGGCATGCTGCAGGTGAGCCCTGGCACAGTGCAAAGCCAGCAGCAGGTGCTCCAGGTGTGCAGGTACTTACAAAGAACATGGACAAAGTCCTTCGCGTGTGCAGGCGGCGCTAGAAACAGAGGAGACGGACAGGGGTGAGCACGGAGAGCACAGAGCAGGGCCACGGCTGCCTGGGCAGGCAGGGGAGGGCAGAGGCTGCAGGAGCCTGCAGGCATGGAGAGCTGCCACGGACACGGGCACGGACACGAGCATGGCACACAGCACACACAGCACCCATCGGGGCGCCAGCCTCTCCAGCCCTGCGGTGGGCACGGGGTCCTGGGGCGGGTACAAGGACCAGGATGGGTGCAGGAGCACCTGTGGGCAGGGGGATCTGCAGGGGCTTTACCAGGGTCTGGTTGGCAGAGAGCATGGTGGCATCGGTGCTGTCCCCGTGCAGGGGCACCAGCGGCATCGTCCCGAATTTCTGCTTGGCCAGGTCGGAGGAGGAGCGGCGGCGCAGCACCACGGGGCGCAGGTCATCGTGCTGTGCACAGGGACAGGGTGGGCACGGGGGTCACGCCCTGCCAGCCCCCTCCCAGCCCTGCCCAGCTGGGTGGCACCGCTAGCCTGCACCCACCTGAGCCTTGAGGATGCTGGTGGTCCAGTCCCACAGCTCGGCCTGCCCTGAGCACACCAGGTACCTGCAGAGCAAATAGTGGAGAAGCTGCCAGGGAGTGGGGGCAGTGGGGCCCACATCCCCTTGTCACCTTGTCTGTGAGCCTGGGGCTCTCAGGTTCATCTACACCCCGCAGGGCTAAATCTCTGAAAATCTCTGTGTGCCCAAATTGCTGCTTTAGGGCAAGGTGGGAGCTTTTGGGTCACCCAGCACCACCCAGGGGTGCTGGGGTGGGTGGGGAGGCAGGAAGGCTGTGTGGCAAGGATGTGGGTGGGCCCTGGAGCCTGGCTCCCATCCTGTGCCAGGGACAATGTGTCCCCACCACTCTGCCCCTCAATAGCCCCAGCTCTGCCCTGACCCCAGGGCCTTGTACCACTGCCCCTGGCTGTCCTGCCCCACTAAAACTGGGGACAGATCTCGACCTCCCCCAGCCCCAGGACGGCAGGGGAAGGTACTCACAGCTGCTGCTTGTCCAGGGTCAGCGTGAAACCCCACCTGGAAAGGAACACAAGGCTGTAGGGCAGCACTCCCAAGCTCAGACACAGCCTGGGGTCTCTGGGCAGTGGGACAGGGGGCTGAGCTCGCCCCACAGGCACAGGCTTTGGGTCCAGGTGTACTCCAGCAGCTGGGTTTGTGTGCCAGGAGCAGGGACTGAGGGGTGGATATCTGCCCCAGTGCCATGCCTGGGAAGGTCCCACTTACTGAGCTGGTGGCTTCAGCTTCTTCCTAATGCCCATGTAAACCTTGGCAGCGTCCAGGGGCCACTCACGCTCTGGCTTGGCACTCTGGGAAAGGACATCCAGTGGGTCAGCCTGGTTTGCTGCCAGCCTTCCTGCCAGGAGAGCAGCCACCACTGTGCCGCTGCTGTCCCCAGGCTCCTCCTGCCACCCCCAGGGCTGAGGTCCATCCCACAGCATCCCCCCTACCCTCTTCTCCTTGAGCAGCAGCAGCCTCCTGTCCCGGATGACGAAGTAACGCTCCTGGAACTTGTTCCCCAGCAGCTTGGGGGGCTCCTCCCGGCACTTCAGCAGCCCACACTTGGGGGTCTCACGCTTGGCACCTGCGCAGTGTGGGGAACAGAAGGGTCAGGGGGGCTGGCAGGGTGGCATTGCAGGGGCACCCCACTGTGGGTTCGGTGATGGCTGCAAGGGGAAGCTCAGGCAGAGCTGTCCCCCCCTGGGGACACCCGAGGGGCTGGGTCCCTTCGTGACCACCTTACCTGTGAAGAGACAGCTGCCCTCACCAATGGGCACCTTCCTCACCAGCAGGTACGCGGCGCTGGGCTCCGGGAGCTTGCACCACTGCAAGGCCTGCTCCAGCACCTTCTCCTTGGGGTGCAGGGGCCGCTCTGGGGACACAGGGACACTCTCACCACCGTGCCAGCTCCTGTCCTCTCTGCCACCACCAGGAAGGCGGTTTAATGTTGGGTTTACTAGGATTGTGATTCGTGTAATTCCATAACCTCCAAGTTTTAGAAGCAGGGCTGCTAGTAGTATGGAACTGGCAATGGGAGCTTCTGCGTGGGCTTTAGGCAGTCACAGATGCAGGCCCTATAGGGGGGCTTTAACTATGAAGGTTTGTAGGAGAGCTAGGCTTGCGGCCAGGCCTGATCAAGAGGAGTTTAATGTAGGATGTGAAAGTTTGAGTATTGGGAAGTATAGCTTACCAATCTGATTGTGCAGGTGGAGGATAGCAATTCATAGTGGGAGTGAGCTGGTGAGTGTATAAAATAGGAGGTAAATGCCAGCGTTTAGGCATTCTGGTTGGTTCCCTCATCGTGTGATGAGGATGAGGGTGGGGATTAGGGTGGCTTTGAATGTGATGTAAAAGAGTATTTAGCTCTGAGGCCCAGAAGGCTAAGAGGATGAATAGTTGAGCTAGAATTACTGTTGTAGCAAAGACTCGTTTGAGGTTGGTGGGTTCTTGTTCTAGGTGGTTTTGGCTCGCTGTCCCCCATGCCTGCCCCTCACCAGCCTGGCCATGCCAGGAGCACCCCCTGGGCCATCCCCCTGTGCTCACCCAGCTCCCCGTTCTCCAGTGCCTCGAAGGTCAGCCAGATGTCCAGGCTGGCGGGCACGTTGCGCATCTCCAGCACCTGGTTGGTCAGTTCCTCTGCTGTCATTGTGGGGGACACCTGGGGCCGGACACACGGGCAGCTGCAGTGGGTGGTGCAGGACGGGTCCCAGGGGAGCCAGGAGCTCCCTCCCCACGTGCTCTGGCACAGCTCTGCTCTGGGACTCACCTTCAGGGTGATGCAGCAGTCGGACACCTTGTGCTCCAGGTACACCTCGATGATGAGGTCTCCTGCCTGGGAGAGCTGTGGGGAGAGTGGTGGCATTGGTGAGGTGTTGGTGTGCATGCTGAGCACATCCCACCTTCCCGGGGCTGGAGATGGTGTCCTGGGAAACTGGGGCTGCTCCTCCCCCGGGCAGGAGCCTCAGGGTGGTGGGTACAGGGGAGATAAGAAGGGGGTAAGACAGAAGCAAACATCCCTTCCCAAATGAGGATATGGGACAGCGGGGATCCATGGTGGGCAGCTGGGAGTGTCCCCATCCTCCAGCCAGTCCCCCCAGCCCAATGGTCCCCAATGAGGTGGGGGCCAACAAGCACACTCCCAGTACCTGGGTGTCCTTCCAGGTGGTGATCAGGCTGTTCTCCAGATCCATCTGGGATACCTGATCCTCATCAATCTGCCAGAGGAAGAGTGCCCAGGGTCAGTGTGGAGCGGGATCCAGCTTGAGGACACATGGCCAGGGCAGAGGGATGCAGGGGGAGGCAGAGGTGGGGCTATGGGGGGATCCAAGGGGTCAGAGCCAGTGTGGGGGAGGCTGCAGGCCCCTGCTTACATTGAAGATGCTGACATAGTTGTCAATGAGATCTTCCATCACCTTGACCTCGTGCTCCCCTTTGCCATCGGTCTGGAAGAGGCTGGGTGCGAAGAGCAGCGACAGGTTCTTGGTGCTCATCTGGTTGAGGTCTGCACATTTCTGCACCCTGGCACAAGGAGCACGCAGGTGAGGGGCTGGTCCTGCTCAGGGTGGGGTTTCAGCCCCAGCCACCCTCCTCTGCCTCATACAAACAGCCTGGATGTCCCCAGCCCCTCAGCACTGGGAACTCCAAACTGGGCAGTTCCTCTTTGAGAACTTCTCTCTGACATCAAACCAGACAACGGCACTACCTCAAACTCTGACTCATGATGGGAATTGAGTGTTTTCTGTCTTTTTGGGGCACTGGATGACATTTACATCCTACAGGGTGGTGTCCCCTAGTCCCAAACCTCCTGTTGCTCCCCCTTGCTTCAGGATGACTGTTCAAGGAGTCCCAGCACCAGCTGTGTGGGTGGAACAGGGCATGGACCCTCCTGTCTCTTAGGGATAGGAGCCAGCAGTCCCTGGGCAGCAGGGAGACCCCACAGGGCTGGCTGGACCAGGGGACCCTGACTGGGGGCCCCACTGACCGGTAGAGGTGCCCGATGAGCGCAGCCAGGGTCTTGTGGTTGAGGCGAGGCAGGCGATGGATGAGCTCCTTGTACTGCTCCAAGCGCTGCGGCTTCGAGGAGATCTCTGCAGAGAGGAAAACCAGATCCTGGCTGAACCCAGCGGATACAGAGGTGACACAGCACCAAGGCTGGCACCAGGACCCATCCAGAGGAACACTGGCCCCAGGGTGTTGGGGAAGATGAAACAGGAAAGCCTTATAAATATGATTGTCTGGCAAAAGATTTTGAGAATATAGAAACTATAAGTGAGATTGAAATGAAAGCAAAGTTTGAGATCCCTTAGTTACTGAACAACTAGAAAACAATGGCATGGCCAGCTGAAGGTGATCCCCTTTTGATGAAACAACACCCTCTGCTTGCAGACAGGTGCAAGGGTCAGAGCAGACCCTGCCAGCTTGGCAGAAGGGGTCCAAAGAGGGGTTTTTAGGGTTTAAAATATAACACAGTATAGTAATGTAATGATTCTTATAGGCTGTATGTAAATGCTATAGGATTTGTATCTTGTACTAGATTGGTTAGTGAGAATTAGAACATTCAACACAGAAGAAGATTTATGGTATTGTAATGGGAACTTGGCTCTCTTACCCCATTTATTCTTTTACCCCTTTATGCTCTTACCCCTTTTACTCTCTTACCCTTTTACACTCTTACCCTCTCATCCTCTCTACCCGTCTCTTCTTTTGGGCTGCTCTGAGCTGTGGCTGGCAGCTCCCAGCAGGGCCCTGCACCCAGGCCTTTTGCAATAAACCCCAAGTTCCTGACCTGGCTTCAGAGATCTCTTGTGTCCATCCACCCTGACCTTCCTACCCCTGTCGGGTACCCAGGGAACCCAGCGTGGAGCAGGGCTGGGTGAAGGAGGTACCTGCAGCCTCCTTCCACTGCGGGTGCAGCTCCAGGGTGAAGATGGGATCTTCCAGCTCCCGGAAGAACCTCTTCAGCACGTCGGTGACATCCTCGATAAAGTTGTCGCTGATGCGCAGCTTGACATTGCGGGCGTCCCGCCGGAACTCCTCCATCAGTACCTTGATCCGGGACTTGGCTCCGTTCTTGCGGTAAATCCCCTCGTGCCGCAGCCCTGGGACAGGGACACGGGGTCACAGGGGCCAGGTCCTGCTCAGAGAATCCCTCATGGAGCTGGTGACCCCGGAGCGGTGCCTCCTGCCTGGATTGTTGGCCATCCCGAGGTGCTGGAGGGCACTGGGACGCGCTGGGCTCACCGTACTGGGTGATGAAGGCGATGCAGGAGTCCACGATGATGGGGATGTCCCCCCTGCTCAGCTGCTGGTCCCTCAGAGCGTTGCCCCGGCCCCCTGCTGACGCCTGGATGTCACTGTACCATGCTGCCGAGTCTGCCCGTGACAAGCCCTGCAGGTAAAATGTCCTGAGAACAACAAGGGCAGAAAAGAGGGAATGAGGGTAGTCCCAGGGGCAGGTTATCCCTCCTGCCTGTGACAGGGAGCCAGGCTGAGCCCAGGGACACCCTACCCCACCAAAACACCCCTGCAAGGCCCTCGGTCTCAGCCCTGCTGTCCCTGTAACTTCTCCACCAGGGCTTTGGGATCAGCATTGGCCCAACCCTGCTGGAACCCTGGCTACTGAGAATTTCAGACTGTCTGTGCTGACAGGCACTGACCCCCAAGAGAACATTGCATTTGGCCTGAGGCCGTGGAGAAGGCTTCCAAAATGGAATGATAGAACTGGGATTGTGGGTGTGGAGTTTGAATAGAAGTGTGTAATATCACAGGGTGGAAAACTTAGAGTTTGGGGTTTTAGAATATAGTAATATATATAAAGCAAGATGGGTGTTTTAGGGACGAGGCTGATCCTTCTTCTTCACCTTCTCCTCCATGGGCTTGGGTGGTTTTGTGTAATTGGATAAAGAAGTCTGCACTGCGGGCCATGGGTGGTTGGTTATTGGGTTAAAAATAAAAATAATTTAGGTGTCATTTTTTTATTGGAGAGTTTATCCTTAAAAGGCCTGGTAGAGAGAGAGATGGGGCTCCAATTTTTAGTTAGAGCATTGTTAGTGTCCATTTTTTAGTTGGTTAGAGTGAAGTGCTGTAGAACTCACATTTGTGAGATTGTGGCATAGATAAGAACCAACAAACATCTGAGTCCCAACACATCCCAAAGTGCCTTTGCCCTGGGCAGCATGCCAAGGTTGCTTGGCTCACTCCCCATCACCCCCATGGCCAGGACTCACCTCCCCATCTCCACCAGGACCAGCAGCTCCTTCTTCTCCGGGGTGTCCGTGGGGGGAACCAGACCTGTGTTGGGTGAGAAGCTGAGCAGTCAGAGCCACGCGGGGCCACCGTGGTGCCTGTCCCGGGCCCTCCGAGCTCCCGGCACTCACTGAGCTCCTGCAGCCGCCGCAGGTTGATGCTGTCCTCAGCCCCATCCTCCTCGGCAGGGCAGATGAAGAGGTGGCTCTTCTGCAGGATGAAGAAGGCCCTCTGCCAGCGCTCGGGGTTCAGCATGCACTTGTAGCGCAGCTGGCCCACGCGCTGGAACTCGTAGCCCAGCAGGCAGTGGCAGCTCACGGGGGTGAACCACTGTGGGATGGAACAGGAGATGAGTGGGGTGAAGACTTCCCAAGGTCTGACCCCCATGAGGATGGGGGCAGCTCACCAGGGAGGACAGGAGCCCTGGAAAGGGAGGACAGTGCTTTCCACAGTGGATGAAGAGCATGGGGAGCTGTGAGGAATCGCAGTGGGTGAGCAGGGACAGTCTGGGGACACGCTGGGGCTGGCTCACCTTGCCGATGGCACTGGCCCAGGCTTGCAGCGTTTCAGGCCCATCAGTTCCCAGCTGCTGCACTTTTTCCCCAGTGAGGAAGAGCTCAAGGGTGAAGCGAAACCTGCAGAGGATGAAGCAGCCATGAGGGCAACCCTGTCCCTGCCCCCAGAGCCAGAGCAGGGAGCCCAGCCCTGCTGCCTGTGTGCCCCACGCTCTCTGGGCAGGACTGGGGGCATGGCTGTGGGTACCTTTCAGTGGGACCAGGGCTGGTGAGTGCCTGGTGGGCTCTGTTGACCCCCAGGGAGATGAGATCCCCGCTGTCAATGTGGCCCAGGGGCTCAGTGCATTTCTCAGTCTCGAAGAAGAGCAGGGCTCTCTCCAGGGAGCACCACGTGCGCTGGAAGTCTGCAGGAACAGGGGCTCAGTGGCACTGGGCTGGGCACCCTCTGCCTGCCCACCCACACTGCCCACACTCACCCTCTTTGCTCTTCCTGGCCCCTGGGAGCTTCGGGGGGGCCGTGGCCCGGTACAGGTACCCGCTGTGTGTCACTGGCTGGGTGATCTCATTGTAGACACCCTCAGGACCCGGGTCCCGTGTGTGGGGGCTCCCTGTGGGACACAATATGGAGGCTGTGGGAGGAGCAGGAGCCCACCAAATTGTGGGTACAGAGGAGATCCCCCTCCTGCAGGTGTAGGCAATGGGATGTGCAGGCATGGGGTTCTCTGAAAAAGGACTCCAGAGGAACTCGATAATCAGAGATCCCAGAGGAATCCTTCAACAGGGCAGGCCCCACAGGGAGCCACGACACCCTGAGCGTCCCTGGCCTTGGGCCGTGCCAGGAAAGGCAGGGCCAGCAGCAAAGGGGAATTTCCTCCACCACAGCCAGATGGAGCTCGAGGCTCCTCTTTACCTGAAAGGTTCCTGGGCCTTTTGCTCTCTGGTCCCCACCAAGGGTCGGCCCCCGGGGCTGCCTCGCTGGCAGCAGGGTCAGAGGCCAGAGCAGCCTCCGAGGATGAGAAGAACTGCAGGATGGTCTTGAGCAGGGCTGGTCCTGCCACTGCAGAGCACAGCGCCTGGGGTGAAACAGGAACATTTAGGGACCCTGCCCTGGCTCATGGAGAGCCCAGCTCCCTCCCAGGGCTGCTCCAAGGCAGCCAAACCGGGGCACAACCTCCCAAAATCTGCCTGGCATGAGGGAGTGAGCACATGCAGCCAGGCAGGAGGGGCTGGCACCTCAGACCAGGAGCTCTGGGGTGGCTCCCAGCACCTGGACGTGTCCCCTACCTGCAGCACCTCCTCCTGAGTGCCGTGCTGGGGGTGGGGCAGGCGGTACCGTCCCTCCCGGTACTTGCGGGTGATGAATTCCCGTCTCTGCTCGGCGCCGCTCTCCGGGGTGATGGCCTCGCTGGCGGGGAGCCGAGCGGCCCAGAACCGGTTGGCTCGGTCATTTCCCAGCACGATGAAGAGCTGTGGGAGAGTCCCGTGGTCATGGCGAGCCCCAGGGTCAGCAGGAGGAGCAGGATTCCCAGTGTTCCTGCATCCTGAGGGAGGCCGTGGGGATGCTGCCCCTGGCCCCTGAGCACAGCATGCCTGAGTGCCTCACCTGCACGATTTCATTGCACCCCCAAATGTCTCACCTGCACAACTTCCTTGCAACCCTGAGTGCCTCATCAGCAGGATTTCATTGCACCTATGACTGTCTTACTTGCATGGTTTCATTGCACCCCTGAGTGTCTCACCTTCACAATTTCACTGCACCCTGAGTGTCTCACCTGCACAATTTCACTGCGCCCCCAAGTGCCTCACCTGCACAATTTCATTGCACCCTGAGTGTCTCAGCTGCACAATTTCATTGCACTCCCAAATGCCTCACCTGCACAATTTCATTTCCACCCGTGAGTGCCTTATGTGTGTGATTTAATTGCATCCCTGAATGTCTCACCTGTACTATTTAATTGCACCCCTGAGTGTCTCACGTGCACTATTTAATTGCACCCCCAAATGTACCACCTGCACATTTTCCTTGCACCCCTGAGGGCCTCACCTGCACAATTTCACTGCACCCTGAGTGTCTCACCTGCACAATTTCACTGCACCCCAAGTGCCTCATCTGCACGATTTCATTGCATCCCCAAATGCCTCACACGCATGATTTCATTGCACCCCTGAGTGCCTCACCTTTGTGATTTCCTTGCACCCCTGAGTGCCTCACCTGCACAATTTCACTGCACCCCAAGTGCCTCACCTGCACAATTTCATTGCACCCCTGGGTATCTCACCTGCACAATTTCATTGGACCAGACGCTGGTGTCCAGCTTCAGGCTTTGCACCTTGGAAATGTTGGAACCCAGGCTGCGGTGCTGCCCTGCAGGGAGCAGGAGAGTCAGCACCCCCACCTGCTGGGGAACTGAGCCCCAGATTATGCCCACACCCCAGGCAGCGCCATGCCTTCCCAGGCCAGTCCAGCCCACCCCCCGAGGATGGCTGTCCCACCTGCACACTGCTTGCAGATGACCACGCACAGGTTGATGGACGCCCAGTCAGGACTCTGAGCCCAGCAGTCAGCACAGTATTTGTTGGCTTTGTTGGACCAGATCTTCTCTGCCACCTCGTAGTCGTAGAGCGTCTCAGCGATGGCCTCCTGCAGCGCCTCCATCCACTCCCGCTTCTCCCGCTCCGACTCGGCCACGAAGCTGGGAGCACCAGCACAGCCAGAGCTCAGGGGCTGCAGCCACCAGCGTCCAGCCCAGTTCTGGGCTGCTCCTTCCTGCTCGTTCCCCCAGATCCCAGCATACCTGAATGTTTTGGAGGGGGTGATGAGCTCGAAGCTGCGGCTCTTGGCCTCGCGGATGGTGGAGCCGCGCATCTCGATGAAGCACATGGCAATGCCCATCTTGAAGAACTGCAATTCAGGGTGACAGCGCTGTTTGTTCTGCTGGGCACCACCCTGGGCACGCCTTGGGGCTGCAGCCACGGCACCCCCAGCGTCCCATCTCTGCTTTGCCTGGACAAGCCCCAGCCACTCCCTCAGCCACCTCTCATCTGACATAAAGCACCCCTGCCCACAAGGCAAGTTCTGCCCACAGCCCCTGAAATGTGAATACCCAGGTGTCCTGGGCTGCAAGATGTGGTTTCTATTCTACTTCCCATCCATTAGAGGAGGGGCAGTTCTCTGCTGTTCATGGGGCAGTTTTTTTCTTTATCTCTGCCACAGCCAATCCTCCCTCCAGGAGATCTCTGCTGTCCATGGCCACTGAGTGTCCCTGCAGGGCTGATCCAATTCCAGCATCCCATGGGGAGATGCTCCGCCCAGGGGAGGAGCCAAGCATTCCTACCTGGATCCAATCTGAGCCTGGCACAGCACAGCAGCCTTTGCCCCCTGCATTGCCAGAGGAGCAGCTTTCTGCTGCCCTGCATTGCCAGAGGGAGCCCAGGCCCATCTCCAGCAGCCCTGGAGCTGCAGAGGAAAACTCCCCCCTTGTGCAGGATCCCTGCTGCAGCAGAACCACAGCTGGCACTGCAGGAGGGCTGAGCCCCCATGGGATGGGGCTGTGCCACCCCCTGACACACAGGGGGGCAGGGCCTGCTCTCACTCTGGCAGTGCTGTTTTGTGTTACTGCATTTTTAATTTTATTTTTACTTTCTTCCCTAATAAAGAACCATTATTCCTATTCTCATCTCTTTGCCTGAGAGCCCCTTAATTTCAAAATTACAATAATTCATAGGGAGCTGGTTTGCATTTCCATTTCAGGTGAGGCTCCTGCCTTCCTTAGCAAACACCTGTCTTTTCAAACCAAGACACCAGATCCCTTTCTTTTGGGGATTCAAGTCAGGGACCCTCAGAAAACAAATATCAACCTGAGCCAACTCCTCAGAGCTGATGCTGCTTAGTGCACAGCAGGCACCTGGAACTGAAGTGATGGAAAAAAAAAACAGGGGTGCTGAGAAAATTCAGTAAAATTCAGCAGTAAGGAAGTGAGGTATTCTGTGGGCAGCAGCGGCGTGGGAGGTGACAGGGACCAGCTGTCCCTGTGAGTGTCCCTTGCAGCAGATGTGTTTGCTGCCATTGATCCAGCTGTCCTGGGATGGGTTGGGATGCTTGGTGCGACCAAGACCAAAATGCCTGGTGGAGATGATGATGGTTTGGTGATAGTGAGAAGACTGGGAGGGGTGTCCACTCCTGGTACCCCTCACTGCTGCCCTGGGCAGGATCTCCAGCTTCTTGCTCTGCCATTCCCTTTTTCCTGCCCACCCATTTCCTCTCTGCTCTCCCTTTGGCACCAGCCCTGGCTCAGCTCCCTCCATCCCTCTCATCCCACGTGGGGGTCTGGCCACAAACCTGCTCGCTCTTGTACAGCCACATCTCAGGCAGGCTCAGGGCTGAGAAAACCTTTGACTTGTGGCCCTTCAGCTCCAGGGTTCCTGACTTCTGGCAGTGGGCAGTGTTGGCAGGCCGGGGCCGGGACCCCACCAGGCGCTGCTCCATCACCTTCTTCTGCAGCGTGGAGCACCACTCATTCCTCTGGGCTGGGGACCAGGCAGGAGAGAGCGGGGCTGAGCCCTTCCCCACAACCCCGGCACGGAGCAGAGCGCCCAGAAGGCAGGCAGGGAGGCAGGGGATGTTTTGGGGATGGGGTGAGAGCTGCCTGCAGGATGCTCTGCCTGGAGAAGGGAGGCAGGGATAGGTCCTGGCTCTGGCCCAGGTTTTCACTCACCCTCGTTCTCAGCACGGAAGACAAAGATCCGATGGCTGGTGATGACCTGGAACTTGTTGTCCTTGGTGGAACGAGCCATTTCAATCACAGACAGCGGGATCACTCCTTTGGGATAGGGCTCCTGGAACGAGCCCCAGGTGGGGTTACCCCCTTTGCCCTTCCCACAGGGCACCTCCATGACCTGGCACATCCTCCACATCCCCTGGATTCTCTGCTGGTGCTGCCTCACAGCACAGCCTGCAGGCACCAGCAGCCAGGTGAGTGCTGGGAATTCAGGAAGGGGTGGATCCATGGCTGTCCCTGTTTCCAGCAGGACCTCCCCTTTCCTGCTCCCTGTTGGCAGAGGGACCCTTGTTCTCCTGGGCTCCCCATGGCTGAAGCTCTGCTGGGAGCCTGCCAGGCATCGGCTGCTCCACCCTGGTGATGGCAGAGCACTGCTGGCTCCTTCCAGCAGGACAAGGGGAGGCCAAGGGGATGTGGCAGCTCCCCAGGTGGTGTCGAGGTTCAGCCTCCCCACCCTGCCCCCTGTGCCCTTGGTACCTTCTCACTGCTGGAGTACATCAGGTTCTTCCCATCGAAACGGACGTAGCGCCTCTGGAAGACATAGTTCCTGTTGGGATGGTAGAAAAACTGTTGGGAAGGGGATGATTGCTCCTCATGGACCCCTCTTCCTCCCAGGCACGGCTGCACAGAGGGCCTTGCAGCACAGCTGGGCCCCAAGAGGTTCCTCTTCCAAGGGGAGCACAGTGTCCAGTGCAGCCACCTCACCTTGCCCAAGGGGATTGACCTACAGGGGCTGCCCCATCCCTGGAGGTGCTCCAGGCCAGTTGGACGGGGCTGGGAGCAACCTGGGATAGTGCAGGGTGTCCCTGTCCATGGCAGGGTGTGGAACGAGATGATCTTAATGTCACAGACATGTTTTATGAAAAATCTTTTCCTTAGGATTTTTTCTCCTGAGAAGGTGAGAGGCCTCAGGAACAAAATATAAACAATGGTTATCTGCTGCTGTGGAATGCAACAGGTGGATCAACAGGTGATTGGGCTATGTTGGTTGTTTCTAATAAATGGCCAATCACAGTCAGTTGGCTCGGACTCTCAGAACTTTTGTTTTCATTCCATTCTCTGCCTTCCTTTCAAGCCTTCTAATGAAATCCTTTCTTCTATTCTTTTAGTATAGTTTTAATATAATATGTATCATAAAATGATACATTCCTTCTGAAATATATATACACAAATAATAAATGTATAAAATATATTAAATATAGAAATAATTATAATAATTATAAATATATTACATATATATAGATATACATTTATATATGTTTACATATATAAATATATAAATAATTATAGATATATTAAATATATAAATAATTATAGATATATTAAATATATAAATAATTATAGATATATTAAATATATAAATAATTATAGATATATTAAATATATAAATAATTATAGATATATTAAATATATAAATAATTATAGATATATTAAATATATAAATAATTATAGATATATTAAATATATAAATAATTATAGATATATTAAATATATAAATAATTATAGATATATTAAATATATAAATAATCATAATGATTATAAATATATTACATATATATAGATATACATTTATATATGTTTACATATATAAATATATAAATAAGTAATAAATTCCTTCTGAAACATGGAGTCAGATCCTCATCTCTCCCCTCTTCCTAGGACCCCTGTGAACACCACCACAACTGGTGACCCCGAGTGACGAAAAATTCGCACAATCCTAAGGTCCCTCCCAGCCCAAATCCCGCTGTGACCCCACGGCAGCCCCACGTACCCCTCAGGGGACAGCTTGTCCAGCCAAGCTGTGACCCCACGGCAGCCCCACGTACCCCTGAGGGGACAGCTTGTCCAGCCAGCCGCTGAGCATGGTGGGCCGTGGCTCGCACAGCGACGTGAAGCTGGCGTACGGGGAGATGGTCAGGTCATCCAGGAGCTCGTCGGGGTACAGGTGGGCGGGCAGGCTGAACGGGGAGCCCTGGGCCCGCGGCGCCTCCACCGTGGAATAGCCCTCGGTGTCGCTGTGGGCGATGCGCTCGATGAGCCGGCTGCGGCCCTCCTCATCCTCACTGCGGCCCTCGCTGCTGCACTCGCTGCTCGTCCTGAGGCAAGAGGGGCTGGGAGGGAGCTGGGCACCACAGCATGGACCTGGGCAATGCCACCCTGCCTGGGACACCTGGCACTGCTCCTGGGCAATGCCACCCTGTCTGGTACACCTGGCACTGCTCCTGGCCTCAGCCTGAGCTGCCTGGGGCACCCAGGGGTGTTGGGTTTGCATCTCTGGGAGTGCTCAGGAGCCCCGTGGCCACCAGCAGCCTTAGGCTCAGCCAGTCCTGAGTGATGGCACAAAGGCTGGGGCTTCCCTGCTTTAGGGAATGTCACACAGGCCACCACCACATGTCTCCAAACCCCTGGCATCACCTCCTGCCCCCCTTGACAGGCAGCAAAAGGAAGCCAGGCAGATCCCCAATCCTAAATCCTGCTCCCTGCTGTACACCTAGCCCAGCTGCTCCCTCCCTGTGCCCCTCCAACATTCCCAGCACTGTGGAACTCCTGCCAGGACCCCTTTGTGCCTGCTGGGCTGGTGGAACTCCTGCATCCATCCCCATTCCTTGGGAAGCCATGCTAAACCCCCAGCCAGCCCTGCTGGGGCTCTCCAGCCCATAACAATAAAAGGAAACAATAAAAATAAACTGCAAAGCCTGCCCCTTCCCACCAGCCCTCTCAGCCAGTGTTTTTCTTTCCCTGGAAAGGAAATGTCCTGGAAAATGTCTGACGGTCCCAGGAGGTCACAGGGACCTGCCCAGGTGCAATGGTGATGGCAGGAAGGCAGTTCCTGGGACACCCCAGCACCCACAGGAGAGCATCGATGTCAAATTCCCCTGAGGAATCCAATGCCAGGGCAAAGAGAAGGTTCCTAAAGAGGCAGCAAGGATGATCCAAGGCTTGTCCCAGCTTCTGTCTGAGGAGAACCTGAGCAAACTGGGCATCTGCAGGGGACAGGTGGGTGATGGGGCAGGGTCGTGAGGAGAATTGGAAGGACTCTCTTGGCCATCACTTCTTCAGCCTCAGGAGCTGGGTGATTGTCGGAACTCAGTACATCCCTCTGGGTGTCCAGAGTTGCCGAGGACCCCGCCGTGGGGCTCAGAGACCCTGGCACACAGCCCAGAACACCTGGGGATTTGATTTTGACCCTTGGAGCAAGTTGCCAACTTTGTATGAGGACCTGAAAGTCACACAGGTTTGAATGGTGTAATAACAAAATGATCACAGGGTGAAAATGTAGATTTTAGGATTTTTGGTATGAGGGTTTTGGGGACAAGATGGAGGAACTTGGGCGTGTCCAGCCTTTCTCCTTCTTCTTCTTGATCTCCATTTTCTGCAGTGATGTTGGCACTTTGGGATTGGTTTAGAGTAGAAGTGCACTGTCTAACATAGGTGATAGGTATTGGGAATTAAGTGTAAATATATTATATGTAGTTTGTGGTATAAAAAGACAACACCGCCTTGGGGGGCGGTCAGAGTGCCTGCGGCTGCCCTGCTGAGCAGATCTCGGCTGGGCAGAAAGAAAATTTTATAGATAAGAATTAATAAACAACCACAAGACCGAAAAGTGAAGAGTCCAGACTCATTCTTCAGCCATGCGGGTGGAAGCAGAGACATCCTGCACATCTTGGGGCAGCAATTATCAACAGCAACCCGAGAGAGGACATCAGACAAAGCCAAGGAGCAAGGGGCAGAACCACATGGGAGAGGAGCAGGTGAGCTGTGGGAATCCTCCTTGGAGATGGAGACATTTTTGGAGAAGAAACCCACAGAATGTGAGAAAGTGTCTCCAGTGTAAGTTCATGAGAAGCTTCAGGACCAGGAGAAGGACTCCAAACACTCTTAAACTCTCCCAACACCTGGATTTGGGCACTGCCTCATCCTAGGACATGCCCTGGACAGGCACCTTCTGAGGATCAGTTGTCCCTGGTCCACATGGGACAGGAGCAACCCCAAAATCTGCCTGGGAAGATGCTGGGGCCACCCCAGCTGGGTCTGCTCAGAGAAACGGGGTAGTGCCGGGGCTGGGGAGGGGATGGAGAGGGAAAACGGCCCAGGAAAGACAAGAAATGGCCCTGGCTGGCCTCGAGGTTCGGAGCACAAGGAAAATCGCTGTTTGATTAGCACAACAGAGCCTTGGCACGGTGACTCATCTGGCTGGAATCCCAGCCCTGTCTGCAGATGCTTCAGGAAGGACTGGACAGGGAACGGTGAGGCTGGAGGACTCAGTCACAGGCAGGCAGCAGCTTTGAGTGCCAGGGCCGAGAGGGAGGCAGACCCACGGAATGGGGCAGGAAAAGAGGAAAACGGGGAAAAAAATCCACGGCAGCCCCTTCCTGAGCCGGGTCTTACAGTCAAGGGAGCTGCAAAGAGACAGAGGGCACCGACCATCTGGCAGGGACAAGCAAAGCCCACCCATGGGCCCTGGTGAGTGTGACCCAGTCCCCTGAGCTCCCTGGGGTGGCAGGGACAATGCTGTGCCACCTCTCTGTCCCGCTGAGGCTGCAGCAGGGCACCAGCATTTCGGGGGGGCTGAGCACCACCAGCGTGGATGCAGATGCTCAGACTCAGAGCAGGTAAATCCCACCTGCTGCACCCTCAGCTCCCAGTCTGCAGGAATTTTGCGTTCCTCTTCCTCTCTCTGAGGGTATTTTCTTGCAGGTGAGGTGGCTCTGCTCACCCCTGCCACTGCCACTGCCACATCCAAGCCCAGGGAGCAGCATGGGCCAGACAAAGCTCCCCCAGAACTGGGCAAGAGGAGGTACCACAGGTAGGAAAAGGGGCAGAAGGGCCTCTCTGAGGTTTGGGACTGGGAAATATTTCCCACGACAAGTGGATTGGTGGGCTGCAGAGGATGGCTGGTCATTCCCAGTGAGACAAGGATGAGGACTGGAGAAACACCAGCGCTGCAGGGCAGGATCAGGAGGTCCCACAGAGGCAGCAGAGCTGGGCCAGGGCTGGCCAGCAGCCCCCCAGCAGCTGAGCAGGACCCCACAGCTCTGCTCCGGGGAATGGGCTGGGACCACTGGGGCTGGGCTGGGGTGATGGAGTCTGGGAGCACAGTGCAAAAGGGTCTCAGAGCTTTTCTGTCTCCTGTTCCACTCTCCACACCCCAGCCCTCTTGGGCTGGGAGAAAAAATCCTGTGAACTGCTGTCCCTGCCACTGCCGATGGTCACATCCTGCCTCTTCTCAGCAAGGCCAGCTGCAAAATCCCACAGCTGCCAGTGCCTGGCCACTTCCTTGAGATGTTCTGGATCCCAAGTCCCTGGAAGCCCCTGGATGCAGACAGGTCAGTGCCCAGCTCCTCTCTGAGCTGATTCAGAGGCTCCACAGGAGATTTCAGTACTTCTGTATTCAGATTTCAGTATTTCTGTGTACAAAACTCCAGTTCCCAGGTGCTGGAGCTCTGGATCCTGAGGATATTAGACTTTCTGTGCAGACAGACTCTGAGCCCCAGTAGAGCACTGCATGTGACCTGAGGCCGTGGAAAAGGCTTCCACAATTGATTGATAGCACTGGGATTACGGGTGTGTAGTTGATTAGAAGTGTGGAATACCACAGGGTAGGAAACTTTGCAGTTCCCCATCCGTGGCTGTGATCTGTGCCATGGATCAGGTGCCACAGTGGTGCCACCCACCCAGGGCACAAGAGGCATTGGGAGTGTCCCCAGGCGGGGCAGAAAGGCAGGACATGGACATGCACTGGCCAGCAAGGCCACAGCAGGGCTGAAGGCCACAGAGCTGCAGCTCACCTCCTCCTCACTAAGCAACACAGGAAAAGGAACCCTCCCCATCCGAAATGGGAAGAGCAGCTTTCCTTCCTCTTTCTGAGATGCTATCAGGAGTTATGGAAAGTACATTTCAAAAGTGTTTTAAAGGTGCCCCTCACAATTTCACTGTCCTCCACCACAGAGTGCCTGAGCAGCAGCAGATGCTGATCTGAAGCTGCTGGAGCCTTCGGGGATTGCACAACCCCTCATCTGGAGCTTGGAGCCAGCTAATTTCTGAGTAATCCCCATCCTCCATGGTGTTTGTCTGTTCCCAGAGGCCAAACCCAGGTTCCTCTGGGCGTACAGGTGTGCAGCGCCCCTGGGGCTGCCCCAGCTGTGCCCCCAGAAATCTCTTGCCAAGCACTGTCCCCAAGGGGCCACCCACCAGCACAGCTCCTTCTCATCTCCAAACCCAGCAGCTCTGCTGCTGACACCATCCCAGAGGCTCCTGATCAGCTCTGCCGTAGGGTAAGAACCCCCATTCCCTGTCAGGCTGTCCCCAGGGCTGTGCCCTGTCCCCTGTCCCCAGCCCAGCCCCCGAGGCCCCAGGAGCTGATCCCTACCTGCAGCCTTCCCGCTCCAGCTCCAGCTCGGACACGGCCTCGTAGCTCTGCTCAGAGGAGTTGCCAGCACCCTGGGAGGAGAGAATGGTCACATCTCCTGTCCCCTGTGTCCCATCCCAGACCCCCTGAGCCTGCCTGGCCCTCAGTGCAGGGGCTCAGCCTGTGAGCCTGACCCAACATCACAGAATCTGCTGAGCTGGAAGGACACATCCAACCCAGCCCAGACCCCCAGCAGTCCCCCCTGCGCATCCCTGGTGTCCAAAGGCTCCTGGAGCTCTGGCAGCCCAGCTCTGGGGCACCCAGGGGTGTTGGGTTTGCATCTCTGGGAGTGCTCAGGAGCCCCGTGGCCACCAGCAGCCTGAGGCTCAGCCAGTCCTGAGTGATGGCACAAAGGCTGGGGCTTCCCTGCTTTAGGGAATGTCACACAGGCCACCACCACACGTCTCCAAACCCCTGGCATCACCTTCTGCCCCTCTTCACGGGCAGCAAAAGGAAGCCAGGCAGATCCCCAATCCGAAATCCTGCTCCCTGCTGTACACCTAGCCCAGCTGCTCCCTCCCTGTGCCCCTCCACCATTCCCAGCACTGTGGAACTCCTGCCAGGACCCCTTTGTGCCTGCTGGGCTGGTGGAACTCCTGCATCCATCCCCATTCCTTGGGAAGCCATGTTAAACCCCCGTTCCCTGGGCAGGCTGGGCAGTGCCAGCACCCTCTGGGGAAGAACCTTCCCTGGGCACTGCCAGGCGCTGTGGGCTCCGCAGCACTGGTGGGATGCAGGGTGACAGCAGGGGACAGCCACCACCCCCCAGTGTCCTCTCACCTTGGGCTCCCGGGGCAGGCCCACGTGGCCGAAGATGGTCTCGCTGTAGGGGGTGATGGGCAGATCATTCCCCTCTGTGGGCACAGAGGGCAGGGAAAGCATCAGAGGGGAGGCAGAGAGCAGCCAGGACTGGCAACTTGGGAGGGACCCCGAGCCCACCACGGTGCCCCCCAGCACCCAGGGCATGTGACACAGGGACAGGGTGGGCTGGGCTGTGCCTGGAACGGCCACCCCGGCCCTGGGTGAGGCAGGGGCAGGGCCGGGGGCAGGCAGGGGCTGTGGGTGACCCCCTCCCCTTTCCCGGGCACACCCATGTCCCTGCTGTGCCCGGGGCTCTCACCTGGCTTGCCGGTGGGTCTCTGTGGGATGGGGGGCAGGGCCCCGGGCCAGCCAGGACTGCAGGGAAACAGGACAGGGGTTATGTGCCTGGAATGGGGGCCCTGGTGTCCGCTCCGGCTGGGCAGGAGCCTGGCTTTGTCCCCTGCAATGTGCAGCGTCCCCTCCCCGCTCCCGGTGCCCTCCTTGCTCCCTTCTCTTCCCACCCTGGCACTGCTGGGATGTTTTCTGGCGCTGTGGGGCGTTTCCCACCGCAGCATCTCCCCCCTCTGACATCTCCCACCCTGTTCCCAGCAGGAGCAGCCCCAGAACCTCACTCAGTCACCCCTCAGCATGCTGGGGACCCCCAGCCCTGCTGCCAGAGGGGCACAGAAAGGGCAGCAGCCCCTCCCTGCATCCACAAGGAGCCATCGGGGGGCCCAGGGCCGTCCTGTCATCCCAGAGGAATCCCAGCTGCCGCATCCAGAGCTCGGGGAAGGCACGGGGAGGGTGCTGAAAGGGGCTGGTGAGCACCTGGGGGCAGCAGGGACAGCTCCGGGGTAGGTCCCGGGGCTGGGGGGGGTCTCTGCACCCTCATCTCTGCCTGCTCTGCCCCCCTCCCTCAGCGCTGAGGGAAAGCCTCGGCTCACTCAGACCTGTCCTCCGGCCGGGGGTGCTCCTGCGGCCACAGGGCGGGGGGCGGCGGGACCCCCTCCCCCCGGGGCCCGTCCTCCCCTCCCGGCTCCCCCGCGGCTGCCGCCGGCCGCTCGAGTCCTTCGTAGATGACATTGGAGACCATCTCCAGCCGGGGCTGCCCCGAGCCCGGCTCACAGGCGGCTGCCCCGGGGCACGGCGAGGGGTCCCTCCTGCCCGGGGGAGCCTCCTGGGCCCTGCCAGGGCTGGGCTCGGCTGCCAGGGCCCTGTGCCTGTGCCGTGGGGGCACACTGGGCACGGACGGGGGGCATGTCTGTCTGTTCTCCGCTGTCTCCAGGGTTGTCTGTCTGTTCTCCGCGGTCTCCAGGCTCTGTCCGTGGCTCGGGGGCGGCCGGCTCTCCTCCCGAGCGCTGTCCCGCCCTCGCAGCCGGGACGCGATCGCGCCCATGGTCACAGCTGCCCCCGGAGCCGCCTCCGGGCTCTCCAAATCCGTGGAGCTCTCCCCTGGCACGAACCCCTCCAGTACCACAAAGGCTGATGGTGCCCTCTCGCTGCCCGGGCCGTGCGCTGGCACCGTGGGGCGTGCCGGGGGCACGGGCGCTGCTCCCTGCTCCGCCTTTGAGCGAGGGAAAACCGTCCTGGGCTTGGGAACCGGCTTCGGGGCGGGAGGAGCAGCGTCCTTGTCTCCAGGCGGTGCCTGGCTGGGCACGGTGACACGCGGCTGCGTCCCAAAGGCGTCGCTGGTCCCTCTCGGCTCTGCTCTCATGGCATCCTTGCCCTCCTGGGGGGCATCCAGCACCTCCGTGCCCCGGGAATGGGAATCTCCTGCCGCGGCTCTGCCCCGGGCTTGGCTCAGCAGCCGAGTCTGCTGCGCCAGGGTGAGGATGCGCTTGCGGTGCCCGGTGGCGGTGATGCCGATCTGCTGCAGGTGGTGGCTGTCCAGAGAGGTGGCATCTCTGGCCACGTGGTATCCGTGCTGCTTGAAGACATCGCGGTACCGCTCCAAGTGGATGCTGGCCAGCCAGTCTGCGATATCCGAGTCAGGCCCGCACGGGGAGCTCATGGCCCTGGGGTGCCTCCGGACGGATGCTCAGCCCATCATCTGTGCGAGGAGGGGAGAGAGGGGCTGAGGAGGCGGCAGGAAGGGAAAGGGGGTGGGTTCAGCTGCCGTGAAGGGCGCGGATCCCGCGGCTGGGAGCGCGGGATGCTCGCGGAGGTGCCCACACCTCGCTGCCGTCCTGCTGTTCCCCAGCCTCTGCAGTGCTCCCCGGGGCTCCGGAGCCGTGACCCGAGCCCGGGCAGGGACTGAGGCTCCGGGGGCTCACGGGGAGCGGGACCCGGGCAGATGCCGAGCTCCGGGACGCTCCGCGGGGCCGGCGGGAGGGCAGAGCCGCGCAGCCGCCGGCGGGGAGCCCGGGCAGATACCGGGGGAGCCGCGGGCCCCTCCCCGGGGATGATGAGCTCTGGTGCCGGCCAGCGCGGGGAGGGCTCTGCGGCCGGAAGGGCCAGACCATAATCTCTCTCTCTCACTGCTGGCGAGGGCATGGGAGAGGTCAGCATGACTCACGGACAGACAGAGGGGGGACAGACTCCCACCCACCCACCCACACACACAGCCCCGGCCGGGCCGGACCCCCGCCCGCACATCGCCGCAGAGGCACGGCCGGGCTCGGGTGCCGCCAGGGACGCTCAGCCCGAGATGACTCTGCGGCACAGCCCGGGACAGAGCCTGCTGAGGGCCTTTTCCCATGAATCACGCAGCTTCGCGCTAAACCATCTGTGCTGACTGTGCTGCCACTGGCTCTTTTTCCAGTTCCTCCATTTCCCTCTATTGTTCGGCGCAGGCTTCCTTCCTGCTGCCTGCACGCTCCCACGCATCCCCTGCCCCCTCCCGCCGAGCCTTGTCCCGAAACTGGCCCGGGAGAGCCGGGCTGAGCTCCCGAGCCCAGCACGGCCCCGCTGCCCGGGCCAGCCCTGCCCGGTGCCCTGCCAGGCTGCGGTGTCCCCGGCAGCACGTGGGGGACGCTGTCAGTGCGGAGGAGGAGGGACAGCCACGGCAGGGACTGGGACAGGGGCACAGGGCAGCTTTCAGGCTGTGCAGGACCGACAGAAAAGGCAGAACAGGGCAACGATGTCCCACACAGAAAAGGCAGGACAGAGATGCCCCTCACAGAAAAGGCAGGGAAGGGCAGCGATGTCCCACACAGAAAGGGCAGGGAAGGGCAGCGATGTCCGTCACAGAAAAGGCAGAACAGGGCAGCGATGTCCCACACAGAAAAGGCCAGGCAGGGCAGCGATGTCCCCCAGTGATGTGGGCTGGGTGTCTGTGCCCCAGGGTTAAAGGGCTGTACCCACTTCTGCCCAGCAGCTGGGGCCGAAATGGGGCAATTTCCCCCTTTTTCATGTCTGTATCGCCCTGAGGGATCTGCGGCTGGCTCTGCCCTCTGCCTGCCCTGCCTGGAGCTTCTCCAGTGAGGAGATGGCTCCTGAGACCTCCCCGTGCCTGGGGCTCTGGGGCCGTGCCGGGCACCGTGCTGTGCTGTGGCCCTTTGGGGCAGTGCGGGGCCTGGGCAGGGACACTTGACAGGCAGGTGGGCACCATCCCCGTGCCTACAAACCCCTGCCCAGCTGGCACAGTGAGCACGGACTGTCCCAGCCCTGGCCCTTCCCCACCGTGCCCAAATCTGTCCCATCCCTCTCCTGCCACCGCCGCGGTTGTCGCTCACCTCTGGCGGCCCGCAGCCCCCCGGGCCGGCTGCGGCGGGGCAGCGCGGTGGGTGGCAGTGTCCTGGCTCTGCTGGGGCAGCACGGTGGGTGGCAGTGTCCTCTGGGGGATGCCAGGGCAGTCCCGTGCAGGAACTGCCGCGGGCTCCGCAGCACCCAGCTTGCGCCTCCCACTGCCGGTCCCTCCTCCAGGCCAGCCCTCTGGTCCCCATCCCTGTCCCACCCTCTGTCCTGTCCCTTCCAGGCATGACGCTGCCCTGGCTGTGCTGGGTCCTGTCCCTCAGCCAGGCTCTGCCTTCCTTGGGACCAAACTGAGAAAAACAGGCTAAAATATTCATGTTGATTATGGCAATGGGACGGCTGGCGCTTGGGGGGCTGGGTGGGTGAAATTTTGGGAAGATCAACACCTTTGTGCTGTGGGGATGCCGGGAATGCTGCACCTCATCCCACCTCTGGTGCCCCGTGGGCAGGGGGATATGGGGTGAGCCAAGGGGCAGGATGGCAGCAGGGCCTGGCGTGGAACAGGGACATCTAATGGGATTCCCTCCTGCAAGGAGCCTGAGCTTTCAGCACAGCCTGGCCCAGCTGCTTTTAACGCAACACCTCTTGCAAGAGCCCCAGCAGGGCTGCCCAGCTCAGCTCTTACCCAACCCTGAGGGTGTCAAGGCTGCTATCTCCCTCCTGATGCCATGCTGATAACCTCTCCCTGCCCTGTGAGGGCTGAGCACTGCCCTGCTCCAGCTCCAGCTCCAGCAGGTCCTTCCCCACCCCAGCAGTGCCCCCAGAGCCGTTGTGGGGGTGTGTGGGAGGGCCACCCTACAAAACCCCTGCGTGCAGCTCAGGGGGAAAGGCACTCACCACAGGCTGCTGCTGCAAAGCGGAAGCAGAATTCAGCGCGAGCCTGGTAAGGCTTTTGCCTTCCTTCCCTGTCCCCAGCAGCTGCTCCAGCAGGGAGTGACACATCCCCAGGGCAGCGGTGACCCCATGGACCCCCTTGTGCATGGAGTGTGGAGACCCTGGGGGTGCCAGGGGACCCTCAGGGTGTGCAGGGGGATGGCACAGTCTGCCCTGCCATCCTCCTGCCTTGCAGAGGAAGCTGTTGGGCCCTGCTGTTCTTGGGAAGGCTGCTGAGGTCTGTGGTGTGGCTGGGAGGGTCAGAGCACAGATCTGTCACCATCTCTGTCCTGCTGTGCTGCAGCAGTGAGCTCAGACCAGCACCTGCAGCACCTCCACAGACAGAACCCAGGCAGGGTCAGCCTGGGAGGATCCACAGGGGCTCCTCTGCTCCAAACCTGCTGCTCAGACAGAGCTCAGGGCACAGCAGGGTGCGCACACAGCTCTGCAATGTCCCCAGGCAGGGACACTGCACAGCCTCTGCACCACCTGCTCAGGGCTGGGCACTGCCCAGGGCAGCAGTTCTGCCTCCTGGGCAGGGGCAGCTCCTGGGCTCAGGCCCTGCCCGTGGCTGGACACACGGACAGACTGGAACAGACTGGGAGACACACGGACAGACTGGGAGACACACGGACAGACTGGGACAGACTGGGAGACACAGTGACAGACAGACAGGGACAGACTGGGGGACCCAGGGACAGACAGACAGTGACAGACTGGGACAGACTAGGACACAGGGACAGACTGAGGGACACAGGGACACACAGGGACAGACAGACAGAGACACACAGGGACAGACTGGGGGACACAGGGACACCCAGGGCCAGCCAGGGCTGAGGCCCCTCTCTCTCCCTGGGGCTCCTCTCCAGGCTGAGCAGCCCCAGCTCCCTCAGCCTTTCCTGGGCACAGAGATGCTCCAGGCCCTTGCTCAGCTCCAGGAGCTCCTGGCCCTGCTGTGCTGAGGATCCAGAGCTGGACACAGCACCCAGAGGTGTCCCCAGGGCTGGGCACAGGGGCAGGATCCCTGCCTGTCCTGCTGGCAGTGCTTTTGGGAGCCCTCAGAACCTGCTGCTGGGAGCAGTGCCCCTCCCTGCTGCCAGGCGGGCAGGGATGGGCACCAGGGGAGGCAAATGTTGTCTCTGGGGTGTCCCCATGATGGCAGGTCACTGTCCTGGCAGGGTTGGTGTGCCAAGGACAGGGTCTGGCTCCCACACCCTGCTGGCTGCTGACAGGGCAGTTTGGTGCAGAAAACCTTCTCTACTGCTCCCTTCTCCCTCACAGTCACTGAATTCCTGGGTTTGGGGCTCTGTTCCCTTGGCAGGAGGAGCTCCTGCTTATGCACTGGGTTCCCAAGGGGGAGTTCTCCTTCCCAGAACGAACCCAGGACATCCCCCAGCCATGGCACCACCCCAGAGCCCCAGAGCTGGCACAGGGAGGGGAGCAGGGCACCAGGGCAGGGAACGGGGCTGGGAGGTTTCCCAAGGGCTTCGTATCAGCCCATGTTTTGTAGAGCAGGTTTCAAAGCCTCTGCTTGCTCCTAGTGTTTGCCAACCTGCTGATGGGATCTACTTACATATACATTTATATTTATTTTATATTTATAGTTACATTTAAATTTATAGTTATAGTTATATGTTTATATTTAGACAGGAGCATGCTAGGGCAGAGGCACAGGGCCCTGTCCTGCCACGGTCACAGAGCAGGAAGGTCGTGCCTGCTCCCAGGAGGAGGCAGATGGGCAGGATCGGAAAATCCCCTTGAGGTTGGATTGGGCTTCGAGAAGATGTTAGCAGGGGCTGCAGGAAGCAAACATCAAAGTGAAGGTTGGAGCCTTCCAGCATGAAGGCCTATTTAATCCTTCCCTTCTCTGGGCAGTACTCAGGATGACACTACCCCTCAAGATTCCTGTGTCCAGGTGCCCATCCATCCATCCCTCCCTCCATCCATCCATCCATCCATCCATCCATCATCCATCCATCCAGCCTTCAGCTTTTGTTGCACCCTGGGGCAGATTTTGCTTTTCCTTCAGCCGCACCCACACAGTTCATACGTGGGGTGATGATGGGAGCGTCTTTGGGGAGCAGGACAGGATGAGGGACGCTCAAGGCTCACCCCTAGAGAGGAAATGTCTCATTGGACAGCTGGGGATGTGGGGCTGGGACTGACCCTGAGGCCGAGCCCCTGGGAGGGATTAGGGAGGAGGAAACTGGAGTCTTGGAAATCTGCTGGACCTCTCCAGACAAAAGCCCTGCTCAGGGCCAGTCCATGAGGCTGCTGGGGGGGCTCTTCGCTGTCCTGGTCTGGGTGGTGGGCCGAAAGCTGCCCAAGACCTCTCCATGAGCTCAGGAGTCACAAATCACGGGATCCAGGGATGGAGACACATCCTGCCCCAGCAGGGGCACGTTTGACAGGGAGCATGGCCAGATGGGGCCCGCGGCACGCTGCCGCTGCCCCCGATCCATCAGGGCCGGCTGACATCACTGGCCCGGGCTAATCTCCCGTCCAGCAGCAGCTTCCCGTTTCCTTTCCAACCTCTGCGCGCGGGCGGCTCCTCCGCGCTCGGAGCCGGGCAGGAAGAGCGCCCAGCTGGGCTCTCGTGCGGGGCCGCAGCCCCCGCATGTCTGGCCCTGGTCCCAGCGGGCTCTGGGCCACCCCCTCCCCCAAAACCCCAGCGAGGGCCCCCGGGGGGCTCCGAGCCCCCCGCACCCTGCCCGCGCCATCGGGCTGCCGGTGTCCGGTCCCTTTCCTGTTTGTGCCGCAGGAAACCCGCATCGTTCCAGGAGAAATCACGGGGCACGGTGCCCCCCCGGTCCCACCCTGGCTCGTTCTGGGGGCCAGGAGCTCTCCTAGAGCCCAGTGCTGGATGCGGACGGTGACAGGGACACTCCCTGCGCCACCGCCATCCCAGTTTCGGGACACATCCCGGGCTGAGGCGTCACCCAGCCCCGCACAGCTTTCCCTGGGGTCCCTGCTGGGTTCTCGGCGCTCAGGCAGCAGCTCCTGACTCCCGCCCGGGGCTGGCTAAAAATAACCCCCGGCAGAGCCGCAGCCTGGATCCTGCAGGGAAACCTCCGGAAATGCGGAGGGATGAGGGATGAGGCTCCTTCCCGCGGGTGAAGGGTCTGCACCCCAGCACCCCCGGGCTTGGGGTGCCAGAGGGATCTGCCCCATCAGAGCAGCACCCAGGGGTGACTTTCCTCAATTCCCAGCTCTGCCAGAGTGGTTTTGGGGCAATCTGGGGCTGGGTTGTGTCTTTTAACAGGTAAAATAATCCCGGTGTGCTGCCAGAGGTGGGAGCAGCGTGAGAGGGAGCACCCCTGGGTCACCGTGTGCTGCGAGGTGCGAGCTGCACAGCCCCTGCCTCTGCTTTCCACATTTTCCTTGCAGAAGTGGCTTCTGTGCAGCCAGCCTAGCTGCAAAGCCCCGGTTCCAGCTGTCCCAACAGCCAGACAGACCCCTTCCCAGAGTGCTGTCCCCTTCCCAGCACTCTGTATGTGTGTGATGTCCCCCGAGGCAGCAGGGGACATTTGTGACCCAACAGGGTGGCTGAAGGGGGACAGCAAGCATCCATGCCTGAGATGTTGGGGTGGAGAAAAGCTCCAGGAGTGGGGGAAGCACACACAGGACAGCTCTGGAGGGGGCCCGGGGGGTGAAGCTGGGTCAGGGGGACCCCAGAAGCTGCAGTGACACCCCCATTTGCACTGACCTTGCACAGCTCAGGCTCAAACCCAGCTGGGGACTGAGCCCAGCAGCTGCCTCGGGTGTGGGGGCGAGAAGTGGGTGGAAAATCCCTCATTTGTCAGCGAATTCCCACGGCAGTGCCTGTCTAGACCAACTTCCCGTGCTCCGGTGGAAGCTGCCCCCTGCCCACGCACGCTCCCGTGGGGTGCAGAGCCCGGCATCCCTCTGTCCTGTCCTGCTGGGGCCACTTCTGTCCCTGCTGAGGGTCACCCCGGGGTGCTGGGGCTGTGTGGATGGGCCCTCCTGTCCCACTCAGAGCTGGATGCCTCCCCATGCTGTGCCAGCCCCATGAGCTCTCACACACACCAACTCCTTTATTGTGCCAGGAACCACAGCAGCGGCAAACACTGGGAGAGTGGGGACACAGGAGGCCCAGGAGCCCACTGCCAGGACAAACCCCACAAACCAGCAGGGGAAGGGGTCCCCAGAGCCAGCTGGGCTGGAGCCAGCCTGCAGAGGTGAGCCTGGTGCTCAGGAGAGGGCCTGGGAGGGCTCCCTGAGATGGGGGGGTCACACTAAGCTTGGAGGGGCGTGGAGGGCTGCAGTGGGTCCAGCCTGACCTCGGGCTTGGCAGAGCTGGACCTCAGGCCAGACAGGGTCAATGCAAACCTTGTGCTGCTGCAAAGCCTGGGCAGGACCCTCACAGACCCTCCTCTTCTGGGCCTTTGAGGGTCTTACAGAGGCAGAGCCATTTCCTGGTGCCAGGAAAGCTCCTGCCCAGCCTCTCTTGAACACCCACTGCCAGCTCTGTCTCCTCTGGGGACATCTCCATGTGCACAGAGGCCACCAGGGTGCCCACCCTGCCTCTTCCCAGCCCCTGTGGCTGCGCAGACCCCACGGGACAGTTCCCACTGCCTGGGTAGGGAGGGGAGTCAACGATGAAGGACTTGGAGAGCAGAGGTGACTATGGGGAAGCAGGGACAGCCCAAATTCCCAGCTGTGCCCCCTGGGCGCCAAGTCTGGGTGCTGAGGGCGTTCCCTGTGCTCAGGGCTCAGGCCTCGTGGTCGCTGGTGCTCAGGTGCTCCTCGGGCAGGCCGGTCTCGTCGATGTTCTCCAGGGAATCCGCGTGCTGCACGGACAGCTCGGCCAGGCTGACGCTGGGCAGCGTGTTCTGCTCGGGGTACACCCAGGGCTTGTACCCGGGGTCGTGCCGGCGCTTCCACTCCGGGTACTTCAGCCCAGCCTTGTAGATCTTCTTCATGGCCTGAGGGCACAGCGGGGCTGGGGTTTGGGCTGCTCTGGGCTGTGGGCACAGCTCCTAGCACCCCATTGCAGGGTTTGGGGTGCTGGTATGGGATGGGGGGCCTGGCTGCCCCAGCAATGTGCCCAGTGCATGCCCCGTGTCACCCAGCACTCATCCTGGGAGCTCTGCGTCACTGAGGATCCATCCTGTGAGCCCTGGGTCGCTCAGCACCCATTCTGCAAGCTCTGGGTCATCCAGCACCCATTCTGTGAGCCTTGGATTACCCAGGACACATCCTGTGAGCTCTGGATCACTCAGCACCCGTTCTGCAGGGTCTGGGTCTCCCAGCACCTTTCTATGAGTTCTGGGTCATCCAGCACCCACCCTGTAGGCCCCGGGTCACCCATCCTGCCCCCACCCGGGGTAATTTGGGCAGCTTATCCCTGCTGCCCAGGACCCCCATCCCCTCCTTACCTTGGGTGCCACAAACTGGGACACGCGGTTCACCACCCACTTCGGCAGCGACCCTGCAAGAGCCCAAAGCTCTGTCACCAGAGAAGCAGGGCCAGTCCCAGGGGAGGCACCACGAGCCTGCAGCACCCCCAGGGCTGGTGTGGGCACCCCTGCATCCTTGGGCTGTCCCCATTCCTGGGTGCCTGGGTGATTTGCATATCCATAGATAATGTAGTAATGGGAGGGCTTCAGAATGAGTTTGTGGAACTAATTCTGCTGTTGGATTTTGAAAAAGAGGTTATTCTATACAAGTAATTGTATTACTTTTGAACTGATAGAAGATTGTGACTATTGCAGAAGCAGAACACCAGGCCAGAGTTACTCTTTTTCTAATCAATACCATGTCTTCCTACATGACTTCTGGGCTTGAGCTCACCTTCTGCAAATAACTCTGCAGCATTAAAAGACATACAATAAACCTGCATAGCAGAGACACCCATATGGTGACACGCATATTTCTATGAACACAGGACCCCAAAGCCTTTAAGCCATGATCCTACAAACTAAAATTTGAGTTCCACTGACTGGACAGTGGTTCTTGTGACTGGGAGGATCAGAGATTGGCAGACAGATGGAACCTTTTTAGGCTGGAAAAGGGAGGGGGGAAAACAAAAAGTGGCATAATATAAAATCAGAGCCAGGGGGGTGAGCTCTGGGTGAGGGGCACTCACCTCGAGGGTCCACCTGGGTGAGGTAATAGAGGATGCAGGCACCGTCCCCGTTGGCCTTGATCAGGTACCCGGTCTGCAGGGACACGGCCCTCACGAAATCCTTGCGGGGTGGGTATTTCTGTGGGGACATTCCTGGCACCTCAGAGCCTGCCCAGCCCTGCCTGTGCCCACAGACAGCCCTGCCAGGGCTGGGGGCAGCTGGAGCTCACCGGGTGCTTGACGCTGTAGTTGATGATCATGTAGTCATTGCCCAGGGGCAGCCAGGAGCGCAGTGTGACGAAATCCCGGTTCTTCAGGGGGCTGGGGCACTTCCCTGCGGGCAGATCCCGTTACCCTCGGCCCCACGGCCCCACACACACTCAGGGGGCTGGGGAGGGGCCCGGGGGTCTCAGGGGTGCTCACAGGAGTAGTATCCCACATCAGCGTTGACGGTGAGGCGGCCGATGTCGTAGGTCTCGATCATGTTGGAGTCCCATTTGCTGCGGTAGCTGGTGTCATGCAGCACGTCATAGAGCGTCTCTGCAGGGACGTCCTTGCAGGAGATGCGGGTCTGTGGGGACAGGGGCAGCACCCAGCCCGGGCTGTGCCCACTTCGGGCTGTCCTGTGTCCCTGTGCCATGGAGGATGGCACCAGGACTTCGGGCTGTCCCTGTGCCATGGAGGACGGCATGAGGAATTTGGGCTGTCCCATATCCCTGTGCCATGGAGGATGCAGGACAGTCCCTGCTGCAGGACAGCCCTGGAGCCACCGTGGGGCTGGTATGACCCTCACACCGGTGATCCTGCCGGTCCAGGCTTTGATGCCTGCCCCCTACCCCATGTCCTTGCAGGGCAAACAAAGGGGTGCCCGTGTGCTTCAGGATAGCCTTGGATATGGGGGCTGCTCCCAGGGGAGTTTCAAGGCTGCTCCCAGCGGGGTTTGGGGCTGCCCCCGGGGGGGTTTGGGGCCACTCCTGGGGGAGTTTCAGGCTCGCTCCCAGGGTGGTTTCGGGGCCATTCCCGGGGGGTTATGGGGCTGCTCTGGGTGGGTTTGGGGTCCACTCCTGGAGAGGTTTTGGGGCCACTCCCAGGGGGATTTCGGGCCTGCTCCCGGGGCTATCAGGGCCACTCCCGGGGGAGTTTCAGGCTCGCTCCCGGGGGAGTTTAGGACCCACTCCAGAGGAGTTTGGGGGCTGCTCCCGGGGATTGTCGGGTCTGCTCCCAGGGGGGTTTCCGGCTCGCTCCTGGGGGATTTCGGGGCCACTCCCGGGGAGGGTTTGGGTCCACTCTGGGCGGGTTTCAGACCCACTCTAGGGAGGTTTGGTGTCCGCCCCGGAGGGTTTTGGGGACACTCCCAGGGGATTTCGTGTCTTCTCCCGGGGGGTTCTGGGCCCACTCTAGGGGGATTTCAGAGCCACTCCTTGGGTGTGGGGGGGGTTTGGGCTCTCTCCCGGGGGGTTTCGGGCCCGCTCCTGGGGCTGTCGGGCTCGGCTGTAACCGGAGCCGCGGAGCTGCCCGGCCGCGCCAGCCGTGCATTATTGATGAAGGCGGCCGCCCTGCTCCTCTGAGCGCCGGCAGGAGGGAGATGTCATCTGCTCCTCGTTAGAGCCCTTGCATCCTAGATGAGGCGCCGTGTAACCGGAGATGGCCCTGTGAGCGTGGCAGGTGCCATCAATCTCGGGCAAGCTCTCCCTGGTGGCCGGGGCTGGACGGACTCGTGCCCAGGCCGGGCTCGGAGATGCGCTGCAGTGCCCAGGGCACCGGGGGAGGGTGGCAGCACCCAGCGCCCTCCTGCTGCTCGCCCTCCCTGCCTGCAGCCTGGCAGCGGGAGCTGGAGGCGCTGCTGCTGCAGGGGGAGGGATTTTTCCAGCTGCGGGTGGAGCTGATGGGATCCGGGAAACTCTGGTTGTCACACAGGGGCCGTCGCAGCCTTGCAGCCCCAACTAAAGCCTGTCCACCACCCCCTGCAGGCTCGGATGAACGGCCCTGCCAGGCACAGCAGCTGGGATGGGGAAAGCACAGAGCCCAGACCCATCCACAGGGAATTCAGGTGGGAAAAAAAACCCAGAGCTGCAGCTGCTCAGGGAATCTGAGGTAATTAACTCCCTCTGTTAATGGACAGACTGATGCTCTCCTGACCCCAAGGGAGCTGTGCAGTTCAGACTGCATCCCACGTTTTGGGAAGGGGCTCTGGGCAGTGCCAACCCCTGCGCCGTGTCCAGGCCCTGTCCAGGGCGGGGAAACCCCCATGATTGCCCTGAACCAGGCTGGTGATGCTCCCTGACTGCCCAGGACCTGCCTGTTCTGGGGTCCCCTTCCTGTGGGGGTCGGTGGTGGCAGGGGGGACAGAACTGCAGCCCCTCTGCCAGGCTGGGGGCTGCACTCCAGCGGCTCCTGCCAGCCTGTCCTGGTCACCCTGAGCAGCATCCACCTCTCCAGTCCAGATCTCACCACGGGAAGCCCTGTCCAAGGCTGGACCTGCCCACAGCCACAGAGCCAGACCTCTCCCTGCAGAGCTGCTCATGCAGGATTTACCCTTGGCAGGTCCTTGCTGCTGCCACCACTGCCCTCCTCCTTCAGGACACAGCTTCCAGGAGCACATTCTCCATGTCCTTGCTGGGGGTGGAGGTGACACAGCAGCCCATGGTGCCACCCTGGAGCTTCCTTTGGGGACAGGAATGTGATTTTTGCCTCTTCCCAGGTGTCAGGGACCTGCTGCAGTCACCAGGATTTTGCAAAGAGGCGCGGGCCTGACCCCTCCGCACCCTTTAATCCTGTGCATGCCCAGCTGGTTTAAATGCTCCCTGACCCAGGTGCAGAAGCTCTTTCCTGGCTCATAGCAGCAGGGAAATGTGTATTGCAGCTGCAGCCCTGCTGAGAGTGCTGCTCCTGCTCCTCCCCCTGGCCCTGCAGGGTCTCTGTCCATGGCAGCAGCATGTGCCCAGTTCCTCCTCGTGCCCTGGCTGCAGGAGAGGCACTGCTGGGTGTGCTGTGCTCAGGACAGCAGGGGGAGAGCCTCTTCCAGAGCCTTGTTCCCTCCTCACCACCTCCCCAGGGCTGTGGCAACCCTCCCCTGGCACTGCTGGGTGAACTCTAACCCTGACCCTAATGCTCTGCAGCAGCTGGGCTGCCCTGCAGGTCGGATGTTCTGCATGAAGAACTGAATGTTCTCTGCAGCTGCCCTGCATGTCGGATGTTCTGTCTCTCCTCACTCTGGCAGGCCCCATCCCTGCCCAGGGGTTGGGATTCTTGGTGCCAGAAAAGGCAAAGCCTGGGATGCCCACCCTGAGCTCACCCTGTGCCCCCTGGAGCCACTTCTGGTGTGCCCGGGGTCACCTGGCAGTGCCACTGGGGCTGTGCAGATCAACCAGAAGGTACCTGAGGGATGGCTGAACCTCCTGTCCCTCTGCAGCACCCCAGCTCCAGCTCCTGGCAAGTGACAAACCTCCCAGAACAGCACCTGGGGCTGCCACAGGATCCCATCCCGTGAGGATGGGAGGGGACGGCAGAGCCGGGGAAGGGACACTGGGGACACATCCCATGAGCCTGTCCAGGGGCTCCCGGCAGGGCCATCTCCACAATGTGGCTGATCCCGGGGCCTTTCCAGGGGTGTGGGGAGTGGGGGCAGTCCCCGGTGAGCAGCAGGATGTTGTGGGAGAACCCCCAGGTGAGCAGCAGGATGCTGTGGGGAGTGGGGACAGCCCCAGTGAGCAGCAGGATGCTGTGGGGAGCAGGGGCAGATCCAGGTGAGCAGCAGGATGCTGTGGGGAAGCAGGGAGAGCCCCCAGTGAGCAGCAGGATGCTGTAGGGAGTGGGGACAGCCCCAGTGAGCAGCAGGATGCTGTGGGGAGCAGGGGCAGATCCAGGTGAGCAGCAGGATGCTGTGGGGAGTTGGGACAGCCCCAGGTGAGCAGCAGGATGCTGTGGGGAGCGGGGACAGCCCCAGTGAGCAGCAGGATGCTGTGGGGAGCAGGGGCAGATCCAGGTGAGCAGCAGGATGCTGTGGGGAGTTGGGACAGCCCCAGTGAGCAGCAGGATGCTGTGGGGGAGTGGGGCAGATCCAGGTGAGCAGCAGGATGCTGTGGGGAGCAGGGGCAGATCCAGGTGAGCAGCAGGATGCTGTGGGGAAGCAGGGAGAGCCCCCAGTGAGCAGCAGGATGCTGTAGGGAGTGGGGACAGCCCCAGGTGAGCACAGGATGCTGTGGGGAGCAGGGACAGCCCCAGGTGAGCAGCAGGCTGGGGAATCCCGGCGGGGGCAGCCCCGGGCCAGCAGCAGGAGCCTGCAGCAGGATGCTGTGGGGA
>VZSU01001395.1:63021-75014 GCA_013398715.1 Nesospiza acunhae
CGGGGACAGCCCCAGTGAGCAGCAGGATGCTGTGGGGAGCAGGGGCAGATCCAGGTGAGCAGCAGGATGCTGTGGGGAGTTGGGACAGCCCCAGTGAGCAGCAGGATGCTGTGGGGAGCAGGGGCAGATCCAGGTGAGCAGCAGGATGCTGTGGGGAGTTGGGACAGCCCCAGGTGAGCAGCAGGATGCTGTGGGGAGTTGGGACAGCCCCAGGTGAGCAGCAGGATGCTGTGGGGAGCGGGGACAGCCCCAGTGAGCAGCAGGATGCTGTGGGGAGCAGGGGCAGATCCAGGTGAGCAGCAGGATGCTGTGGGGAAGCAGGGAGAGCCCCCAGTGAGCAGCAGGATGCTGTAGGGAGTGGGGACAGCCCCAGGTGAGCACAGGATGCTGTGGGGAGCAGGGACAGCCCCAGGTGAGCAGCAGGCTGGGGAATCCCGGCGGGGGCAGCCCCGGGCCAGCAGCAGGAGCCTGAGCAGCAGCTGGGAAGCACCTTCGGGTCTAACACTGCCATCCGTGGAATTCGGGGCAGAAACAGCCCCAGGCAGGCCGGACTGGCATCCCCAGCGCGGGGTAGTGCCCAGGGACCCTCGGGAGCCATCGACACACGGGTGGGGCAGGGAAAGCTCCGCTTACCTTGATTTTCTGCACGGTGCAGCTCTCCTCCTGGCCCTGGCTCCACACGGTCACGCCAGCCTTGTTGTAGCGGCAGTGCCAGCCCTCCAGGCTCTCGCACTGATCCCTGAAGGAGCTGAAGTCGGAGTCATCGGGGATATAAACCATCTCCCCTCCTCTGGACATGGGGCTGAGCTGCTGCCTGCCAGCGGGCAGCCTCTGCCTCACCCCCCGGGACACCCAGCCCTGCCCTTGAGCCGTGCTTCACTGGGTGTCCGGGCAGCTCACATGGTCCTGCCAGCCCCAGCCCGTGCCCCCGGGGCGGGCCGGGCACCCCGGGCAGGCCGGGCAGAGCGCTGCGGGCAGCCCGCGGGGCCGGGAGGCTCCTTGGGGCTGGGAGGCTCCTTGGCTGCAGTCGCTATCGCAGCTGCCGGCAGCGGCTCGGATGTCCTCCCGGGCCGCCTCAGCAGCATCGCATTTCTCTGGGCTGGCCGGCAGCTCCTCTATTATTCAGCAGGTAGCAGCGCGCAGGTGGCTCGGCTTTCAGGGCACGGCTGCCCCCGGCTCCCCGAGCCCCCCGGGCTGCCACCCCTGTTGTCCCCTGGCCGCTTCCCCGGCAATCTGTGTGCCTGACTTTGCAGCAGCGGCTGCCCGGAGGCATCAGCTGATGCCAGGAGCAGCAGTGGGAAGTGGGCCAGGCAGGGGGCACGGCCCAGCGCACAGGGCTCGGCCCTCAGCCTGCCCCAGGCCCAGCACACAGGGCTCGGCCCTCAGCCTGCCCCAGGCCCAGCACACAGGGCTCGGCCCTCAGCCTGCCCCAGGCCCAGCACACAGGGCTCGGCCCTCAGCCTGCCCCAGGCCCAGCACACAGGGCTCGGCCCTCGGCCTGCCCCAGGCCCAGAGCACAGGGCTAGGCCCTCAGCCTGCCCCACTCGGCCCTCAGCCTGCCCCAGGCCCAGCGCACAGGGCTCGGCCCTCAGCCTGCCCCAGGCCCAGAGCACAGGGCTCGGCCCTCAGCCTGCCCCAGGCCCAGCGCACAGGGCTCGGGTCTGAGCCTGCCCCGGGCCCAGAACACAGGGCTCGGCTCTGAGCCTGCCCTGGGTCTTGGAGGGAAGGGATTTGTGAGGGGAGGGGGCCCTCGCTGGGCTCTGAGCCTGCTGCACCCCCGGGGGTGTCCAGCCCCCTCCCACCGCGAGCAGGACAACAGCAGCACAGGAAAGGTCACCCAGCCTGCAAGGATGGACTTGCCCGCCTCAGTGCCACAGCTGTGCCACCTCCCCAGGATGAAATACCAATTCTGCTGCCCAGCCTGGTGCTGCAGTGAATGCCCCTTGTCCCTGGGTACCAGTCATGCCCTCCTGAGAGGGACTGGCTCTGTCCTCAGGGTACCTGCAGGATGCTGGTAGATCCCAACCCAGCTCTCCCCCAGCTCCAGCCCTGCCAGCAGCATTTGCTGCTCCTTTTCCAGCCCATCCCCCTCTCCCTGGGCTGGGAACCACTCTGAGCACAGAGCTTGGGGTTCCCTGGTGCTGCACAGAGGACCCAGGCTGGGGCCACATCCTCCTCATGCTGTCCATTTGTCCATCCTCCTGCCCAGAACCTTATCCAGGACCTTCCACTGGGATCCTGCTCAGCCCCTGGGCCCCAGCCTGCCTGACACCTGGGCTTATCTTGCCCATCCTGTTGATGTCCACAAGGTTTCTCTTGACTGGAATTTTGGGGTTCTTGAAGCCCACCTGGAATGAGGCTCCACCACTGTCACACCCCTTCCCCCTGGATCAGCCTCACCTGCAAGGCCAGGCTACAACTCCCTCCTCATCCAGCCCTGGGATGAGCTTTGGGAACAGCCCCAGTGCTGACCCTGGGACAGCATTCCCTGGGCACTGAGAAACGGGGACAAACCCCTGGGAAGGAGAGCTGGGAGGAACCTGGGGAGTTGCAGCTGCTCCCAGAGGGCAGAGGCTGCCCGAGGCTGCCCGAGGCTGCCCTGCTGCTCCCCAGGCACCCAGGCTGTCCCTGGGGGCGTGCCACAGCCAGGGTAGGGCTGGCAGTGCCACCCAGCTGGGGCTGCTCAGGGCAGGGCTGGCAGTGCCACCTGGGGCAGGGCTGGCAGTGCCACCCGGCTGGGGCTGCTCAGGGCAGGGCTGGCAGTGCCACCTGGGGCAGGGCTGGCAGTGCCACCCGGCTGGGACTGCTCAGAGCAGGGCTGGCAGTGCCACCCAGGGCAGAGCTGGCAGTGCCACCTGGCTGGGGCTGCCCAGGGCAGGGCTGGCAGTGCCACCCAGGGCAGGGCAGGCAGTGCCACCCAGCTGGGACTGCTCAGGGCAGGGCTGGCAGTGCCACGCTCCATTAAGGAGCTGCTGCAGTGGAGGGGAGAGGCAGATCCTGGCCTGGAAAGACCTTGGGGTGGCCTTGGGGCCGTGGAGCGGCTCTGGCCACGCAGATTTATCGCTCAGAGCTGTCCAGCCCCGTGCTGCAGTGTGCTGTGAGTGTGTCCCTGTGCAGGGGGGACTGTCCCCAGGTACAGCCTGGAGGGGCCTCGTGTGTGTGGGACCCGAGGCTGGGGGCTCTGGAGCTCCAAAGGTGTCCATGGGGTGAGAGAAGGGAGGGCACTGCAGTCCTGGCATGGAGGAGCCCCGTGGTGAAGGAGCAGCACAGCACCGCTGAGGTGGAACCAGCCCCGCTCTGCGCCTCAGAGGTGTCAGCATTTCTCTCCCTGGCTCTTCCAGCTGGAAACGTGAATGGAAACTTCTTTCTTCCCTTCTGCAGCAGCCCCGGGGTCAGTGCTCAAGCTGGAAAGCTGCACAGCCACCCAGGAGCTGCTGCTCACCACCACATCCCCCTGAAAGCCTCCAGCTGGCCTGAGCTGGGCTCCCATGTCCCCCCTGGAACACTCAGGGTTCCAACCAACCCCTTCACCACCACCTTTGGCTCTTCTGGAGCCAAGGTTAGGGTCTGGGGGTGCTCTGGGAGCTGCCCAGGGGAGGAGGAAGGTCAGTGCAGCAAATGAGGAGCCTCATGTTGGTTCTGCCTCTGTCACATCTTGTTTAACTTCTCCTCAGGGAGCTGCTGGGTGAGTCCAGAGGAGGCCACGGAGCTGCTCCAGGGCTGGAGCCCCTCTGGAGCCAGGCTGGGAGAGCTGGGGGTGCTCACCTGGAGAGGAGAAGGCTCCAGGGAGAGCTCAGAGCCCCTGGCAGGGCCTAAAGTCCTGGAGAAGGACTGGGGACAAGGCATGGAGGGACAGGACCCAGGGAATGGCTCCCACTGCCAGAGGGCAGGGATGGATGGGATATTGGGAATGAGGAATTGTTCCCTGGCAGGGTGGGCAGGCCCTGGCACAGGGTGCCCAGAGCAGCTGTGGCTGCCCCTGGGTCTCTGGCAGTGCCCAAGGCCAGGCTGGACACTGAGACTGGGACAGTGGGAGGTGTCCCTGCCATGGCAAGGGGTGGCATGAGATGGGATTTAATTTCCCTTCCCACCCAAACCACGCTGGGACTATGATGATTCTTTGATCTCAGAGGCAATTTTGTGATGTGCCCTCGAGGTCCAACAGTCCCATCCTGGGCTGGAGCTCCATTCCCTGGGCTACCCAGGGCTGCTGGGAGCAGCAGGGTCCTGCTCCTGGCCACGCTGTCCCTGTGTGGGGATGGCGCAGGGGACTGTCACACCAGCAGCTCCAGGGCTCCCTCCATGCCCTGAGCAGCCGGGTGGGGTCAGGGCATGTGGGGCCCTGCTTGGGGCACAGGGAGGAGCACCCAGCTCTGTCCTGTCTGTGCCTCACTGCTCCCTCCCTCCTCCTGCTCCCCTTTTCATCCTCCAGGCCCACTGTAAACCCTCCAATGTGTTTACAGAGCTGGGGTGTGGGGTTTCCATGCTGGGAGTGGGGTTGCAGGGCATTGCATGTGGCTCCATTAATGGCTTGGATGCCTCAGCAGGGTGAGCTCCCAGCCTCTCCAGAGCTGGAGAAGAACATCCAATCCCCTCTGCAGCGACTGCTCCTGCTCCTCTGAGAATCACCTTGAAAGCCTTTGCAAATTGGAATGAAAATATTTTTCCTGCAGAAAATGGGTCTGCTTTGGCTTGATGTGAAGCACAGCCCTGAATCCCCTCAGATCCTTGTTCCTGCAGGGTTTATCCCCTGGGGAAGGAATGAGAGAGTCAGGAGGAAAAGCAGAAGATGGGTTGAGAGTTTCTTGTCCCAGAGAAACCCAGCTGGAGCAGCCAGGAAGGGTCAGAGCTGCACCAGGAGATGGGGCTGGGAGGTGAAGATGGTCCCAGGGTGGGAGCAGGAAGGTGCTGAATACCTGAGAGACATTGGGGTCCTTGAGGGACACAGACAGAGGCGGGGAAAAGGGAGATCCTGAGGCAGGAGTGGTGCAAGGCAGCAAACACTGGGAGATCCCAAAGCCCTGCAGGTGCCCCTGGAGCTGAGAGAGGTCTCAGAGCCCCAGGGCTGCAGGAACCAGCCTGGAGTCCCAGGGCTGCAGTGGCCCACAGGGGCTCTGGAGAGATCCCAAAGCCTGGGGGCTGCAGAGGCCCCGGGGGTCCCTGGGAGACTCCAGAGCCCCATTGCCACCAGAGCCTTGGGGCTGCAGTGAGCCCAGGGACACAGGTGGGACCCCAAAGTTACAAGGACAAGATCCTAGAGACTCCAGAGCCCCAGTGGGGCCCCAGAGCCCTGGTGAGCCCCAAATCAGCAGGGACCATGGGTGTGGAGAGACCCCAGAGCTGTGGGCTGCAGGGAGCCCCGAGTGCCTGGAGAGACCCAGAGCCCCTGTGAGACCCCAAAACCCCAAAGTCACAGGCCCCACCAGGTCCTGGGGAGACCCCAAAACCACAAGATTTTAGGACCCACTAGGTGTTGGGGAGACCACAAAACCCCAAAGTTACAGGACCCACTAAGTCCTGGGGAAACCCCAAAACCCCAAGGTTATAGGATCCACTAAGTCCTGGGGAGACCCCAAAACCCCAAAGTCACAGGACCCACCAGGTCCTGGGAACACCCCAGAGCCTTGGGGACTGTGGGGCGTCCCCAGCTCTGCCCCCATCCAGGTTACCCCCCCTTAAACCCATCGGGCAGTGCCAGCCGGTTCCCTCGGGAGCAGCCTGTGTCGCGCACGGTGCCAGCCCCGGGCAGTGTCGCCGTGCCCGGGGAGCGGCCCTGCAGTGCGCTGCTCGCCCACCGGGGGTCACGCGTGCTCCACGCACGGAGCGACACGGCCAGCACCGGGGAGCGGCCGGGAAAGGGACACCGAGCAGCAGCGCGGCCACCAGCAGCGTCCCCCCGCCCCACTCTGATGTCACCCCTCGGCTGAAGGGGGACTCTGTCCGGAAATGTCACCCTCAGACAGAGCATGGGGTGGAAATTGCTCGGAATTTTCCTCCTCTTCCTCCTTGCGCTGCCATTGCATCCCTGCTGCTCCTGGCAGCTCCCAGCAGCCCAACCCCTCAACCCCGGGCACCCCGAGCCCCCAGAGCGGGGACAGAGTGGGGACAGAGCAGGGACAGCAGGAACAGAGTGGAGACAGCGGGGACAGAGCGGGGACAGAGCAGGGACAGTGGGGACAGCACAGACATCCTGTGCCCGGGACCTCCAGCTCTAACACGGAGCTTTTGTGGGCACTCAGGGAGTTTCTGGGGTCAGGAAAAGTCTCTCTGTGTGTGGGGTTTTGCCCAGAGTCCTTGGAGTTGGGACCCTGCACATCTGGGGGGTCCAGCCCTGCCGGGGTGCCCAGTCCTGCCGGGTCCCAGCAGGCAGAGCCGGTTGTCACCGCTGGCACAGCACAGGGGTGTGGCAGGATGCTGCCGGGCACATTCCTGGGGCTGGCACTGCCCACAGGGGCATGGAAGGGTGGGGTGGGGCTCTGCTTCTCATCCATGCGATGGGGTTTGGCCCCAGCTCTGCCCTCAGTGCACGGGGGGGCTCCCGGGGGTCCCACAGCAGCTCTGTCCCACTGCAGGTGCCTCAGAAGGTGACGTGGATGATGGGACTCCATCCATCCATTGGAGGCCTGGGGTGAGGTGGGCTTTAAGGCCCCCCCCCCAGCCCCAGCCATGCTGTGATCCACCTCCTGAGTCTCTCTACCACTCCTTCATGCCTTCCAACAGCTGCCACCTCCCCCTGTCCCTGTCCTGTGACCCTGTGTCCCTCCTTTCCTGTCCCTCCCACCCAGCCTGCTCCTTGTTTTAGCCGAATCCTCCTCCTCAGGGCTGCTCAGGGGACAGCCAGGCTCACATCCCCCCTTTTCTTTGCCCTGGAGCATCCCTCCCTGCCCACCCCGGGCTCCCCAAACTCCCCCCTGCTCCCCCCAGTTGTTATTCCCATGCTGCCAGGCAGGGATTTGGCACCCACAGCCCCACGGCTGCCAGGCCAAGCCTTATTTGCACAGAGCCCAGCCGGGCCTCAGGATGATTTAAAAGGACTGTGAAAAATGTAGTTATTTTTCCCCCTTTCAGCTGCAAGTCAATACTCAGGGAAGGATGTTTAATTATCTTTGTCACCCTCCTAAATCTCTTTATGAGAAGGTTTGGCTGCAAATCTCCACATCATTTCAAAGTTATTGGCTGGCGCGGCGCGCAGCCACACAGTAAATTAGCCGGGCGCAGCAGGCGTGGGTGCTCCCACCGCTGCCATGCTGCCCGTGCCTGCTGCTGCCCTCCCGGGGCTGCCAGGGGCTGGGTGGCAGCAGGGAAGTCCCTGCTGGCTCAGGAGTCAGTCTGGTGTCCCCTGGGGTGTGGGCACAGCAACCAGCTGGTACCCGCCCCGTCCCTGGGGATGTGGCATCTCCCGCAGGGTGTAGGATCCAGGGGACATGGACCAGCCCAGAGTGACACCCTGCACCCTGAGAGCTCCATTCTGCACGGAATCCCCTGCCAGCTCAGGAGTCAGGCTGGTGTCCCCTCGGGGGTGGGCACAGCTGGTTGCCATGCCCTGGTACCCGCCCCATCCTTGGAGATGTGGTATCTCCTGTGGGGTGCAGGATCCAGGGGACATGGCATGGCCAGGACCAGCCCAGAGTGACATCCTGCACCCTGAGCTCTTCATTCTGGGGGGATAACCCCAGATAACTCCCTTGCAGACACTCCTCCCATCCTGGGAATGCTCTCCCCAGAGCTGTGCTCGCCCGGTGCAGGATCACTCTGAGCTGATGGATGGAGCAGGATGAAGCTGAGGCACCCTAAAGATGCTCTGAGCCCCCCGAGCTCCCCCGTGAAGGCAGATGGGTGGGCTGAGACCCAGTGCTGGGTGCTGCTGCCATCCCCAGGGCAGGAGCCACCTGGCGGCAGGGCTGGTGGCCAAGAGACGGTGAAAATGCAGGATGGAAAACGGGTGGGAGCTCCCCTCCCATCAGCATCCCTGGAGGCAGCACCCAGCACCCACCGTGCCCAACTCTCCCCCCGTTCTCATGCAAATCAGCCGAGCCGGGGCTGGGCTGGAGGCCCGAGATACGCCAGAACAAAATCCCACCTTGCCGATAATGCCTTTTATTGGACTAGGTGACACGCAGGCTTTAGGGGGATAGCGGGAGAATCCTCTCGGCTCATCCGCAGACAGGATTTCCACAGCGCTGCCGGCGCTTGTCAGCCCCTGAGGAGTGATGGGCTCGGAGCAGGCTCGGAGAGCGGGGCTCAGCGCCGGCCCTGCCCCTGCTGCTGCTTACCGAGATTACCCCGCCTCGGAATAAACTCAGCATCAGACAGCGGCTAATCGGAAAATTAGCAGCGAAAGAAACTTTGTGGCAGGAATTTATCTCTGCCGCTGCTCCCGCTGCTCCCGCACCCAGCCCTCAGGGCGAGACTTGCTCGGATTGCGGCGCTGAAAGCTGATAAAACCTCATCCCATCGCACCCCGGGCATGGCAGGGACACCTCCCACTGTCCCAGGTGCTCCAGCCTGGCCTTGGGCACTGCCAGGGATCCAGGGGCAGCCACAGCTGCTCTGGGCACCCTGTGCCAGGGCCTGCCCACCCTGCCAGGGAACAATTCCCAATTCCCAATATCCCATCCATCCCTGCCCTCTGGCAGTGGGAGCCATTCCCTGGGTCCTGTCCCTCCATCCCGTGTCAATTGTCTCTCTCCAGGTTTCCTGGGGCTCCTTCAGGCCCTGCAAGGCCACCCTGAGGTCCCCCCAAAGCTTCTCCTGTGCAGGTGAACAATGCCAGCTGTGCCAGCCTTTCCTCCCAGCAGAGCTGCTCCATCCCTCTGCTCATGCTGGAGCCTCCTCTGGCCTGGCTGCAGCAGCTCCAGCTCCTGCCTGTGCTGGGCCAGGGCTGGGGCAGCTCTGCAGCTGGGCTCTCACCTGGGCACAGGGACACAGGTGATGCCTCAGGTTCAGCTTTTATATTTTTCAGATTCTATTCTGCTTTAGTGTGTAAGTCTGGGCTTCATAGTATGGGATGGTGAGCTCTGTGCACAGAGCAGGGAGACAAAACAATTCCTTCTCTACCTGGGGACCAAGGACAAATGATCCAAATCTCAGGCCCAAGAGCACAAACACCATGGAATGAAGAGAGAAAAACAAGCAGGATGGGACTGCAGGGGCTGGAGTTGGACAATTAGCTCCAATGTGCAAATGGATCAAAACTTATAAAAGTGAGAGGCCCCGTGACCTGTTGTCCATTTTGTGCCCGTTTTGGGTTGTGCTGCCCAAGGTGGATCTATTTGAAGCCTCTTAATAAATCCCTACTTTATTCTTTAGCTCAGTCTAGTCTCTGTTCTAGGTCAGCCTTCACAAGGCACCACAGGGACAGAATCCCCCCTGCCCTGGTGCCCACGCTGGCTCAGCCCAGGTGGTTCTGGGTCAGGGCAGGTCCAGCTCCCACCCCCAGCACCCCCAGGTCCTTCTCCCAGCTGCTCATCCCAGCCTGGCCTGACCCCAGGGGTTGTCCCCACCCCGGGGCAGCACCAGCACTTGGTGTTGTTGAACCTCCTGGGCCGCCCCTCGGGCTTGTCCAGGTCCCCATGGCCACTCCCAGGGACCTCGGGACCCCCCCCACCCCCCGTCCCCGAGGGATGTGCCCCGTGTGACGCCCCCGGTGCCATGCACAGGACAGAGGCGGTGTCACTCCCGCGCTGGTGTGACATCAGTCTCCGCGCCTCGGGAGCAGTGCTGGACACACCCAGTGCCACCTGTCCTGTGCCAGGGGGCAGGGCAGGGAGCCGGGATGGGGGCAGGGAGCTCTCAGGGTGATTAAAATGCGCTGTTTGTGGTGCTGGAGCCCCGGCGTCGGGGAGAGTTACAGGGCGCTGAGCTAGAAAATGGCATTTACAGCCCCCTCCCCCGGCACAGCCAGCCCCTGTGCAGGCCTCGTCAGTGCCACGTGTGTGTCCAGCGAGGGGACAGCACAGGGACACCCCTGCCCCCTGCCCTGCAGACCCTCTGTGGGACCTCAAACACAGCCCGAGGGGTGGGACAGGGACCCCTCCCCACTGCCCAACCCTACAGACCCACTGGGGGCTGCCCCACACAGCCAGAGGGTGAGGGCCGGGATCCTTCCCACGACCCCCAGCCCCACAGCTCCTCCCTGGGACCCCAAACAGTGAAAACAGGAGGGCAGAGACCCCGCCCCACTGACCCAGCCCCACAGCTCCTCCCTGGGACCCCAAACACAGCAGAAAGGGGAGGACAGGGACCCCTCCCCTCTGTCCCCAGCCCTACAGACCCTCTGTGGGATCTCAAACACAGACAGCAGGGTAGGACAGGGACCCCACTGTCCCTACAGTCCCTCTGTGGGACCCCAAACACAGCGAAAAGGGGCGGGCAGGGACCCCTCCCCACTGTCCCAGCCCCTCTGTAGCACCCCACATGCAGTCACATTCCAGCTGGGGGCTCTCGGGGGGATGCCCCGTGTGGCACAGAGGGTTGGTGGCACTGAGGGCGGAGTACAGGGGCTGTGCTGTGCCCCCTGCCCGGTGCTGGGCAGTGCCAGCGGCCCCGCGTGGGCACTGCCCCAGCCCCATTTGGGAACGGCAGCTCCAGCCGTAGCAACAGTTACTACGATTTCCTCTTCCCATTCCCTTTCCCCGACTCCATCGTCCTCCCAAGGCAGCCCTGGCGCTGCCGGGGATGTGTTTACAGGCAATTAAAGCTCATTAATGGCACGCAGAAGCAACAGAAGCCCTGCGGCAATACGGGAGGGGTGAGTCCCGCAGGGGACAGAGCAGCCCCGGCCGTCCCTGGCAGATCCGGGGGGATGCGGGGGGCGAGCGGGGTCTGCACGCCCTGGGCTGAGCCTGGCCTGGGGCCATGGGGGGTGCTGTGATGGTGTCACCTGCCCAGCAGCCCTGTGGGGACATCAACCCGGGCACCGAGTGCTGCCAGCACCAAACGGAGGGGCAGAGGGGCGAAGCCCGCAGTTTCCCCCTCCTCCGGGGGTACCAGCCCCATATTCCCCGCTCCAGCCCCGCGCTGTGCCCTCGGGATGGATTCACCCCCGTCCCGGCATGAGGGAGGGGAGCAGGATCCTGCTCGAGGCTCTCTCCACACGTGTGTGAGCAGAGCTGGCACCGGCTGGGCCCGAGCACTGCTCTGGGGCTCGGGAAAACATCGGGAACACAATAGCGTTCGTTAGCAGGAGCAGAAAAACCTCCTGAGGGCTGAAATGAGGCTTTGATTGGGAACAGATGCGGGAGAGAAGGTACCGGGATGGACCGGGCACAGGGCCAGCGAAGGGAAGGGAAGGGAAGGGAAGGGAAGGGAAGGGAAGGGAAGGGAAGGGAAGGGCAGAGCAGGGCTGTCCGCGCAGCTCTCACCCCTCACCTTGAGGACAGTGATGTTCCAGGCGTCCTGCCTGCCCCAGGGCTGCCGGGGTGCCCTGAGCAGGGAAAGGATGGGGCAGTGCCTGGGATGCTCCTGGCTGCCCGATACCGGCTCTGCATCCAGTCCCGGGGATCCCGCGGCATTCCCGGAGGGATGAGCCGGCCCCGGCTGGGTGGGGTTAAGCCAAGGGTGCTCTGCCCTACCGGGAGGAACTGCGAGCCCAGGATTTATCCTGCTAGGAGGGATGTGGGACTGCGTGTGAGGCTCAGCAGCCCTGTGCCCCACACGCTGCTGCAGGACCAGCACAAAAAATGCAGGGAAAATTCTGGTGTGGCTTCCAGCTCATCTTCCTCCTCTTCCTTCTCCAGGGCCGGGCCCAGCAGACAGCTCACAGCTCTGCCAGACTGAGGCCAAGGGCACAGCTCAAAACAAAGGCTCATCATGGTGCTGCTGAAATCCCCTGCCCTGCCGCCCACGGAGAGCCCGGCGTGCGTGGGTCTGGGCCCTGGGGTGCCAGCCGAGGTGCCTGGGGCACGGTGCTGTCAGCAGGAGATGGAGAGAGGCTCAGCAGGGCCTGACCCTGTGCCAGCTCTCCCTCCTTCCCTCCCTCTGGCTCTCTTTCC
>VZSU01001395.1:75072-90278 GCA_013398715.1 Nesospiza acunhae
GTGGAGATGCCCACATTCCTGATCCCTGATTCCCATTCCCCGCTGGATCTGGGCTCAGGAATGTCCTGAGGGAGAAAGCACCACACTGCCCTTTGGAAGCCCCGGACTTCCCTCACAAGACCTGCAGAGGGTCCTCACCCCCTCTGAGGCTGCACAAGCCTCCTCCCCTCCAAGCGCCAGCTCCCAGGGCTGGGAGACAGCCGTGCCCTCATTCCTGGGCAGGGATGCAGCAGGGTGGGGAGGGATGCAGAGCCCCCCCAGCCAGGCTGCAGACACCCACCCAAGCCCAGGTGACCCCTCCCTGCCCTGCCCCGGGGGACACAGGGGCTGGGAGGGTGCCAGGACCCACCTGGGGTGGCAGCATCAATACTCACGTGAGCCAGAGGATCCCAGCGCCCCCGGGAGAGCAAAGGGCTCCATCCACCTTTCCCCCCGGCTCGGCGGCAGCAGCACCAGCGCCTCAGGGAGCCGCTTGGCCCCGTTTAACCCTTGCCTGGCAGGGCTGGCTGCCAGCAGGCCGTGTCCCCCCCGCCCTCGGTGGTGGCGGCTCCGGCGGGAGGCAATCGACAGGCACGCTGCGGAGCGGCGCTTTTCTTCTCTAATCTTCTTATTTCATTTTAGCATTTACAATACAGCCAGCCGGTAATCCTGACATCAAACACGCCACGCGCGCTTCCGAGCCGCGCCGACGTCAGGCAGCGGGAGCGCTGGCAGGAGCTGCCAGCTCCGACGGCTCCGATAACGCGCGGGAGGGGGACCAGGGAAGCGGCTCTGGCAGCAGCGTGAGCGGGCACCGCGCCCTCCCGAGCCCCCGGGACACCCACAAGGTGCCCCTCGGGGGCAGGAGCCGCGCTGGGGTGAGCTGGGTGCGGGTTTGGTCCCTAGCGAGGGGTTGGTGTGGGAACCCAGGACATCCCTCTGGCTGTCCAGGATGGCCAAGACCCCTGCCAGGGGGCTCAGAGACCCTGGCACAGAGCCCAGGATGCCCCTGTGGGTTTGATTATGAGCCGTGGAGCAAATTACCAACCTTAGATGAAGATCTGCAAGCCATGACAAATTAAGTAGAATGATGGTGAATTTATCATGGGGTGGAAAAAGTAGATTTTGGGGTTTTTAGAATGGGGGTTCAGGAAGCAAGATGGAGGGATCTGGATGTGTCCAGCCCTTCTCCTTCTTCTTGGCCTCCATCTTCTGCTGTGATGTTGGCACTGACAGATTGGTTTAGAGTAGAAGCTCACTGTCTAACACAGGTGATAGGTATTGGGAAGTAATTGTAAACATTGTATATGTGGTTTTTAGTATAAAGAGAGAGCACCACCCCAGGGGCAGGCAGAGTGACTGGAACTGTCCTGCTGGATGGACCTCAGCAGGGCAGGAGAAAATTTTTTATAGGTCAGATACAATAAACAACCTTGAGGCCGAGGACTGAAGAGCTCTGACTCCTTCAAGCACCGGGCTGGGAAAAGAGACTTTCTAACTTTTCTCGGGATCACTCTGACCAGCTAGAGATCCCAACAAGTTGGAGTCACAGTCGCTCAAAGAGGCAGGGCTGGGTGACCCTGCTGGGGCCCACTCGTCCTCCTCGCTCTGGCCTGGAGCTGCAGGGAGCTCTTGCATCCTGGGGAGCAGAGCTGGATGCCTTTAAGTGGTCCCGGTGCCACCCCATCCTGTGCCATGGGCAAGGGGGCAGGGGCCATCCTGGTGCTCGAGGCTCTTCCCAGTCTCCACCTCGCTGGAGCATCCTTTGGGTTCCAGGCATGGTGGCTGGACCCTGGCTGGGGTGCCTGGGGAATCCATCTGGAATGTGTCCCCTCCCGTGCAGGAGGGCAGGGCTTGGTGACAGCGTGTGACACCCAACCCCACAGGCAGCACCTCGTGGGGTGCACTGGGCTGGCGGCAGAGCCCCAAGGGCTGGACAGCCCATGGAGTCCCTTCCCCAATGCCATCCCCAGCTCCTCTTTGATGGACACCAGCTGCTGGCACAGGAATTCCTGAGATGGGCAGGCCCTGGCACAGGGTGCCCAGAGCAGCTGTGGCTGCCCCTGGATCCCTGGCAGTGCCCAAGGCCAGGCTGAACAGGGTTTGGAGCAGCCTGGCATGCTGGAAGGTGTCCCTGCCCAGGGAAGGAGATGGACTTTGAGGTGCCCTCCAGCCCAAACCGAATCACTCTGGGATTCTGTGCAACACTCCCCTGCTCCCACTGCAGTGACACAGATCCAGCAGCCTTTGCAGAGTCCCTGGGGTGGCTTTTCTTTCCCAGCCCGGTGTCCTGAACAGATTTGGAGCTCCTGGGAGATTCCTGGAGTTTCCTCGGAGCTGAAATGTTCCGCAGGGCTGGATCGGGGAGGGGGATGGAAAATGATGAATCCCCTCTCAGGCCCTGCTGAGGGTGGGATCCCTGCCTGGATCCCTCTCATGACTGTTCCTGAGGGCACCCCGAGGCTCAGCGAGGCTCAGCCCTGTGCCAGGCTGGTGTCCTGTGCCCACATGGCTTCACCATCCTCTTCCTCAGCCCATGGAGGAGGAAGGAGCCCAGCAAACACGGCCCTGCCCGGTGCTGGCAGCACCAGGGGATGTGAGGAATGAGCAGGAGAAGGGGTCATGTCCCCATGCCAACCTCAGAGCTCCCCCTTGCCCTGTGCCAGGTGGGCACCGGTTCTGCTGTGGGGTCACCTCCCATGGAATTTCGAATCCGTGTCTCAATATTTGGGATTTAATCAGCACTGAAATAAGTAGCTTCTGTATTTTACTTTTTTTTTTTTTCTCCCTCTTTTAAGGCAGTGAAGAGCTGCGACTCAATAGGAATTAATTTGCCTAATTAGCGTCTTTGGGAAGCTCTCCCTCCCGCGCATGCCTCGATGGGCGAGATTCCCTGGCTCGGGGCGCGCTGCGGAGGCTGTGCCCGGTGGGAGCTGCCCAGGCTCCTTGCCCAGCCCTCCTGCCGCTCCGGACAGCGCTGCCCAGCATCCCGCAACATCCATCGGGGGGTTCCCATCGCCGTGGGGGCACCCCGGGACCTGCCGGGTGGGCACGGGGCGGGGGCCGGCCCGGGGGTGTGGGAGCGGGCGGCTGCCAGGGAAGATGAATGGTTTTAATCACACCGCTCACAGGGCACCATCTGAAGTTTCGTGTAAGTTATGATAGCGACAGTTTGCACGAAAATTGTATTTCCAGGCTTCATTGACTGGCTTAATGAGAATCTTTACGTGTCAGATATTAAATTAAGAAATTAAAGAGCTGTTTCGGTGTGTATAGACTCCTTCCCTCGCACTGAGCTGCTTCTTCCAGATCAATCAGGAACGCGCCTCTAGAAAAGATGGGAGAAGCCTTTGATTTTCTGTCACCGGGGAAGTGAATCTAATACGCCTTGGCACCTAATTCATGTTTTATTAAAAGGCATGAGGTGGATGCTGCCGGCCCCCGCCTCTGCCCGCTGCCCTCTCCCGGAGGAGGGAGCGGCCCCGGCGCTGCCACCCCCGGCTCCCGGCGTGCCTGGCTGTCACACGTGTCCCAAGTGCCACCAGGAGGTGCCAGGCACTGGCTGTGCTAGCCGGGGATTAAGGTCAGCTTGGAACGAGCCTCGTTGGAATCAGCAGGTTGGAAAATGTTGCTGCTCTCCTGTGTGGCATCCCTGCTTTGCTTCCTGTGCTGGCTGAGTTTGACCTGAATTCCCTGATCCTCTGGGTCCCTTCCCTCTGATTTTGCTGGGAATGGGTACTGGGCCAGCTGGGAACTCCCCAGGTGGAGTGGGGACGACGTCCCAGCCATGGGGTGGCCAGAGGGCATGGGGCAGGGCTGGGCATGGCCAGGCCCTGGGGCACGCTGGGCTGGATGGGGCAGAGAATCCCTGAATGCCACAGACACTGGAGATAAACACCTGGCACAGGGATGTGGAGAGTAACCCTGAGATCAGGGAGCCCAGGGATCAATGTCCCAAGGCAGGGACACCAAGGGACAGCAGGGATCAATCCTCGGGTGGGGACAGCCGAGGACACCAGGGATAAATGGCCCTGGATGGCCTCACTAGGGACACCAGGGATTAATCCCCCTGTCCAGAGGCACACAGGGACACTGGAGGTAACCCCTGGAGCAGGGACATGCTGGGACAGTGCAGAGAAGATGGGGACACCAGTCAGCTCAGTGAGTGCAGATGGGATCTGCCTGTGTTTCCTGATCCACCTGGACCCTGTCACTGAGGACCTTGGGGACACTTTGGTCCCAGAATGGGGACAGGGGCATCAGGCTCTCTTAGATGAACACCAATCCCAGGTGCTCAGCATGCCTAGGTGGAATCCTGGCACTCTCCCAGTCCTCCCACCACATCTGCACCTTCCAAAGCCAAAGGTGAGGAGAGGGAGGTGCTGCTGTTCCAAATTATCTGTCAGGGCAGGAAACACCCCCCCTCTGGGCCCTCAGCACCACCATCCATCTTCTGCTCCCTGTGCCAGCCCTGGCTTCTCCTTGTGTGGGGGAACTTGGAGCAAACAGCTTCATTTGGCACCATCTGAGCGGTGACATCGCGTGCCGTGTCACCATCAATCCTCAATCACACAGCCCCCGTCACTCATTCGGGCTTTTCCACTTTTGATATTACAATTGGAGGGGATCAACCTCCCTGCAGTGCTGGGCTGGGATCACCGTGTGTCCCTGGGACCCCCTGTGCCTGCAGGAGCCTGGTCCCAGTGTCACCAGCCCTGTCCCCACTCCCTGGGACCCCCTGTCCCTGCCGGGGCTGGTCCCAGTGTCACCAGCCCTGTCCCCACTCCCTGGGGCTCTGTGTCCCTGCAGGAGCCTGCTCCTGGTGCCGCTCACAGCGTTGCTCCCACATCCTTTGGGGCACTTTGTGGATGCAAAGGGGATGTGGGAGAAGCTGGAGCCGCCCTCCAACAAGGGCTGAGTGCAGGTGCCCCGGCACACTGCGGGGATGATGCCCCGCCGCTCCCGGCCCAGCAGGAGCTCGGTGTCGCTGTCCCCAGGCCCTGGCCAGCTCGGTGTCGCTGTCCCCAGGCTGGCCGAGGTGCCATCCCCGCCGTGCCAGCCCACCCGGCAGCGGGCACCCCGCTGGCCCTGCCTAAACGTCTCATTAAAGGGATTTGCGGGGCTGCTGAGCCGGGCTCTAATCTGGCCCTTACCGTTCATTTGTTGCAGCGTCTCAGGCAGCCGGCAAAGGTCGTTGGATGTTTAATTACGGGGAGAGAGCGGCGGGAGCAGCAGCAGCTGCGGGCAGCCCGAGCGCTCCTAACGAGGGAGATGCTGCCTGCCCTCGGGACACGAGCAGCGCTGTCACAGCGCCGTTGTCACAGCGGCCTTGTCACAGCCAGCCAGGCAGCCAACCCACGGTGACCGCAGCCTCGCCTGGCACTGTCCCCGTCCTCATCATCCTCCTTTTTGGCGGTGTCACGGCACAGCCCGGCTCGCCTCCTTGCCGCTCCTGCCGTGCTGTGTGACACCGTGGCTGCCCAGCCTGGTGGAGGGGGCTGTGCTGTGCCAGGATCATCCGGAGCTCAGCTGGGACACGCCAGAATTCCCAGCTGGCACCACCCGGGGATGTGCTGATGCCCGGGCAGGAGCCTGGGGGTGCCGCCTGCCCCCAGAGCCCTGTCCGGGGGAGGTGGTGGCTGTGCAGGGGATGGGTTGTGAGTGCCTGCATGCAGCTCCCATGCTGAGCATCCCGGGGTGAGGGGTGTTGAGCCCCTGGGGGTGTTCCCCGAGTGCCCCCATGCCACAGAAAATGTGTGGGTGTTGCACAGACATGGCTTGGATGGAGCTCTGAGCCTCCTGGAATGGTGGAAAGTGTCCTTCCCGTGGCAGGAGGTGGAATGAGATGGGCTTTGAGGTCCTTCCCAGCCCGAGCTGCTCTGGGATTCCATTATTTTACGATCCAGGCTGAATTCCAGGGGTACCCGCGCCCACCTCGCGCCATGTGCGACCACCGAGCGCTTGTGCCACACGGAGCCGTGGGGTGTCCGTGCTGCAGAGGGTCCCGAGGCACAGCGGGGCTGACAGGGCTCCAGGGAGCAGGTGGCAGCAGGATGGGCTGCGGGAATGTCACCCCATTGTCCCTCCCCTGCGTCGGAGCCATCCCGGCCCGCGCGGTCATTAGCGGGCTGTCACCTCCCGTGCTGAGAGCTGCCACCAGCGCCTGACAGCGCCACGAGGCTGCGGTGCTCTTGGGGTGACAGGAGGGGGCCGCGGATCGTGCTGTCACCTCTGTCCCCCTGCCCGCTGCCCTGCCTGGGGGCGGCCGGGTGACGCCGTGCAGCGCTCCCGCTGTCCCCGCGCTGTCCCCCTGCTGTCCCCAAGCGTGCAGGGGGTGCAGAGGCTCTGCCCTCCGCTGCCAGGGGTCCCTGCGGCGCTCGGGGTGCCCCCGGGGCTGGCTGCAGCCTGAGTGACAGCCTGTCGCGTTAATGAGCCGCTGCCAGGCCGATGGCTGACACCCGCGGCCACCTCCTGGGGCCATCCCTGAGGGCTCGCCACCGCCAGGCTTGGCCGGGGGGGCTCTGGGGCGGCTGGGGGTGACACTGATGCTGTCCTTTCTCCTGAACGTCACTGGGAAGCTGCCTGGATGTGCCTGAGCCCAGCAGTCTGGGGGTTCCAGGAGGTGCAGGGCACTGCCTGTGGGTGTGCAGGGACTCAGGAGTGTCCCCTGCCTGTCCCCGGCCATGCAGGGCAGGGTGGAAGGGGCTGGAGACAGGCTGAGCTCGGCCAGGGCTGCAGGTCATGGTGGGCACTGGGCACCCTGAGTGATTCTGGGGCACATCATCACCCTCCCACCATTCCTGGAGCATCCTCCTGCCTCAGCACATCCCTTCTGGAGCGTCCTCCTGCCTTGGCATGGCAGTTCTGGAGCATCCTCTGCCTCAGTATCACCATTTTTGGAGCCTTCTCCTGCCTCAGTCCTTCCCTTCTAGAGCATCCCCTTGCCTCAGCATTCCTGGAACATCCTCTGGTGTCAGCATCAGCATTTCTGGAGCATCCCCTGCCTTGGCATCTCCGTTTCTGGAGCATCCTCTGCTCAGATCCTCATCACTGCAGCTGTGCCCACGGTGCCAATCCCAGCTCCCAGCCCCATCCTTTCCACCATGAGAGTGCTCATCCCGTGTTTCCCTGTCTCCCATCTCTCTCCCTTCCTCCCACATCTCGCTGGCTCCCTTGAAGCCTCACATGCCTAATCCTCTTGTTAGCCTCTCCCTTCATCTAAACCCAATATGCAGCTGAATGCTGGAGATAATTAATTGATCAATTAGATAGAGAACTGCCTGTGCTCGTGGCACTGAACACACGGAGGAGGAGGGGCTGTGCCAGCACACTTGGCAGTGCCCATGCCTCAGTGAGGGAGCTCTCTGTCCACCCTGGGTGTGCTTGGTGTCCCCAATGGAGGGGACAGGCCACCAGCCAAGGTGACCACAGGTGCAGGTCAAGGCACCTCATCCCTGTGCCACATACCCTGTGTGACACAGTGACACCGAAGCTGGGAGGGTGCAAGTGCTCCAAATCCTGCCCAGGGGGCTTCTTCACCCTGGCATCCCCAGCACATCCTGGCTGTGCCAGGGTGCCCCCAACCACCCCAGAGTACACTGGGGGGTGCTGAGCACCTGGAGGGGTCCCCGTGGTCAGGGTGAGGGTGCCAGTGGTCAGGGTGGGGTCCCAGCTGTCACAGAGGGGTCCCAGCAGCCCGAGGGGGGGCTGCCAGGCAGGCAGGGTGCTGCAGGGAAGTAAATAATGCAGCAAACCCATGTCTGCCAACCCCCTCCTCCCCGAGCTTTGAAAAGCAACACATTACCCTGATCTCCAGACATGAGTTTTTGTCACCAAACAGGGTGATGAGGAGACTTTGAAGCAAATACAAACACCGGGAAAGGGAATACATAAGAAGAGAGTCGCGTGTTCTCTTCAGAAAACAATTGCGGTGTCAACTACATGGAGCAGCTCCGCGGAGGGGGAGCTGCTAACCAGGAACTGACAGCCCCAAACGCTCGGAATTATCATCCAGAGAGCAAAATTATCCCTCTGCGACAGGGCTGCAGCATCTTCCCCTTTCCAGGTCACACAGGAGAGCCCTTCCCCCCCTCCTTTGCTCTGCGTGCCCCTGGTTGTGCCCCAGTGCGGTGGCATCGTCGTCCCAGCTGGGGACAGATCCTCTCTTGTCCCTCCTGTGCTTTGTCACCTGCATGCACAGGCCTGTCCTGCACCCTGCAGGCTGACAGCTTGCACACCTTGCACAAGCACTCACACCTTGCAGCACCCCCTGCTCTCTGGCTGCCCTCACACCTTGCACAGGGCACTCTCACCCTCCACATTCCCACCCCACACACCTCCGTGATCTCATTCCCATGGCTGCTCTCACACTCCTGTGGTCCTGCACTGCCCCACCTGTGTGTCCCTTTCTCCCTGACACCATCCCTGGAACTCCCAAAATAACATTTACCTGGGTGTGGAGGTAAAGGCAGTGCTGTTGATAGCCTGGGACATGGCATCACCCTGTGGCATGGTGAAACCCTCTCTCCATCTGGGCATTTCAGATGAGAATTTGAGCAGGATTTGGGGGTCTGTCCTTGAGCCAGGCCCTGCATTGGGATGGTTCAGGACAGCCCTTGGGAGCTCAGCTTGGGATTCTGCCCCTTCACCCCCTTTGGGGGTGGCAGTGCCAGGCTGTGACCAGCTGATCCCTTGGTGTGGGGACCCTGGGGATGTCGGGGCACAGGGTGGCACCTTTGTGCAGCACACAGGCACTGCCTTGCCTGGAGGTGCGCCTGCACTGGTGCCCTGCATGTGCACCTGCACCCCCTGCACGCTCAGCACGTGAGCACCCAACCCTGCACGAGCACTCCCACCCTGCTCACACTCACCCCTGTATGAACAAATCCAACTGCTCACACTCTTCCCTCTATGAGCACTCCCACCCTGCTCACACCCAACCCTGCACGAGCACTCCCACCCTGTCACACTCACTATGTACACCCCTCCGGCCCTGCACACCTTACACACTCACTCAGCCCTGCACAGCCCTCACCTCCTAGGCCCTGCACTCCTTCAGCTCTCAGCACACCCTCGTGTGCCCTCTCACAGCCCCTTGCCCCCATGTGCCCAGACCCAGCGCCCCGATGCCCCCTGCCCATGCCATCCCTTGTGCCTGGCACACAGGCATCCCAGCCCACGCTCTGTGGAGCTCCCTGGCACGATCCCAAATCTGCTTCTCCCCATCCCTGTGGCTCCAGGCACTTCTCACCCCTTCCTGCATCCCTGGACCCCAAGCCTTGCTTGGCCCCCACCCACGCCATGCTGGGCACACTGCTCCTTCCCCCACAGCCCTGATGACACCTCTCCACATCCCTCCTCCCTGTTCTGCTCATCCATCCATCCATCCATCCATCCATCCATCCATCCATCCACCCGCCTGTCTCCTGACACCTTCCCGCTCCTGGTGCCGTCTCCCTTCTCCTCCCTCTTTATCTCTGGCTCCCAGCTGCTCCTGGCCCCTCCCTGCTGCTCCCTCCATTCCTCCTCTCCCCATCCCTCGCTCCCGCCGCGGTTATCGCTCCCTCGCACACATCTCTTCTCCCTCCCTCCCTCCCTCCCTCCTTCTCCTCATCCCTTCTCCCTGCTCTCCCCCCCGCTCATCCCTCCATCCCGGCATCCCATGCCTCTCCTTGTCCGCCCTCGGGGCCGCCACTCCGCCCTCCCGGCCGCGTCCCCGCGTCCCCCGGCTCACGTGTCCCCTCGGTGTCCCCGCCGTGCCCCGTTTCTTCAGCCTTTAAAGTTTCAATCAGGCTCGGCTGGGAGAGGCGGGGAAGGCAGCGCCTCCCGCTCCCAGCCCCGCGACGCCGCGCTGCCACTCTGAGTGCTCCCGCCTTATAAATTTTACATTATTACCCTCTTTAAAGTATATAAAATAACTATTCATAAATTATTGAGGGGAAATTTAAAATACTACAAATGTTTATAAATGTTTATCAAGAGGTCTTCAGAAGTGAGCGAGCGGAGCCTGAGTGACTTCCCACGGCTGGCAGGAGCACGGCAGCGGCCCGGCCCTGCCGAGGGGGGATTTTGGGGGAGCCCCCAGCAGGAGACTCTGGCAGCCTCGATAATTCCCACCCCTGTGGATGGTGAGGAACAAATTCCCCTCCGTGCTCGGTGTGTGGGCACCAGCCGGGCTCCGTGTGCCGGCGGCTCCATCGCCTGCTCTGGTGTGGTGCCACCCTGGGGCTGCCCCTGGGCACGGACAGATGGCCCCTGCTGCTGGGGACATGTCCTGTCCTGCTGGGGACATGTCCTGCCCTGCTGGGGACATGTTCTGTCCTGCTGGGGACATGTCCTGCCCTGCTGGGACGTGTCCTGTCCTGCTGGGGACATGTCCTGCCCTGCTGGGGACATGTTCTGTCCTGCTGGGGACGTGTCCTGCCCTGCTGGAGACGTGTCCTGCTCTGCTGGGACATGACCTGACCCACTGGGGACATGTCCTGCCACACCAGGGACAGGTTCTGCCCTGCTGGGGATGTGTCCTGTCCTGCTGGGGACATGTCCTGCCCTGCTGGGGACGTGTCCTGCCCTGCTGGGGCCATGTCCTGCCCTGCTGGGACGTGTCCTGTCCTGCTGGGACATGACCTGACCCACTGGGGACACATCCTGACACACTAGGTACACATCTTGACACACAAGGAACAGGTCCTGACACACCAGGAACAGGTCCTGACACACCAGGGACGGGTTCTACTCTGCTGGGACATGACCTGACCCACTGGGGACATGTTCTAACACACGAGGGATACATCCTGACACAGCAGGGACAGGTTCTGCCCTGCTGGGGGCCTGTCCTGGCCCACTGGAGACATTCTGACCCATTGGGAGTATGTCCTGACGCATTGGAGACCTGTCCCAGCCCACTGGGGACATGTCCTACCCCATTGGGACACATCCTGCTCTGCTGGGGACACATCCTGACCCACTGGAGATTTGTTCTGTCCTACTGGAAACTTGTCCAGCCCAGCTGGGAGTGAGTCCTACCCTGTGGGGACATGCCCTGCCTTACTGGGGACAAATTCTACTCCTCTAGGGACACATTCTGCCCTTCTGGGGTCATGTCCTGCCCTTCTGGGAACATGTCATGACCCATGAGAGACACATCTTGACCCACTGGGGACATATTCTGCCTTGCTGGGGGCATCTCATGACCCACTGGTGACAACACACCCTGCTCTGCTAGAGACATGTCCTGCCCTGCTGAGGACACATTCTGACCCATGGGGACATGTCATGGTCCAGTGGTCCAGTGGTGACATGTTTTCCCCCTCTGGGATGACATCCTGTCCAACTGGAGACCTGTCCTGCCCTGTTGGGGATGAGTCCTGCTCCACTGGGGACACATCCTGACACCCTGGGGACATATCCTGGCACCCTGGGGACATATTCTGACCCACTGGGGACATGCCCTTTCCTACTGTGGCGGTGTCCTGCCCAGCCTGGGGGGATGTCCTGCCCCACTGGGGCCGTGTCCTGTCCCCCAGGCTGGCCCAGTGTCCCCAGTGAGGGACAGAGGGGCACACAAGCCCTGTGCCCATGCAGTGCCAGCTGGCTCAGCCTTGGCACAGCTGTGGGCACTGCTTGGCAGGGCTGCTGCCTGCTGGGAGCAGGGACAGGTGGCACAGAGAAGAATAACCACAGCCCTGGAAGAACCATGGCATGGCCCTAGAATAACCATGGCACAATTCCAGCACAGCCATGGCACAGGTCTGACACAGGGGTGGCACATTCCTGGAATAACCATGGCACAGCCATGGCACAGGTCTGACACAGGGGTGGCACATTCCTGGAATAACCATGGCACAATTCTGGCACAGACTTGACACAGGCACATTCCTGGAATAACCATGGCACAGACATGGCACGGACATGGCACAGACATGGCGCAGTTCTGGCACAGCCATGGCACAGGTCTGACACAGGAGTGGCACATTCCTGGAATAATCATGACACAATTCCAGCACGGCCATGGCACAGGCCTGACACAGGTATGGCTCATTCCTGGAATAACCGTGGCACAGCCATGGCACATCTCTGCCATGACCATGGCACATCCCTGGCACTCTGACCAGCACGGCAAAGCCCCTGCACAGGAATCCTGCCCATCCTCTGCTCCTCTTCTCAAAGCAATCCAGAACCCAGGGCTCACCCACAGCCAGGGTGGTGCCAGGGAGCTGCCAGGGCAGGACTTTGTCCCCGTGCCCAGGGACAGCCTTGTCCCCGTGCACATCCCAGCTGTGCACAGCCCGCACTGCAGGACACGGCCACGGGGGCCACTGGGGAGGGACAAATCCCCGGAGCGGCGGCTGCGGGAAGGGCAGCACGGCCCGGAGCCCGTGCCCACCACGGGGTGGCAAAGGAGCTCTGCCGAAGGCCGGAGCAGGGGCCGGGCTGGATGCTTCGCGATCCCAACGAGAGCCGCCTGCAGGGATTGTGTTTAAAGCGGCGGCTGATTGGGGTAATCATGGGAGCAGGGAGTGCATTAGCTGGGAAGGTTTATAAAGGGAAATTAAAATAAAATTGGATGTGACAGAAAAGTACATGGAAAATTAGGATAAGAATATGAATATTTATGGCTGCGGGAGCACGCCTGGGGAAAGTGCTCCTTGTGCTCCAGGCCACCCTCCCTGTCCCTGCCGTGGGGCTGGGGTGGCACCTGGCTGCGGGGTTGGGGACAGCCCTGGGGGACGCTCTGTGCTCAGCCCTTGGTCACTTTGGTCACTGTGGTCACCACTGGTTTGCCAATCGCAGGGACTGTGGGGTGACAGAGGCTGTGACACCCTACTTGCACTGCCACATCACCCGGGGGTGTCAGCCGGGCTGGCATGTGCCAGGGTTGGTGGTGGCACCGCGCAGGGCCACGCAGCTGCTGTGATGGCACGGGGACAGGACAGACACAGGCGGTGGCAGAGACAGAGGGGTGGCACCGCGCGATGCCGGCACACGGCGAGGCTGCTCCTGCAGGAATCAGGGCACTGGGACAGAGCCCGGGCTGGGCACCGCTGTCCCTGCCCCCCAGGCACGTGCAAAGTGCCACCACCCCGCTGGGGACACCGCCAGCGCCCCCTCCCCAGCCAGCCTGCCCCTCCGGACCCGGGGGCCGCCATCCCCCTGTCCCCTCCCGCTGTCACACTTAGAAGCCATTAAAATAATTGAACGCTTTAAATATTCAGCGCTCGGCTTAAATATTCATCAGCGAAGTTCTTGTGATTGCTGAGCTGCATCAGCACGGGCTGGGAGATGGCTCCTCTCAGCAGAGCCCCCCCGGGCCCCCCTGGCACAGCCCTGTGCCCCCCAGGCTCACGTGGGCACGCGTGGGCACGCACGGCCCCGCACACGTGTGTCACACACGGATGTGTCCCTGGAGCCCCCAGGGCAGTGGGGCTGGGCTTGGGGACACTGCAGGAGCACCTCTGGGGGCTGGCTGTGCCCCACACCAAGCGGGGGGGCCCTGGTGAGGCTGGGGAGGTTCTCAGCGCCCTGGGCATGGGAGGGGCGTGCGCAGATCCACCCAGCTGGGCCCATCCCAGGTGCCCATGGCATAACCCCACCCCTGAGGCTGCTGGGGGTGTTCTCCCAATGCTCAGCAGGTGTGGCACCACCAGCTGTGTGCCAGGGAGGTGGCAGGGGCATGGAATCCCAGCATGGTTTGGGTGGGAAAGGTCCTTAAAGCCCATCCCATCCCATCCCATCCCATCCCATCCCATCCCATCCCATCCCATCCCATCCCATCCCATCCCATCCCATCCCATCCCATCCCATCCCATCCCATCCCATCCCATCCCATCCCATCCCATCCCATCCCATCCCATCCCATCCCATCCCATCCCTGCCACGGCAGGGACCCCTCCCACTGTCCCAGGCTGCTCCAGCCCCAGTGTCCAGCCTGGCCTTGGGCACTGCCAGGGATCCAGGGGCAGCCACAGCTGCTCTGGGCACCCTGTGCCAGGGCCTGCCCACCCTGCCAGGGAACAATTCCTCATTCCCAACATCCCATCCATCCCTGCCCTCTGGCAGTGGGAAGCCATTCCCTGTGTCCTGTCCCTCCATCCCTTGTCCCCAGTCCTTCTCCAGCTCTCCTGGAGCCCCTTTAGGCCCTGGCAGGGCTCTGAGCTCTCCCTGGAGCCTTCTCCTCTCCAGGTGAGCACCCCCAGCTCTCCCAGCCTGGCTCCAGAGGGCCTCCAGCCCTGGACCATCTCTGTGGCCTCCTCTGGGCTCACCAACAGCTCCATGTCTTTCCTGAAGGCAGCTCTGCAGGTGGGCTCCCCTGAGGGCAGAGCAGGGGGGGGAATCCCTTCCCTTGACCCCCTGCTCCTGTTTGGATGCAGCCCAGGACAAGCCCAGTTTCAGCCATGCCTTCCTGCCCTTGGCTGCTCACCCATGGCCGAGTGTTTTGGCCCTCAAATGCCCCCCAGACCTGGGGGGTGGGGAGGGGAGCACCAGTGGGGCACCCCTTGCAAAGCTGGGGGTCCGAGTGGGGCCCCAAGAGCACAAAGAGCTCTGCCCCACACTGGGAGTCTCAATCTCCTCATCTCCTGCTGGGTTTGACAGCACCTAGAGGAATCTTCCATTAGAGACAGAGGATCTGTGCTCCACACCTCTGAGAGAAGAGCAGGGGGAGGAGAATGGAGAGCTGACATCACCCCTGGCTGGGAGCGATGGATGCCTTGGAAACAACTTGCCAGGGGCAGCGAAACCTCTGGCAGAGGAATGAAACCAGAGCCAACACCTGCTTTAGGAGGATTTTCCTACTCCTTCACCAAGGTGGGAGCCTGCAGGGAGCTCACACATCCCCAGCAAGGAACCACCTGCCCACATGGAGCGTGGTGAGATGTGGGATTCACATTCCCTGAACCTGAGAGAAGCAGAGAAAAGGATGATCAAAACAATTCTTATCTCATTTTCTGGGCCTGTGTTGTGCCACAGTAGAATGCAAGATGGAGATTTTTTTACCCACAGTGATGGTGTTTTTTTTCTTTGGCCTGTCAGGGTCAGGTGTGTGTGCTGGGACTGTGGGGTGACAGTCACAAGATTCTGTGCAGTTGAGTGCAGTTGAATGCTTGGCAGATTCAGTTTAGATATAGAATAGTATAGCTAGATATAATAATTTAATAATAATAAACAATAAGGTAATAATTTAATATAATAATTTAGATATAGAATAATATAGATATAGAATAATATAA
>VZSU01001395.1:90883-104622 GCA_013398715.1 Nesospiza acunhae
GGGTTTGGGGGGTCCCAGCCTGAGAGAGGGGGGCAGGAGGGGTTTGGGGGGTCCCAGTCCAAGGGCAGGGGGGCAGGAGGGGTTTGGGGTGGGGGTCCCAGCCCAGGGGGCTGGCCCCTGCTCGTGGCACAGCCCAGGAGAGGAGAGCAGGGCTGGCTGTGGCCCTGCACGGCTGCTGAGCACTGGGAAGGAGCCGCTGGTTTATCTGATATGATTTAATCAGCCCTATAATTAGATTAATTTGTTGATTTGATAGCAACCCATTTCTCGCTGTTAGATTTGTTTATGTGTGTTTTATGCTCCAGTTTGGCAATAAAATAGGAACTGAGGAGGTGGGAAAAATCCCTCGGAATGCCCATGCTCTGACCCTGTGGATCAATGTGGGCATCCAGGGATCCTTGTGTGGGATGGGCATGGGCAGCCTGGCACGGGCTGGGTACCCAGGATGGTCCCAGTCCCACTCCAGCCACATCCCCATATCCTAATGTTAAAAAGAAAAAAAAATCACCCCAAAGTGGTTCAGGGGGCAGCACAGGGGTTGTGGAGTGCTGCAAACCAGAGGATGTTTGGCAAGGCAGGGGGCAGAGAGAGGTTTGGAAAGGCTTTGCCCCCTCCTCTGGGCTCAGCTTAGCACAGCAGGGCACAGCCTGGCATGGCAGAGCCTGGCACAGCATGGCCTGGCGGCCAGAAGCTGCTGCTGATGGATGGGAATGGACACGGAGCTCATGGTGCTTTCAGGAACAGCCCGTGCCAGCCCTGCCCTGCACTGCCTGTCCCCAAGCCTGCCTTTCCCCAGCCCTGCCTGTCCCCAGCCCTGCCTGTCCCCAGCCCTGCCCTGCCTGTCCCCAGCCCTGCCCTGCCTCCCCCCAGCCCCGGCTCCCCCCCCACCCCCCTCCGGCTGGGTCTGGCTCTGCTAGGCCTGGCTCTGCTGGGCCATGCTGCTGGCAGAACTTGTCCAGCTCCCAGGTGTGTCAGCTGCTGAGGGCCTGGCTGTTCAGAGTTGTGTCCTCCTTGCCTGTGTGCTGGGCTTTGGCCACTCCTCTGTGAGAGCTGCAGGCTCTCCTGGCTGGGCTGCACCTCAGGCAAAGCCCCTGAGCTCCAGGGCTGCCACCTCCCGCCAGCCCTGCCTGAGGGCCCTGCCTGTCCCCAGCCCTGCCCTGCCTGTCCCCAGCCCTGCCTGTCCCCAGCCCTGTCCCCAGAGCCAGGAGCAGCACCAGGGCACCCACAGGGCCAGGATCATTCCCAATCTCAACCCCTCCTCGCTGCTCCCCACGGATCTGGCAGGACGGGAGGTGTCACCTCCTGCCAAGGTGGCTGCTGGCACTGCCAGGTGCTGGGGACAGCCGTGTCCCCTCCTGCCCCCGCCCCGGGGCTGCCTCCCCAGCGGGTGATTCCCTCACCAGCGTGCCATCCCCCATGCCAGGCTGGCAGCCAGGCTGAATAATCCCAATTAAAAGCTGGGATCGGGGAGGGCTGCGGGGCGCGGGCAGGGGGAGGAGGGAGGGCTCGGGCAGCAGCGAGCGCCGGGGTTTGCAGAGCAGCCGGAGCGAGGAGCGCTTTGATGGGCAACGCCTTTGATCGGAGATCTGAATGCAGCCCTCACGTTTCCCCGTGTGAGCCCGCTGCCTAATTACCACATGGCAGGGCCGCTCCGAGCCCTCGGCACGCTGCTGGAATAGATTTCCCCGGTCCAGCCTGGAGAAGGACATCGATCCTGCCCACAGCCGCAGGCTCATGCTAAACATTGCATCCTATCGATTTTTTCCTCCCCCCATTTTCCCCTTTTTTTTCCTTTTTCTTTTTTTTTTAAAATAAGAATTTTCTTTACTTTCATTAAATCATTAATCAGGGAGAAATCTACATTTTTATCATTTCTATGGCTGGAGAGGAAGAGAGGAAAGTTATATTGCCATAGAAACCGTTCCCTACCATTCTCAGCCTCCGAGCAGTCCCTCTTGTGCTGTCTCTTGTCAAAAGGCGTAATTGTTGCTCCTGATCTTCACTGCTCAATTAGCAGTGATGTCTCCCTTCAAGTTAATTGCTGGAGATGGGAGGAAGTAGGACAAATGTAACCTTTTAGATGAAAAGATCTCTCCCCCCTCCCTGCTCCTTCCCCGCCTTTCCTCGCTGGCAGCACTCAGGGCCCCTCTGCACTGAGCCGTGCTGGGGGAGCCCCCCCCGGCCTGGGCATGTTCCACCCATTCCCTGCTTCCTTCTGGAGACCCCTCCCCACCTCCCTCATCCCGTTATCCATGGCAGGACCCCTCTGTGTCCCCCTCTGCCTCTGCCAGATGCTCAGCCCCAGTTCAGCCTCTCCCCTGTCACCTCCACGCTGCTGAGCTCAGCCTCACACTGTTCAGCCTCACACCAGCTCAGCCTCTGCCCTGTCACCTCCACGCCACCAGTGTCACCTCCTGAGCTGGGACAGCCTCCCTGGATTCTCCAGGGCTGCTCTGGGCTCCTCCAGGCCTGCTTCAGCTCCCATGGCACCATCCCACACCACAGCAGTGTGGGAGTGTCGGGGGGTAGGACGGTGGGGATGGAGGGAGATGAGAGATCTCTGCAGCCACGTCAGGAACTTGGGGTTTATTGCAAAGGGCCTGGGGGCAGGGCCTTGCTGGGAGCTGCCAGCCACAGCTCAGAGCAGGCTGAGAGAAGAGGGGGGGAGAGAGGATGAGAGGGTGAGAGAGTAAAAGCCTAAGAGAGGAAAAGGTGTAAGAGCATAGAAAAGTAAGAGCTAAGAGAGTGAAGTTCCCGTTACAATACAATAAATCTTCTGTGTTGAATATTCTGATTCTCACTAACCAATCCAGTACAAGATACAAATCCTACAGCATTTCCATACAGCCTATAAGAATTATTACATTACTATACTGTGCTACATTTTAAACCCTAAAAACTCCTCTTTGGACCCCTTCTGCCAAGCTGGCAGGGTCTGCTCTGACCCTTGGAGCTGCCTGCAAGCAGAGGGTGTTGTTCCATCAAAAGGGGATCACCTTCAGCTGGCCACACCATTGTTTTCCAGTTGTTCAGTAACTAAGGGATCTCAAAGGTTGCTTTCATTTCAATCTCACTTATAGTTTCCATATTCTCAAAATCTTTTGCCAGACAATCATATTTATAAGGCTTTCCTGTTTCATCTTCCCCAACACAGCAGAGCTTGTCCCTGGGGGTCCAGGGGCAGGGGGACCCCTGCACATGGCCAGGACTAAAATCCGGTGACAAAACCGGGCTGAGGGTGAAGGGTGGGGTGGAAAAAAAAGCGGGAGGGTTTGATCCTGCAGCTCACAAACCTGTCTGATGGGAGCAGGGACTGAAGCCAGCAGGAGGAGGGCTCAGTGCTGCCTGGACAGAGGGTTTGTCACCCTCAGGGATGGCAGACGAGCCAGACAATCCATTAAGAAGAGGAGAAGTGTGGCAGCTGCCTGGATCTTGGCAGTCTGAAGAGGAGCCCTCAGACACTGACTGGATGTCTGCAAGACACAAATCACCCAGGCCAGGCACGGTGAGCAGGGCACAGACTCGGTGGCACTGCCAAGTGTGTGGGCTGGCAGTACTGGCATGGGGACAGGCAGGGACAGGAGTGGGGACAAGACAGCCTGGTCAAACCTGGGGCACAGGACCCCCTCCTTGTGCCAGGTCATGAAACCAAGGAGCCCTTGAAGCTCAGGATGGAGGGGAGGGCAATGTGGATGCCCAGAGGATGGGGGGTGTGAGAACACCCCAAGGGTTGTGTGACAGCCAGAGCTGGACACAAGGGAAGGAGGTGTCACCACCCGTGGGTGACTCTGGGGCACCCTGTCAACCCTGGAAGACACCAAGAAGGTCCAGGGCAGGTCCAGACTGACACGAGGAGAGCAGATGTTGTCTCCTGGCAGCCATAGAATCAGGGAATTGTGGAATAGTTTGGGTTGGGAGAGACCTAAAGCCCATCCAGTGCCACCCCCTGCCAAGGGTAGGGGCAATTCCACCGTCCCAGGGTGCTGGCTTTGGGCACTGCCAGGGATACAGGGGCAGCCACTGCTCCTCTGGGCACCCTGTGCCAGGGCCTCAGCACCCTCTGAGTACAGAAGGTGTCACCAATGTCCTCAGATGCCTCAACATCTCCCCTGCAAGGACCCTGCTGCTCCCAACAGAGCAGGAGCAGGGAGAGCCCTCACATCCCACCCTGCTCTGCCTGAGCTGCATCCCAGGAGGTCTCAGCTTCAGGGACCACGGCTTCAGGGCCAGGGCTGAGGGGTCTGGGTGGATGGGGCCTCTCATGCAAGCCTTTTTCCTCTGCTGGAAACACCCCAGGGATGCTCTGAGGAGCAGCCCATGTCACTCCCAGGGCATCTGGAGCTGAGCTGGGGCAGACCCACCTCCTTCAGCAGGCCCAGGGCAGCAGGAGGCTGAGCCAGCCCTTGTTAAAGCCCAGCCCTGCTGCTGCTCAGTGAATCTCTGTGAGAGGACCGTGCTGAGAGGCCAGGAGGGCATGGTCAGCCCTGCTCTGCTCTTGGGGTTCCCCCAGCCCCAAGCTGGTTACTGCTGGCATAGATTTATCAGGGAATGATGGAATATCCTGAGCTGGAAGGATCACCCAGTCCAGCCCCTGTCCCTGCCCAGACTCCCCAGCAATCTCCCCTGTGCATCCCTGAGAGCGTTATTCAAAGGCTCCTGAGCTCTGGCAGCCTCGGGGCCGTGCCCATTCCCTGGGGAGCCTGGGCGGTGCCAGCACCCTCGGGGGATGAAAGTTTCCTTGATGTCCATCCCAACACCCCTGGCCCAGCCCCAGCCATTCCCAGGTGCTCTCCCTGTCCCAGAGCAGAGCTTGGAGCTGTCCCTGAGCTGCAGTCATGGTTGGGATGGAGCTGTGAGGGTGACAAACTGGAAACAGGGGGAGCCCTCACCTTGAGGTGCTGGCAAGGGCCGTGGGCAGCCGGGCTCACAGCCTGAGCTGGGCAGGAGCTGCTCTCCAGCCCTCAGGGCGATGGCCCCAGAGCTGGTGGCCTTGGCTGATTGTCCCCTTTGCCTTTCTGCCCAGTCTGACAGTAATTCCTCATTTCCTTGCACAGAGAGGGACTGGGGGAGCCAATCTCCCAAACGCATCCATGTGCGACCGTGTTCGCAGGGGTCTCAGGTTGAGGGAAGAGATGAGGATCTGACTCCATGTTTCAGAAGGCTGATTTATTATTTTATGATATATGTTATATTAAAACTATACTAAAAGAAGAAAGGATTTCATCAGAAGGCTGGCTAAGAGTGGAATAGAGTCAAAAGAATGATAACAAAAGCTTGTGTCTCAAACAGAGCGTCCGAGCCAGCTGGGCTGTGATTGGCCATTAACTAAAAGCAATCAACATGGACCAATCCCAGATGCACCTGTTGCATTCCACAGCAGCAGATAACCATTGTTTACATTTTGTTCCTGAGGCCTCTCAGCTTCTCAGAAGGAAAAACCCCGAGGAAAGGATTTTTTCATAAAAGATGTCTGTGACAGACCTGAGTCACTCCTGGCTGCTGTCACTCCCTGGATTGCTGAGCAGATCCACCCTCAGCCCCTGCTCCGGGGCCACCCCCACCTGCCCAACACACAGCCACCATCTCTGGGCTTGGGTGCTGCTGTCCTGAGCAAATCCTGCTCCAGGGCCGCCTGTCCTGGCTCCTCCTGGTCCCAGACCCACCCCACTACCCTGCACCAGCCCCCAAACGGGGCCATCCCCCAGACGCTGCCCTGGTCACAGCTGCACCTTCTCTAATGCTTGGGATGCTCCTCCTGCAAGGCTTGGGAAGCTCTGGAAGGCCTTTGAACCATGACAAAACCACCGAGTGAGGCTGAAAAGCGACATTTTGGGGCTGAGCACATGGAGGAATCACTCGAGGACACTCCCCTGTCTCCGGAAGGTGCCGAGGAGCAATGAGGAGCCATCGGCGCCGGGGCTGCGCTCCCGCTTCCCTCCCGCGGGATGCAAACAAGCCCTTAACATTTCAGCGAGAGGCTCTGCCTGCGGAGACACGCGGGGTGCCGAGAGCTTCTCCAGAGCCCCCGGTGGTCGCCGCTCTCCCCGGGAAGGTGGCAGGAGGGATGAGAGCCCCCGGGGGCTCTGGGCAGCTCCGTGCCCCCGGTGGAGGCGGAGGAGGGACAGGGGTGCCAGGGGTGCTCCATCCCTGCCCCGGCCCTGCTGCCAGCCCCCGGCTCCGGCTGCAATTAAAGCTCACCCCGAACGCTGCATTAATGTCAGGTTTGCATCTCATTTCCCCAGCGCCAGGTAAGGAGGGGCCGGCAGGCTTGGAGAAGGATCACACGTGGCAGCTTTTAATAGAAACCCGCCCGCCTGTCACTGGCGGCTCATCATCCCTCTTGAAACGGTTGCTAATTACCAAGGAGCCGTGTTTGTGTTTCGGGTGTGACGTTCCCCTCTGCAGCCCCGCTCCCCCTGCTCTGCTCCGCTCCCGGGGGCTCCGGGGGGATGGGAGCTGCAGGGTGGGCTCCGGAGGGGCTCTAAGGACACGGATCCTTTAGGGATGGACTCAGGGCTGGCTGGAAAATGGCTCCCTCCAATGCTCTGTCCTCCCTTGCCATTTTCCGTGAAGGGCAATTCCTTTGGAGCTCTCTGCAGTGTTAAAGCTGATGAGCTGAAGCTTTGGGATCACTCCTGCAACCCCTTCCCATCCCGGTGATGCTGTGCTGGACCAGGACACCCCTGGCACCAGCTGAGGCCCAGGATCAGCCCTGCCCCATGCCATTGTCCCCTCACAGCCTTGCCATGGCTGTGCCCGAGCTCCTGAGGATTGTGGTGGCACCATCAGCTCCTCTCCCCTCTCCCCTCTCCCCTCNTAGCTGCTCCCCAGGGCTGTGCCAGGTTTTTCTCCCTGGCTGAGGGGGTCCTGCTGCAGGGATGCTCTGTGGGGACTGAGGGAGCCAGTCCTCAGGGCTCTGACCCCAAGGGATGTCTCCTCCACCTCTCAGCCGGGTTTGGGAGCCCTCCTGAGGCAGAATGAACCAAGGGGCTGAGGAGAGGCATTGGAGGGGGAAAGCAGGTTGGGAAAAGAGCTGGAGCTGTTCCAGAGGTGTCCCAGGGAGGTGCAATGCTGAAGGGCTCCCACCACTGGGTCTCTCACACTGTCCCACACCCTGGGCCCCTCCTCATGCCCTGTTTGATGTGGCAGTGAGTGCTGGAGCATCCCCACGTGGCATTCCAACACTGGTGAGGAACCCTTTGCTGAGTCCAGTTCCAACCATTCCCAGTGCAGGGATAACCCTTGGGACACCCCAAAGTGGGGGATCCCTGTGAGGGCTCCTCCTGCTCAGCCCTGCTCCCCTGCAGGTCCCAGCTGTGTGCAGAGCCCAGGGGTTCTCCTGTGCTCTGGGGGCTCAGGAGGGCTCCTGTATCCCAGTGAAATGCCTTCCCTCCTCCCAGCAGCACGGGGATGGTGTTGGGGTGGGAGAAGGGCGGGAGCTGTGTGGGAGACCCCCGGCTTTACCCACCCACCTCCAAAGGCTGAGGGAGAGGGGCCCCGCTGGAGAGGGGCCAAGGCAGGAGCCTCGCTGGCTGGGGAGAGGCCCGGCCCGAGAGGGGCATCCCGAGGCAGGCAGTGCCCTCAGGGCTGGGGAGAGGCTCAGGGCTGGGGAGAGGCCCGAGAGGGGCATCCCGAGGCAGGCAGCGCCCCCAGGGCTGGGGAGAGGCCCGGGAGGGGCACCCCGAGGCAGGCAGAGCCCTCAGAGCTGGGGAGAGGCCTGGGAGCGGCGCCCCGAGGCAGGCAGCGCCCCCAGGGCTGACCGGCCCCGCTGCCACCCGGCTGAGTGACGGCTCCCAGCCCCCCAACCCACCTCCCCCCTTGTCAATCCACTGGGGAATTATTTATCCTGACAATAGCAATTGTCTGCACGGGCCCTTCCCCCTCTCCAGCACCTACCCCAACAAAGGAAATCATCCTGATATGAAAGGGAAAATTAAATTACCCCAATAAAGACTTAGTGCTGCTTTAATGACATCACCAGACTCAGGCGCTAATTAGCTGAGTACAAAGGAAAGCTAAATGTGAAAACGTGAATTTCTGTTCCCTTTTCTCCTGTCGTGCAGTCTCGGGAGTGGGAGTCTTGGCAGGCATGGCAGGGGAGGCTGCTCCTGCCCGGCTGGGTGGCTGCTGGTGTGTGCAGGCTCTGGGCACTGCTCCTGCCGAGGGGAAGAGCTCCAGGAGATTTTGGGAGAGCAGCTGGGCCCGTCTGGATCCAGCCAGGGGTGCCCAGGCTGCCCGTGCCTGGATCCTGCTCGCTGCCATCACCTCCGTGCTTGAATCGCTGAGTTTAGGTGCCTGCACACCTTGCAAAAGCTCACACACAGCTCACACCGTGCCCAGCCCCATGCCCAAGGTCCCTGTCCCCTTGTCCTGGGCCAGCATTGGCTGTGGGGGCATGTCCCCAATCTGTCTGTAGGACCCTGGCACTGTCACAGTGCCAGCACCTCTCCCAGGCTGTGTCACCCGGCAGCTCACCCATTTCTGGTTGCTGTTCCCAGCTCTGGCCGCCTCCCGTGCTGTGTCCCTGCCGTGTCCTCACCGTGGCTGCAGCCACCGGCCCGTGGGTGGCCCCAGAGCCCGGGATCCTGCCGGGCACACACTGACCTGAGCCCGGGATCCTGCCGGGCACACACTGACCTGAGCCCGGGATCCTGCCGGGCACACACTGACCTGAGCCCGGGATCCTGCCGGGCACACACTGACCTGAGCCCGGGATCCTGCCGGGCACACACTCACCGGAGCAGCTCTGGTTTCACATTCCTGGGGACAGCGCCACAGCCCCGGAGCTGCTCAGCCGCAGGATCCCGGCGTGGGGGGGACCCCCGGAGGGCCCGGGGACAGCTGGCCCGGGGAGGGGCAGCAAACACTCCGGAGCAGTGAGTGCTGGCCCCGGGGATGCCCTCTGAAGCAGAGTGTGCCCGAGCCCACAGTGTTCCTGGGGTGAGTGGGGGGGATTTTGCATCCACTGCTCCCCTCTTTATTTGGGACTGGTGTTCCCTGCTGGAAGTGCTGCTCCATCGAGCCCCACCCGGGATAATTCCTGGGAATGTGCAGGGATTCCAGCAGAGCTCCAGAGCTGCCTGCGGGTGCTGAGAGGCCAAGCTGATCCTGCTCCCGCCGGTGGCAGGAAAAAGGGGGGGGCTGCTGATACATAAAATTTCATTTTAACTAAACCTTAAATCAACCCCAAATCCTGGGTATTCCTGCTTTCAGCCTGAACCTCATCCCAGCCCCTGGGTCAGCGCCCACAGCCCTTCCCCAGCACACGGGGCCCTCCAGAGAAATGGAGTGACCATGTCCTGATGTCCTGGCCTCTGCTCCGCGGGCTGTCCCCATCCCCTGCTGAGGCCGGGCTGGCAGCGCCACCGCTCTGTCCCAGTGCCACCAGTTGCTCCCAGCTGGCCCGAGGGAGGCTGGCCCCGGGGTGTGCCCTGGGCAGGCAGCCCTGCCCGCGGCCTCGCTGCCGGGTGTCCCGTGAGGTGGCACCTCTGGGGACCAGACAGCCCGCCGGGACACGAGGGGACGGGGGTCACCCCCTGCCCGCCCCGCTCGGCTCCCGCTGCCGGGTTCGTGCGGCAGGGATGGGTGCGGATGCCTCCGTGCCTCCTTAAAATGACATCGCCGGTCTCCATGGCAACCCTGCTCTGCCTTTCGCCTCGGACCAGCAGCATCATCCGCTCCATCCTCCCCGCAGGCCAGGGCCCGGCACCCCGCAGCAGGGCTGGTGCGATGGGTGCTCAGGCCTGGCACCCCGCCTGCCCCTCGCCCCTGCCCTGCTGGCACTGCCAGGGCCCGGCTCTGCAGCCAGGGCTGGAGGGAACCCACCTGGCTGCAGCATCCCCAGCTGCCTCCAGCCCCCTGCAGCCCCCAGCCCTTCCCTCTGCTGCCCATGCCCAGCACAGCCATGGCACAGGGCTGGGGGAGCAGCAGGGCTGTGTTGGGATGGAGCTGGCACCGCTAGTGGCCTGGCCCACCCCAAATGCCTGCAAATGCATGGCAGGGTCCCTTGCTCCACGTCCAGCTCCTACTGGGGATGGGGGCTGGCAGCACCCTGGGGATGGGGAGAGCACCCTGGGGATGGGCAGAGCACCCTGGGGATGAGTCTGGCAGCACCCTGGGGATGGGGAGAGCACCCTGGGGATGGGGCTGCACCCTGGGGATGGGGAGAGTACCCTGGGGATGGGGGCTGGCAGCCCCGCTGGCAGGGGGAGGGTGATTTTCCATGGGGATGGAGAGGAAAGGTGCTCAGGCAGAGGGGGCACGAGGGACAGGGACATGTGTGGGGCACCACAGGCCCTTGTGCTCAGGGGGACACACCAGGACCAGGAGTGTGGGGTGAATTCAGGGGTACAGGGAGCTGGCATGCAGGGATGGAACGATGGAGAGAACATGTGTGTGTGTACTCAGTGACAAGCAGGGTGGTTCATGTCCCCTGATGCTACATTGTCCCCTCAGACACTCTGCTGGGTGGCTCCAGGGCCACCTCAGCTCTGCCTGTGCCCTGCCAGCTCCTCAGGGAGCTGCCTTCCTCCTCCTCCTGGCTGCTTTGCCAGGTGCCTGGTACCCTCACAGCATCCCCCTGGGCATGCTCTGGTCCTGTTATCCCCGTGCTGGATGGCAGCAGCCCCCCCTCCCCTCAGCACCCTGCCTGTGTCGTGCTGTGTGGGTGTGTTTATTTATAGGGCTGCAGCAGAGCTCGGCTGCTGCGTGGGGCCTGCAGCCCCCCACCCTGCTGGGCTCCCTTCCCTGCCTCCCTTCCTGAGCTCCCTTCCTGGGCTCCCTCCCTGCCTCCCTCCCCTGGGCTCCTTCCTGGTTCCCTTCCCTGGTTCCCTTCCCTGGGTTCCCCTCCCTGTCTCCCAGCCTGGGCACAGCTCAGCTGTGATGCCCTGGTGCCCACTGGAGCACAGGTCATGGAATCCTGGAACCACAGGCAGGAAGGCACTGCTAAGTTCACCTCATTGCTCCCCCTGCCAGGGGCTGGGACACATTCCACTGTCCCAGGCTGCTGCAGGCCCTTCCAGCCTGGCCTGGAACCCTTCTGGGGATCGATGTGCAGGGGGAATCTGGTACCAGGGATGGGATGGCTCCAGTGCCTCCCCCAGCAGCACCATCCTCATCCCTCCTCCTGTCCTTCTGCACCATGATTCCAGCTGGATCCACCCTGCTGCATCCTCCAAGGGGCTGCACGTGTCCTGTGGTCTTCTCCTGCAGCCTCACTGAGGATTTTGGGGCACACCTGGTGCTCCAAACTTGTCCTGGCACCCTGTCCCTCCCTGCACAAGGAGCCTGCTGGTGCCCAGGGGCTCAGGGCTGCGCTCCTGCCCAGCACTGTGTGCTCAGCCAGGGCTCTGGTGTCCTTTGGATTGCAGGGACACTTGGAGAGCCACCCAGGGATCTGAGGAGAGCAGGATCCCGTGGTGCAGCTGGGGGCGTGTGCCAGGGTGAGGCACAGAGGGGGCAATGCCCATGCCCTGGGATGCCCAGGGGGGCACTGGCAGCTCTCGAGCTGCTCGGGAGAGAAGTGGAGGCTCTGCAGATCCAGCTGGCACCCAGGTCCCCCCTGCAATGGGATGGGTTGAGGAGAAGGGGGCCAGGCAGGGGAGGACCTTGACTTACATGGAGCATCAGCTCCCAAAAGGACCTGGAAAGGGGCAAGAGATGGGGCTGGGGACAGAGTGCCCTGCAGAGCACAGGCTGCTGCAGGGGGTCCTGCTGGGGCTGGCAAACCCTGCCCTGCTGCCAGAGCTGCCTGGCACGGGGGGCTGAGCTGCTGTGAGCAGCCCCTGTGCCCCGATGGCAGCAGCCACCAGATCCCCGAGGGCACCGTGCCAGGGCCAGCACGTGGGATGGGGTCTGGATGCCACGGCCCGGCCCCGCTCTACCTGGCCTCTCATTTGTTCTCATTAAGGGCTGGCAGGGTGTCTAATTAGGCGGTGTGAGTGCCAGCGCCCTGCTGGCAGACACCTGTGCCGACAGCCCACCTCCTCCTCGGCCCTGCTGTAATTACCGTGCCGGGAGCTGCCGTGCCCGACAGGACCCGCACCGCCCGCCGGGACACGGCTCTGTGCCAGGCTCTGTGCCAGGCTCTGTGCCAGGCCCGCCTGGCACCGCATCCCCGCGGATGGGCACTAACACCCCGCCGCATCCTCGGGGGCACCGCCTGCATCCCGCCCTGGAGGTGCCACCAGCACCCTGTTGGCACCTCTGGGTGTCCGAGGCACGGGGCGGAGTCACCCCACACATATTTTGTGTCCCTTTCCCCCCCGGGTACCTCGGAGCTATGGATGGAGCGGGTCCTGCCCGTGCCCACCGTGGGCACTCACCTGAGAAGCTCCTGGGCAGGGGCACGGCGAGGACAGGGCTGCCCGTGCATCCTCTGCTCTGTGTAGGGATAACGAGCCAGCGGCTGCTTTAATTAGATTAATTGGTTCCCATTCGGCTCCAGAAGAGCTGTCAGGCTGCAAGTGCGCTCCTGCTGTACCTGGCTAATTGCAGCACCGCGGCCACCGAGAGCTGGCACCGGGCAAAGCCGTGTCAGGGAGGGGCTGCTGGGCAGGGAGGGGGCTCTGGCTGCCAAAATCCACGGGAGGAGAATGGGGAGCATCAGGGGGTCCTGAGGATGCTGCAGGCCGTGCAGAGCTCCAGGAGAGCAAGGGCTGTGGGGAGCTGGAGTGCAGGGATGGGGATTGGGATCAGAGCTGGGGAGGGGTTGGGGCAGCAGCCAGGCTATGGGAGGGTGGGAGGGTACCCAGGCTGGTGCTGTGCCCAGGCTCTGGGGCTGGCAGGGAGGGGTGGACACCAGGATCAGTCTTTGTCCCTGCTGTCCATGCCCTGAGGAGGAGGATGGCAGCAAGCAGGGCTGGGCACCCTCTGGGCAGGTCTCCCACAGCCGTGCCAGGCACGCGGAGCTCCTGCCTGGCACTGGAGCCACTCTGAGGCACTGGCGGTTGATAAAAGCCACCCATGAGAGGAGCAAGGAGGTGACAGTCTAAAAATAAGAGACTGAGGTGAGGAGGCACCGCTCCCCAGAGAGCAGAGAGGGGCAGGCAGCACCAGGGGACAGCTTTACCCTCTTGGTCCCAGGCTGTTATTACAGTGCCCACTGCAGCCCTTGCCCACGCACTCAACCCGTGCTCCAGGGCACTGTGTCTCCCTGGAGGGACAACCCACCCTCCTCAGAGTGCTCCAGGCTGGGCACCAGGGCAGGGCAGCTCCAGGGGGAAACGATGGAGCCCAGACCCCCCTACACATCCCCAGCAGAAACCCCACGGCCCCTCTGGGACCAGGACAGTGGCACCCCGAGGGTTTGCCCAGCTCTGGGGGACGGCAGCAGCTCCCAGGGGTGTCTCCCAGGAGAGACCAGCACACAGGGGTGTGTTGGGAAGGCAAACTTGCACATGGGTGTGTGCAGGATGCCGCTGATCCTGGCACTGGGATGGGCTGGACCCCGTGTGCTCAGGGGCACCCACCTGCTGCTTGCACCCGTATCTGTGCCTGTCCTGGCATCCCTGGGGGATCCGCGGGGGATTGTGAGGGTGGGTTCATCACACAGCTCAGCAAGGAACCCCCCAGCGTCGATACCCCGAGCACCTGCACGGACCCTGCAGCCCCCAAACCCCACCTGACCCTGGCACATACCAGCCTGCCACCGTCCTGAGCACAAAGCACCTCCCGAGTGCCAATGCAGTGCCCGGGGACCCTGCCCAGCCTCTGCCACATCCTGGCCGTGCAGCTCAGAG
>VZSU01001395.1:106804-123148 GCA_013398715.1 Nesospiza acunhae
AAATGCAGGAGGGGAAATGCAGGCAAGGGAAACCAGGCAGGGAAATGTAGGCAATGAAATTGCAGGCAGGGAAATGCAGGAAGGAAATTGCAGGCAGGGGAAACCAGACAGGGAAATGTGGCAAGGAAATTGCAGGAAGGAAAATGCTGGAAGGAAAATGCTGGAAGGGAAAATGCAGGAGGGGAAATGAAGGCAGGAAATTGCTGGCAAGGAAATTGCAGGAAGAGACATGCAGGACGGGAAATGCAGGTGGGGACATGCAGGAAAGGAAATGCAGGGAGGGGAAACCAGGCAGGGAAATGCAGGAAGGAAAATACAGGCAGGGAAAATGCAAGAAGGAAAATGAAGGAAGGGAAATTCAGGCAGGGAAAATGCAGGCAGGAGAAACCAGGCAGCTTCAGGGCACAGCAGGATCTGGGGCACAGCACCAGCACAGAGAGGGGATGAGAGCTCCATCCCATGGCATTCACCCTCCCCTGGATCTTGGGGTCTAGCCAGGTCTCGGTGGTTTTCTTCTCTTCCTTGTTTTAACCCCTTTTCTATGAAATCTGTAGAGGAGGGACCAAAATCCTGGTGCCTTGCCCCATCCCTTGCTCTCAGAGGTTGGGGTCAGGTTGCTCCACCTGCTTTGCCCAGGATTTGGGGCATCCCAGCTGGGCAGGAGGGGGGAGCAGGATGGGGTCCAAACAGCTTGAATTTACACGTGGGTTTAGCTGAGCTAAAAGCAGCTCTGGGAGGAGGCTGGGCTACTTTGGGAGATATAATTATGTATAAAAAAAAAAAGCTTATTTTGGTCCCTGCAGGGAGGGGCTGTGTCCAGCTCTGCCCATCGGGATATGTGGGACCTGCTGGGACCCCAGGCCCGGCTTGGCCACCGTGGGGTGTCTCCTGCTGGCCAGTGCCAGGGCTGGTGCCCGCTCCAGCAGCGTCCTGGATTACCCTCTCCCCACCAGCGGGAGGGGGAAGAGCTCCCCGAGTGCCAGATGGTGCCGTTTAATTCCTTTTCTGGGTGAGGCTGGAATCTGTTTGTGCCCGTGTGAGCAGGACCCCGGGGGAGCAGGGAAGGCTGTGAACCTCCAGCCTTTGGGCACAGCAATTCCCCCTCTGGAAATGGGAGCAGAGTGTTCCCAAAAGCTCCTCCTGAGCTGCAAACCCTCCTCACTGCATGGGGCAGGGCGAGCCTGGGCACCCCAGCCCCTTTTGGGGTGTTTGCCCTGGTGATCCCCTTTGCCCTGGTGATCCCCCTACCCTGCCTGCAGCCCTGCCAGCTTTCCCAGAGCTGGACAAGCAGGCTGGGATGCGGGAGCTGAGGAGGAGGAGGGGTGAGGAAGGCAGGAGATGTGTGTGCAGGCAGCGGTTTCCCAGGTGCTGCTGCCAGATTGCTGCCCGTGGCCTCCACTCAGCTCACAATTATCTGGGGTAATGGCAGGGGAGGGGGACCCAGATAGCAGGGAGGAGGATAATAAGGAAGATGTAACCAAGGCTTTGGGAAAAGGGAAATGGGGGGGGGGGGGGAGGGGGGGGGGGGGGGGGCATGAGAGAGGGAGGAGAGAAGCTCTGGGATGAACCCTGAGCTGGGATGCTGATCCAGCACTGCTTGGAGCATCCCCATGGCCCATGTCAGCCCTGATCCAGGTAATGCACCCCTGGTAAGCAAAAATACCCTTTCCTGGATCGATGGCCCTGCAGGGTTTGGGGTGGAACAGGGGGCAGGCAGAGGACAGGGTTGGCAGCTGTGTCCCAAATGGAATTTTCCTTCCCTGTGAGCTGGGATGAGTGTGGGGGGTTGTGCTGGGATCAGCTCTCAGCATGGAGCTGTCCCCAGGTGTCACCCCCCTCCTGGGGCCTTTGCTGGAGGGCACCTTGGGGACAGCACCTGCAGGGCAGCACAAGGGGCCTGGGGCTCTGCCCCCCTCCCCAGGGGCCCACGCAGCAGTTCTGGCACAGCCAGGGTGACATTCCACCATAAATCTCCAGCCCTCGGCCATCAGCCCCGCTCCACGAGGAGCTGAGGAAGCAGAGGTGGGAGCCAGAGCTCGTCCATCACACACAGAGGTGTCCCCACACTGCTGCCACCTGCTCTGGCCACCTTGGCAATCTGCTGGGGCCGATCCCAGGGGGAATACCGCCTGTCCCTGCCCCTGGCTGCAGCTCCTCTCCCTCAATTTCCCCTCTGGCCCATCCTGGATTGGGGCAGAGCTCACTGTCCCCTCTCCAGTGGGAGTTTGGAGCTGATTTTCTGAGCCCGGGAATGCAGAGCACCAAAAGTGGGCACTGGCCATCCCAGCCAGCAAGGCAGGGCTCCTCATTCACAGCCAAAGAAAGCGGGAATGCTGTGGGCTCGGGCCAGCAGTCCCAGCACAGCAGGACAGCCCTGACCTGTCCCCAGCCCGGTGGCTGGCCCTGCCTGAAGGGAAGGCTGAGGGTCTTTGTCCCAGCACGGTGACACAGAGGTGACACTCACAGCATGGAGCAAGGCTCCGGCATCTTCAGTTCTCAGCTCTGAGCTGCTGCTGCCCCCAGCGAGGCTCAGGGTCTCATTCCAGGCTCTGTCTGGGAGCAGAGGCTGCCCTGACCCTGCAGGAGGAGCAGCCCCGGGAGCAGGAGCTGCAGGAAGGGGCCGTGTGCTCCCTCTGGGTGTGGTGAGGGGGTTGCTGCTGGCCCCAGGGAGGGTTTGGGCTGGGAAATCATTGCTCTGGGCACGGCAGGGGACCCTGGAGCAGCAGCAGCAGCACTCCCAGCAATCCTGGCTCATCATCGTGTGATATTTAAGTGGCAGAAGAGAAAATAAAGCAGGGGAGGGTGGGATGAGGATGAGCTGGAGGGAAGGGAGGAGCTGCCCCTCTTCCCTCCCACACCTCCCCACGGCTTTGGGGGACTGGGTGGGCTGGGGTGACGCTAGTGGGGGGCCAGGGTGGGTTTTGAAGGGGGGGACACCAGGGAAGGAGGACGATGTGTTCTGTGACAGGCTGGAACGTGACTCAACGTCACCTACTTTCCACCACGACAACTTCTGCTGCTTCATCTTCTCCGTGCAAATCTGGGGCTCAGGGAGCTCCAAACGTGGCTGTGGAGGGGGGTTAAGGGTAGGGCCCATGAGGAGGAGGAGGATGAGCTTCTTCCCCCTTCCCTCTCCTCCTGAGCTGCCTCTGAAGGTGTGTCCGCCCCAGGGAAGGGAGCACTGAGAGCCCTGCAAAGCCACTCTTTTATTAATTGAATATTCAATTTTCAAAATAACCTTGAGGAACTAAATGAAGAGGCTGGGAAGAGATAGCTAATTGTCAGCTGCACCTGCTCGGCACACAAGCACAAAAATGCTGCTTCCAGCTTCCTTCCAGCCCACTCACACAATTGAGAGGATTTTTTCCCTTGAGCAGTTTATGTCAGTGCAGAGGGCACAACAGCCTGGCAGGGCACGAGAAGCCAGCACTGTGGGCACCAGCGTGGGGTGTGAGGGGGAGATGGGGCCGGCAAAGCTGGCAAGTGGCTGATCTGCCCCCGGGGGATGATTTCTGTAGGGCTGGGAGAGCGGGTGGGATGTGCAGGGGCAGGCAGGGATGTGTGGGTGCTGCACCTTGGGGTGCCACGCTGCCAGTGCCCCCAAACTGCGCTGGTTCTGCGGGGATGCAGTGGCTTCAGGGGCTGGCAGGGCTTGGGGACACCCCAGCATGTCCCCAGAGTCACCAGGACAAGGCTGGGACCCTGCTCCATGACTGCCCACAGTGCTGGTGCAGGCTGATCCCTTCTTCCTTTGGGCAATCTCCCCACCCCTGCAGCAGAGCCACATCCCCAGCCTGCCCTCGCTCTGGGAAAGCCCTGCTGTCCCTCTGTGCCATCCATGGGGCAGCAGGAGCATCATGACTGCTCTTCCTGGGGGTCCTGAGCCTCCCAACCTGGCATCCCAGGGGGTTCTGAGGTCCCATCATCCCAGGGGTGCTGAGCCCTCCAGCCTGGGCACTGCCAGTGTGATCATTGAGGGGGTGCTGAGCCCTCCAGCCTGGGCGTCTCAGGGGCCCTGAGGCCTTCCAGCCTGGACATCCCAAGGTTTTGAACCCCCCAAGCCCAGGCACTGCCAGTGTGATCATTGAGGAGGTTCTGAGCCCTCCAGTCTGGGTGTCCCAGGGGTCCTGAGCCCTTCCAGCCTGGACGTCCGAGGATTTTAGCCCCCCCAGCCCAGCTGGGCATCCTGGTGGTTCTCATCCCCTGCTGTCCCAGGACATCCCAGGGGTTCTGAGCTGGTTTTTCATTCGAGGTGCTCTGAACTGCCCTCCCCATCCCGGCCAAACGGGGGGCTCTGAGCCCACCCAGCCTGCCCATTTGGGGTTCTGACCCTCCCCATTCCGGCGGAAGGAAAGGGAAGGGGAAAGGGAAGGGGAAAGGGAAGGGGAAAGGGAAGGGGAAAGGGAAGGGGAAAGGGAAGGGGAAAGGGAAGGGGAGGGGAAAGGGANNNNGGAAAGGGAAGGGGAAAGGGAAGGGGAAAGGGAAAGGAAGGGAAGGGGAAGGGAAGGGTCCTCCGGGCGGGTTCGGGCCCCGGGGCAGATGCCGCCTCTCAGCGGCCCCGCTCTCTCCGACTCGCTGGCTGCCTCCACACTCGGCTGCATTAATAATCAGCCGGCTGATGGGGAAGGATTTACCAGCTGTTTTTCATGACTCCATTGGCCTCAGATAAATCAGGGAGGGGGTGTCGCGCGGCGCTTGCCAGGGCCCTGATGGATGGTGCCGAGCGAGCGGATCGCTCACAAGCTGACACTCGCGGGCTCTGTCAGCCTGCCGGAGAGCGCTCCAGTGATTAATGGCCCCAATCAAGCGCGGGGGAATCGCTGGGGTGGTACCCAGCCCTCGCCCCCTCCCCAGCATCGCCCCGCCCCGGCTCTGCCCCGCGGGAGCTGCTGGAGGGACCCCTCCCCTCCCCTTCGTGCCCAGCTCTCCCAGTTTGCCCAGTTTGCCCAGCAGCCGGGCTGGCGTGGGCAGCTCCGCCCGGCGCGGCTGCAGGATGGAGATTAGCTCCAAAGAGCTGAGCACACACAATATTTCCAAAGCAATTGCAAGCGAAGCAGGGAGCAGCTGTGGGCTGAGCAGCCCTGCCTCCCTCAATTCCGGCAACATCTGGACGCGGCAGCTGTGCCGGAGAGTGAAACCTGTTCGGGGCGAGGGGGAAGCGTGCGGGACCCCATCGCTGGTGATGGGAAACCTGCCTGCGGCTGCGGGTCCCTGCGGGCCGGGGAATTCTCCAGAGGCACCATCCCCTCCCTGTGCTTCAGGGCCGGGGGCGGGGGGAGCCCCCCCTGCGCCCATCGAGCTGGGAAGGCACCGGCCCTATCCTCTGGGAGCTGGAGGAGCCCCTCCTGCACACATCACCCCAGGAAGGCACCGGCCCCATTCCCTGAGAGCCTCTCCTGCACCCATCGCACTTGGAGGGCACCGGCCCCGTTCCTGGGGAGCTGGGGGAGCTCCTCTTCTCCCAGCTCCCCAGGAAGGCACTGGCCTCATTCCCGAGGAGCCTCTCCTGCCCCAGTTGCCCCGGGAAAGCATTGGCCCCATCCCTGGGAGCTGGGGGAGCCCCTCCTGCCACAATTGTTCCAGGAAGGCACCGGCCCCATCCCTGGGAGCTGGGGGAGCCCTGCCCTGTGACCGCGGCAGAGGGAGCTGCGCTCCCTGCCCAGGCTCCTTCGTGGTCCCTGTGGGGCAGGACCGCCCCGTGGGTGCCCCAGGGGGGGCTGGGGGTCTCAGTGGGGTGCTCTGACCCTCTGGACAGCGTTTCTGGGGCTGGAGGAGGTTTGAAAGGAGAACTTTGCAGTGAGCCCAGCCCCTCAGCGTGGGGAGGATGTTGGTGCTCAGGGATCGCAGTCGGACACCGGGGGCTGCTGTAACCTCCCGGGAGCGAGGGGGGCCCAAAAGCAGGGTCCCCAACCCGGCAGACCTTGGCACTGTTGGTGGCAGTGCTGCAATGTGAGCGTTGGCAGCTGGTGCCACCTCCCAGCCCTGCATGGGGATGGGTGGAGCAAGCTGCTGGCACACAGGGTGTGCCCTGTCCCTCTGCCCTGCTCTGGGGCCCTGGGGGGCTGTCCCTGTCCCCACTGAGCCCCACTGCCCCCCTGGGGACAGTCCTTGGGTCCCGAGGCAGAGCCATCTCCTGGTGCCAGCCATGCTGTGTGTGCCAGGGTGGCACCAGGCAGGGGCTGTTTCACTGCAGGAGCCTCCTGGAGGCCAAACCCACGGAATTATTCCATTTATTCTGTGGCAGGAGCGGTGCATGTGGCAGTGCTGCCTCTCTGGGCACAGCAGCTCCCAGTTCTGCAGCCCCCCCCTGTGCCACCCCCGTGCCCCCCAACGCCTGCTGGGCTCTGTCTGTGCCCCTGGGAGCTGCCAGCCCTGCAGGATGGGATGTGTGGGTGCAAGGGGCAGGAGAGGAGCTGGAGGGGCCTTTACCCCAGCCATGCCAGGAGACAGCTTCCAGCAGGAGCCCTGTGGGCACTCTGTGGTGCCGGGGGCAGGGGCTGCAGCTCCTCGGCGTCCCCAGCTGCACAGGCAATGGCACCCCTGGGCAGAGGGCACAGGCTGTGCCAGGCCAGCACAGCCCTCCACAGCTCTGCTGCCCAGGTGGTGCCCCAGCCGGGCTCCTGCCATGGCTTCGGTCCCATCCCTGCCCAGCACTGGTCGCTGCTGAGACATTCACAGCCCGGTCCCCTTGGAAGTGTGCTGGCTGTGCTGTGCTGTGCTGTTCTGGGCTGTGCTGTGCTGTTCTGGGCTGTGCTGTGCTGTGCTGTGCTGTTCTGGGCTGTGCTGAGCTGTTCTGGGCTGTGCTGTGCTGTGCTGAGCTGTGCTGTGTGTGCTGTGCTGTGTGTGCTGGGCTGTGCTGTGCTGTGTGTGCTGTGCTGTGCTGGGCTGTGCTGTGTGTGCTGTGCTGTGTGTGCTGTGTGTGCTGGGCTGTGCTGTGCTGGGCTGGGCTGTGCTGGGCTGGGCTGTGCTGGGCTGGGCTGTGCTGGGCTGGGCTGTGCTGGGCTGGGCTGTGCTGGGCTGGGCTGTGCTGGGCTGGGCTGTGCTGGGCTGGGCTGTGCTGGGCTGGGCTGTGCTGGGCTGGGCTGTGCTGGGCTGGGCTGTGCTGGGCTGGGCTGTGCTGGGCTGGGCTGTGCTGGGCTGGGCTGTGCTGGGCTGGGCTGTGCTGGGCTGGGCTGTGCTGGGCTGGGCTGTGCTGGGCTGGGCTGTGCTGGGCTGGGCTGTGCTGGGCTGGGCTGTGCTGGGCTGGGCTGTGCTGGGCTGGGCTGTGCTGGGCTGGGCTGTGCTGGGCTGGGCTGTGCTGGGCTGGGCTGTGCTGGGCTGGGCTGTGCTGGGCTGGGCTGTGCTGGGCTGGGCTGTGCTGGGCTGGGCTGTGCTGGGCTGGGCTGTGCTGGGCTGGGCTGTGCTGGGCTGGGCTGTGCTGGGCTGGGCTGTGCTGGGCTGGGCTGTGCTGGGCTGGGCTGTGCTGGGCTGGGCTGTGCTGGGCTGGGCTGTGCTGGGCTGGGCTGTGCTGGGCTGGGCTGTGCTGGGCTGGGCTGTGCTGGGCTGGGCTGTGCTGGGCTGGGCTGTGCTGGGCTGGGCTGTGCTGGGCTGGGCTGTGCTGGGCTGGGCTGTGCTGGGCTGGGCTGTGCTGGGCTGGGCTGTGCTGGGCTGGGCTGTGCTGGGCTGGGCTGTGCTGGGCTGGGCTGTGCTGTGCTGGGCTGTGCTGTGTGTGCTGTGCTGTGCTGTGCTGTGCTGGGCTGTGCTGTGTGTGCTGTGCTGTGCTGGGCTGGGCTGTGCTGGGCTGGGCTGTGCTGGGCTGTGTGTGCTGTGCTGGGCTGGGCTGTGCTGGGCTGTGTGTGCTGGGCTGGGCTGGGCTGTGCTGGGCTGTGTGTGCTGTGCTGGGCTGGGCTGGGCTGTGCTGTGCTGGGCTGTGCTGGGCTGGGCTGGGCTGTGCTGGGCTGTGCTGTGCTGGGCTGTGCTGTGCTGGGCTGGGCTGTGCTGGGCTGTGCTGGGCTGTGCTGTGCTCCCAGCCCCCTCCCTGCTGCTCCTCGGAGTGCTCAGCTCAGTCCCAGTGCCCCAGTCCCATGGGATGAGCCATGGCACACCCCACTGAGCCCCCTGCCCTGCCGTGCTGCTCAGCCTCATGCAGGGGGCAAAGGGGCACCACGGTGCCAGCCAGGGGCATCTGCCATCCTTGGGGTGAGATGTCTGTATCAGACAGACAAACATCCCTGCTCTGTATCCACAGACAGACAGACATCCCTGCTCTGTGCACACAGACAGACATCCCTGTTCTGTGCACACAGACAGACAGACATCCCTGCTCTGTGCACACAGACAGACAAACATCCCTGTTCTGTGCACACAGACAGACAGACATCCCTGCACACACACACACACACACACATATGGGTGGCACTGCTGGGACCACACTTCTGTGACACTGTGACGCACACAGAACACACACACACACACACATAGGTGGCACTGCCTGGGCTGTGGTCACACACACACAAACACAAAAACAGACACAAACACATGGGTGGCACTGCCTGGGCCATGCTGCTGTGACACAGTGACACACACAGACAAACGGGTGGCACTGCTGAGGCCATGCTGGTGTGACATGCTGACACACACAGAACACACACACACACACGGTGGCACTGCCAGGGCCATGCTGCTGTGACACAGTGACACACAGAACACATTTCCTGGCTGCCCACACCCGCTGTGACACCCCAGTCACAGCAGCACCCTGTGAAGGTGACAGGTCCCCCAGGTCCTGTGCCCAGCTCAGGCAGCAGCAGCCCAGGGCTGTCCCCTCTTTAGAGGCCAGCTGTGGCTGTTCCAGGAGGGCTGGCAGGGGATGGGGGGTTATGGACACATCTGGACACATCCCCAGGGCTGGGGTGGGACAGTGCTGTCCTGTCCCTATGGATGGAGCAGGAGGGCACAGGGAAGGATGCACCAGGAATTGTGTCTCTCCCACAGACCATCGAGCCTGCCTGGAGTTCTGCAGCGCTGCTGAGGCTGCAGCAGGAGGATTCGGGGAGAGCAGGGCACTGCCTGCAGGGTGCAGGGGGTTACAGAGCATCCCAACCCTGCAGCAGCACTGAGAGCTGCCAGGGCCAGCTCTGGGCAGGCCCCAGCCCTGGCAGGGGGACACCAGCGTGTCCCTGCTGCCAGCAGGACCTGCAGCACTCCTGGGATCATTCCCAAAGGGGCCCAAGGTGCCCCGGGCACTGCCAGCCCAGCAGGAGGGGGAGGGCAGGGCCAGGCTGGTGCCTGGGGGCACATGGGGGCCAGGGGGGCAGGAGGAGGGCGAGAGCCCCAAGGCCTGGGAAATGTCCCCGTGGGCTGTGCATGGAGAGCCTTCCCAGGGCTGGGAGCACTGGCACAGCTTCAGACATTTTGTTCTCCCTGAAAATCCGTCTGTGGGAGCGAGCAGGGCTGATTGATTTTGTGCTGAGCTGTGCTGTGCTGTTCTGTGCTGGGCTGTGCTGGCAGCACCTGCTCATGCTGCCTGAGCAGGCACCCCCCACCCAACACCCATCCCGGAGCACCCCCTGACACCCAGGGAGGTGACAAGCAAGGGACAGGGTCTGGGAGACCCCAGGGCTGTCACCTGAACGTGCTGGTGAAGAGGGATGGCTAGGGGATAGGGGAGAGAAGGGTGGGAAGGAGCAATATGTGGTAATGGGGGTGGATGTTTCCCCAATGTCCCCATCAGAGAAGGGACAGGAGCACCAGCGGCCCCGAGCTGGCCTTGGGTTCAGCTCTGCAGCCTCTGGACGCCTCTGGCTGGGCAGGATGGCGATGGGGCTGAGCAGCGCAGGGCAGGGACTGCAGGCGACACCGCCGGACGCCACCGCCCCGCTGAGCCCCCTCCCCTCCGCGTGTGCGCTCCGCAGGGTGGCACCGGCCGTGTGACCCGCCGGTGGCCCCGGCAGTGCCCCGAGGGCCGTGCGGACGGCGGCGGGGCCGCGGCGGGGCTGCCGGGAGCCGCTCCCTCCCCGCTAATTGCGGAGCGTTCTCCGCGCTGCCGCTTTCCATGGCAACGCCGGCCTGGCGCGCCGCAGCCTCGCAGATTGTTGCGAAAGGTCACCCCGAGGGGCGGGGGGCTCGCCATCCTCCGGGAATGCGAGAGGGACACGGGAGGGAAGCGCAGCCCCCACCAGGGGATGGACCCGCCGGGTGCCTGAGGGTGGCTGAGCGGCTGTCGGGAAATTGGGAACTGGGCATGGCCGTGGGACGGGGCTCTGGGGGCACCCGCGGTGTGGGGCAGCCTGTGGGACCGCGGGCTACCGAGGGCAGCAGCAGCCCCGGCTCCTGCTTTGCTGCGAACTGAAGGTGACCCGCAGCAGCACTGTCCGGATGGGTGGCAGTGCCACCGGTGCCCCTGTGTCCCCAGGGTGACTCCCTCCCACCCCTGGCTGCCAGCACAACCAGCATTCCTGTGCCCACTCCTAACCCCAGCTTGGCAGGGAAACCCCATCCCAGGCTTGGCAGGGATACCCCACCCCCAACTGAGGTGCCACCGAGTTTTGGGAGCTGTTCTGGCTCTGGCTCAGGTAGCTCAGCACCAATCCTGCCAGCCAGCACAAGCTGCAGTGTTTGGGTGCCCATCTGGACAGCAGGGCACGGAGAAGGAGCCAAGCTCCTCACGTTCCCTTTTCCAGGACCCCTGCCGTGCCCCCACAGCCTCGGCAGCCCCGGGGAGCCGCTGGGGTTAAATATTCAGGAGCACTCGCTGTGCACATTTTGTAAAGATCAAGCGGCTCCCAGGCCCGGCAGTTCCCTTCCCCTGCTGCCGGGGATGCGCCTTAATGAGTTTGCAGAATGATACATTTTTAAAGTCATTATTTCCGGCCCTGTTCAAAGTTCCAGCATTTCCTCTGCTCCAGTCGCTCCGGCGGCCGCCCCGCTGTGCCCCCCCTGGGGACAGAGCCCCCACAGGGGGACACCCACGGGGATGGGGACAGAGCCCACGGAGATGGGGACAGAGCCCACCAGGGGGACACCCACGGGGATGGGGACAGAGCCCACGGAGATGGGGACAGACCCCACGGGGATGGGGCACCTGGGGAGGGGCATGGGGCCCTGGGGTGGAGCAAGGAAGGGACCCCAGGGCACCCCCAACCCATCTCCTCCCTGTGCTGCTGCAGCACTCTGTGTGGGCTGGGGGTGCCTGGGGACACGGATCCCTGCCCTGCCTGGGGACAGGGGAAATATTGATTGATCCCTGCCCTTCTTGGGGGCATGGGGACACGGATCCCTGCCTGGGGACACGGGGACACAGATCCCTGCCCTTCCTGGAGCCATGGGACACTGATCCCTGCCCTCCTTTGGGACAAGGACAAGAATCCCTGCCCTGCCAGGGGACATGGGGACACTGATCCCTGCCTCATGACAGGGGAAATATTGATCCCTGTCCTTCCTGGGGGCATGGGGACCCTGATCTCTGTCCTGCCTGGGCGCACGGGGGCAGTGGGAATATCGATCCTGCCCTACCTGGGGGCATGGGGACACTGATCCCTGTCCATCGTGGCTCTCAGGGACACTGATCTCTGCCCTGCCTTGTCCATCCTGGCTCTCAGGGACACTGATCCCTGCCCTGCCTTGTCCATTCTGGCTCTCAGGGACACCGATCCCTGCCCTACCTGTTGTAAATTGGGATTTCCATCCCTGTCCTTCATGGGGCCACAGGGACAGGGATCCCTGCCCTGCTCCGGGACATGGTGACACCGATCCTTTCCCTGCTGTGGGATACAGGAGCACTGATTCCTTCCCTGCCTGGGGACATCCAGACACCAATCCTGGCCTAGTGGAAATGGGAATATTGATCCCTGTCCTTCCTGGGGCCATGGTACTGATCCCTGCCCTGCTTTGGGACATGGGCATAGATCCTGCCCTGCTTTGGGACATGGGGCACTAATCCCTGCCCTGCTTTGGAACATGGACACTGATCCTGCCCTGCTTTGGGACAGGAGCACTGGTCCCTGCTGTGCCTCACAGCAGTGGGATGGGGATTTTAATCCCTGTCCTTTTAAAGCTCAGGGGAGCACTGATCCCTGCCCTGCTGAGGTCTGTGGACACAGATCCTGCCCTGCCTGGGGACATGAGGACATGGATCCCTCATGGCAGTGGCATATTGATCTCTGCCCTGTCTGGGGACACAGGGACATGGATCTCTGACCCTGCCTAGGGACACAGGGACATGGTTCTCTCTCCCTGCCTGGGGACACAGGGACATGGTTCCCTTCCGTGTCTGGAGATACAGGGACATGGATCCCTGCCTGTCTGGGGACATTGATCCTGTCCCTGGCTGGGGACACAAGAACATGGATCCCTGCTCTGCCTGGAGACATGGGTCTTGTCCCTGGCTGGAGACACAGGGACATGGATCCTGCCCCTGTCTGGGGACATTGATCCTGTCCCCACATGGGGACACAGGGACATGGATCCTATCCCTGTCTGGGGACATGGATCCCTGCCCTCCCTAGGGCATGGGGAGCTGCTGGTCCTTTCCCTGCTCCGGGGACAGCCCAGGCAGTGCAGCACAGCTCCCTTGGCAGCTGCACCAGGCAGGTGCAGGGGCAGGGGCCCAGCAGAGCCCCCCAGCAGCGGCCCCCCGTTAATTGTGGGTCTGCTTGCACTTAATGACAGCCTTGGGAGCAGGCAGCAGCTGGGAAGTGCCATGGAAACCACCCCAAAGCTGTGCCCAGCCTGGGTAGGGGGATCTGGGACCAGCAGCTGCTTCTGCACCCCTCCCTCCCCAGCACCATCCCTGCTCCCAGCCCCTCCCCAGCATTCCCTCTCTCCCCCTGCCCACCCTCTGCCTCCTGCTTGGGAACACACAGGAAGTTTTCAGGTTTGGCCAGATCTTTCAGCTCTGAGAGGGCTGAAATCCCAGACACTGAGGCTTTGGTGCAGCAGCAGGGGATGAGACTTGGTGTAGACATCTGGGGACTGGCGATGCCACCCCTGATGTGCTGCTCTCCCATGTCACCTGCACGTGTCCCAAACATGTCCCAAACCTTCCCAAATCCTCCACCCAGATGCTGGCAGCTGCCCCTGGCCATGAACTCTGCGCTGGCACGTTCAGGGCAGGAGGGATTGAGGTGCCCCAGCCCCCGTGGGGCCAGCCTGGCTGCTGGGTGACCCCTGCAATGTCACCTCTGTGCTGGGGACAGGCTGCACCCGGGGGGGTGACCCCAATTCTCATCCATCCCATGGGATGAAGTGCTGGGAATGGGGCTCGGGTTCCTGCCTGGAGCGGCAGGGAGGGCAGAGGGTCCCAGGGATCCCCACCTTGTCCCTCCCCACTGCCTGCCTTTGGCCAGGGAAGAGATTCTGCAGCAAACCAGGATGTGCGTTTAGGCACATTTCTCAGCTTTAGGGACATTTCTCAGCTTCAGGGACATTTCTCAGTTTTAGGGACATTCCTCAGCTTCAGGGACATTTCTCAGCTTCTTCAAGGCCTCGGAAGCTGCTGGATCCATAATCTTCCCCACAGGAAATCTGGCACCTTTGGGAGAGGTTTTTGTAGGCAGCTCACCCAGCCTGGGGAAGGGACCTGGGGGTTTCCTTGTCACCTGCAGCCCCTCATGTGGCCGTCAAGGTGGGAGTCTGAGGATCACCTGGGAGGTGCCACCAAACTCAGAGCCCCTTGGGCAGCCTGGTGCCACGGGCTGTCTCTGGTGGTGTCACCTGGGGGACAGCAGGGTGACACAGCTGGCTCATGGCACACCCAGAGGGAGACAGGCCTGGGGTGGTGCTGGGTGGGACATGGCTGATGGCACAGCCAGGGCTGGTGACACCCTGGGGGGGTGGCAGGGCTTGCTGGGGGTCCCCTCCTGGCTTCTCAACACCCCTGAGAGGTGCCGGGGCTCCTTTAGCCACCCAAAACCTGGGTGGCAGCACCAGCGCTGGTGCCTGTGCAGGGATTTTGGGATGCATTCCATCCTGTGGGCACCGGGGCTGCTCAGAGGGCCGGGGCCATCACCTGGGGGCTCCCTTGTCCCGCGGATCCGGGGGCAGCACACGCGGGCCGGGGACACGGCCGGTGGCTGGGGACAGCGGGCTGGGGACGCCGCGGGGACTCTGCAGCCACAGCTCCGAGATGCAGAGATAGCGTCGCCTCCAGCCTCGGTAAATTATCTCGCCTCGATGTTCATTAATCAACAATTCTTATGTAAACAGACACATCCCGAGCTCTGCTTCCCGTCACCTTGGCAACAGCACAGAGCCGACCCTGGCTCGGGATGTGCTCGGGGCTCCCACCTGGGCACAGGCCCGCCTGCAACTTTTTGCCTGCTCCCTTTTCCTCCCACAAGGAGACTTCAGGGCTCTGCATCTTCTCAGCATTGGATTCTGGGCCTCCCCACCCCTGAATCCCGGACCTCCCTATTGGGGGATCATTGACCTCCCCATCAGTGTATCCTGGACTTTTGGATTGTTGGATCCTGGATCACCCCATCATTAAATCATGGACTTCCACAAAATTTGGTCCACAAAAATGGACCTCTCTGTTGCTGGATCCTGGACCTCCCAGTCATGGGAACAATCATGGACCTCCCCACTGGCAGGTCCCGATCCTGGATCTCCCAGTTGTGGGATCATGCTCCTCTCCAGCAGCGCACCCTGGGCATCCCAATCATGGGATCATGCTCCTCTCCATTGCTGGATCCTGGCTTTCCCAATCATGGGATCATGCTCCTCTCCAGCGCTGGATCCTGGGCATCCCAGTCACGGGATCATGCTCCTCTCCATTGCTGGATCCTGGCTTTCCCAATCATGGGATCATGCTCCTGTCCAGCACTGCATCCTGGGCATCCCAATCATGGGATCATGCTCCTCTCCAGCACTGCATCCTGGACCTGCCATCTCCAGCCCCTGGAGCAGGGGGCAGCAGCCTGACTGCCACCACAGGCACAGCCAGGACCTGGAGAACTCCTCCCACAGGGCTGGTGCTGGGCACAGGAATGTGGCAGTGCCCCAAAGGCACAGCTGGGCTCACAGGCTGGGGGGGCAGTGACCTTGGGGTGCATCCCTGAACACTCCCCAGCCTCCCACTGCCTCTCCCTGCTCGTCCCTGTCCCCAGGGTCTCTCTGGGAAGCCCTCACAGTGGGTATTTTGTCCTCTCTCAGGACAAAAGCAAGTCCCCGAGCTCTCTGAGGATCCAGCAGGAGCTGCCAGAGCAGCAGGGCCCTGCTGCCTCCCGGGGCTGGCCCCCAGCAGGACAGCTCTGGCACGGAATGGGAAAGCCCTGCATGGGGGCTGATAGAAGCCAGAGGAGCCCAAGTCATTTAAGGTTGAAGAGAAATGTTAAAGACAGCAGGAAAAGCAAACATTAGTGGTAGCCATGCAGCTGAGGGGAATAGGAAGGGCTTTTACAAATATATCAAGGGGAAAAGGAAATACTGGAGAGTCAAGACAAAGTAGGCCCATTAATAAATGAGGAAGGATATTAAATTAATGATGATTCTCAAATGGCTGAGTTAGTGAACTACTTATTGAGAGCTGCCTTTAACAAGAACAACAAGGCAAAGTGGCTGAGACAATCAGAAAGCAGCCAGGGGTGCTGGAATTGTCCCACATGGAGCAAGGGCAGGGGACAGTTGGGTTCCCAGCCCTGGGTGCAAATGCCAGGGCTGAGCACAGGGAATGAGTGTCCATCCACCTCCTCCCTGACAGGAGCACAGGGAAGGAGTGTCCTCATGCTTGGCAGGAGGCCCAGGGTGAATAAGGGGTCTGGGGTGACCCTGGCTCCTCCTTGGAGCAGGATGGGACCACGGAGTTTCAAGGGAGAGCCCCGGGTGCAGCCCTGCTGGATCCAGCCTTGGGAGCTCCAGGAACAGCTCCTGCACTGAAAGGGGAAAGGGGAGGGTTCAGGGAGCGGGGCAGAGCTCTCCTGGTTGATTTGGGTCCGTCCCTGGAAAATCAGCCCCTCCAAGCTGCCCTGCCTCTGTTAATCCTTCCTTTTGTTTGCACTGCATCAGCCGGGGGCTGCTCTTGGGGCCGCAGGAAAAGCTCTGGGAAGGAGAGTTTCTGCCCTAGAGAGAGAAATGCCCAAACCCCCTCAGCTGCTGCGGGCTGGAGAGGGCTGCTTGGAGCCCTGGGATCAGTTCTGGGCAGGACTGATCCCTGCTGGTGCATCCTCTGGGCACTGTGGGTCAATGCCCTGGGTTGTGCCAGGGCAGGGGCAGCGTGAGGGACAGCTGGGACAGTGTCCTACATGTGGCATGTGTCCCTTTCTGTGTGGGGGTGTCCCAGACTCTGGGAAAGGTGCTTGGTGCCCTCCTGGGTACCCTTGGCTGGGTCCTGTGGGGTGGGATGGGATGGGAGGGGATGGGATGGGG
>VZSU01001397.1:17448-32935 GCA_013398715.1 Nesospiza acunhae
ATATTTTATACAAATTTATAATTATATATATTTATAATTATCTATATTATATATGTTATATATAAATATCATTTGGTCCTTTAGATATAAAACCTGAGCAACCTGTGCTAGTGGAAAGTTTCCCTGCCCATGGCAGGGGTTTGGAATGAGATGGTCTTCAAAATCCCTTCCAATCCAAACCATTCTGGAATTCTATGAAATCAATAAGCCAATTTGGGATTTGAAAAAGCTTTTCTACACCTGTTTTTAAAGGGTAGGGAAACCAAAGTATTTTGGTTTGGTTTGAGGGGCATCTTTCAGTGGAATTTTTCCCATACGCCATTTCCCTGGGAAGCAGCAGCTGTGGATCTCTGGGGGCTCCTCCTGCCAGCCCCACACGCTGCTCCCAGCCTGTGGCACAGAGGAAAGGAGGCGTCTGAATGGTGACAATGCCATCCCCAGCTCTCACCCAGCAGGGTTATCCTGCTCCACAAGTGTTTATCCCTCAGGAAGCCATCAAAGCTCCTCCTGGAAGAACATTTTCTCCCAGATTATCACCAAACTGAATTTCTGGAAAATGTGGCCTTGAAATGACATCACTCCTTCTTGTCTGGGATGTGCAGGACACCTGAACAGGCTGAGGGGACACCAAGGCCAGGTGAGGCTCAGGGATGTGCCCCAGCCCAGCTGATTTCCATCCCAAAGGATGGGAGCTCCTGGGGTGAACACAGTGCCCAAGCCACCCCCCATGCGTGGTGTGGCACCCTGACCTGGGGTCCTGCACTTCCAGGAGGGAATTTGCTCCATGTTTAGACCCTTCCCAGGCTCTGGGATTGTCCCAGGAGCCCAGGTTTCATTAGAGCAGACTGGGAGGGGAAGAGTTGGCTCACCCTTCCCCAGGGCTGTGTCTGGGAGCTGGGGCAAGGCAGGAGGGAGGAATCACAGCTTTGGGGATGGATCTGGGCCACCCCAAAAATGTCTTTTGCTGCCCTGGAAGCTCCCAAACCTCTGCTCCATCCCTGGAAGTGTCCAAGGCCAGGTTGGATGGGGCTTGGAGCAACCTGGGACAGTGGAATAAATGGAATGAGTCCCTGTTTCTGTCAGTGGGGTTGGAACTGGATGGTCTTGAAGGTCCCTCGCAACCCAAATAATTCTGGGATTTTAGGATTCTAGCCCATTTTGGGGTCCCATCCCAGCAATGGGTACAGCAGCACTCCCCTCCAGGGCAGGACCCATGTCTGTGGGATTATCAGGGCAAGGCCCCATCACCAAAACCTCAATCCATTCTCCCACGAGCTCACATTTTCATGGCACCCTCAAAATCCCTGGGTTCCTACCTCAAACATCCCAGAGCAGCTGGACCTGGCCCTCTCCCCTTCCCAACCAAGCTGTTTATGAGCTCTGTGAGCACAATAAACCAAAAGCAGCTGTGGCTACAACCTCCTTTTATATGATTCCTTTTTTTCCTTCCTCTGAATTTTTATGATCCAGATATAAAGCCCTGGGAAAGAGAGGTTTAAAGGAGAACCCTGACACCCATTACTGCAGGGACACAAAATGCAGAGCTCTGACTCTCATCCATCCCAGGAGATTATTTCAATCCAATCCAAAATTATTTCAATGATCCAAATGATTTCAATCCAAATACAATGATTTTTTTTTTTCAAAGAAAATACTAAAAATAAAGCTCCTGGAAGCCACTGATGGGCAGTGAGGGAGAAATCCCAGGTGTTCCTTGTTCAGCCTTGCCCACCTCACGTTTGCACAGTTCTGCCCTGTGCCAACATTACTTTGTCCAAGGCCTTCCCTGAAGGAAAGAAAGGGGTGAAGAATGCTGTGGGCATTCCAGGAAAACTGGGAAACTGTCATCCCACTGCCACCTTGCTTGTGGCACCATTCCCAGCTGCTCCAGCAGCATTTGTTGTATTTAAAATTAATGCATTTTTTTTGCAGAGGGTCCTGCTGTGTTATCCCATCCAATAAATCCAATCGTGGCTCAGCCCAGATCCCATCCTGCTTCAAAGCCCAGGGACAGATGCTTCCATCTCCAGCCATTATTTTCTGCAGTGTAGGGCTCCCCTTTGCACCTTTCCTGGTGCAAACTCAGCCCTTAGACTCCTGTTCTCAAAGGATTCTCTAATTTTGGTGCTTTGCAGAGGAGGGTCCCCAGAATCAGCCATCCCAGGTAATCAAGCTCCCCCCAGCCAGCTCCCCTGATTTGTGGAATCCCAGAATGGTTTGGGTTGGAAGGGACCTTAAATCCCATCCAGTGCCACCCCCTGCCATGGCAGGGACACCTCCCACTGTCCCAGGCTGCTTCAAACCCCAATGCCCAGCCTGGCCTTGGGCACTGCCAGGGATCCAGGGGCAGCCACAGCTGCTCTGGGCACCCTGTGCCAGGGCCTCCCCACCCTCCCAGCCAGGAATTCCTTCCCAATATCCCATCTAACCTTGGCCTCTGGCAGTTTGAATCCATTTACACCCCAAAATCCTCCCATTTACATCCCAAACCCTCCCACTGGATGCGGCAGCACATCCCACACCCCTGATTTCCACAAACCCTCAGCACACACTTGGAGCAGGTTGTTTTATGGCACCAGTGATTAGGAAGATGCTGCCTTGAAGAAAAGAAGGGTTTGGGCTGTCAGAGCAGGAATTCAGGGCTCTCTCCAGCCCCGTGGTGCTCTGGAGAGCCTGGAGCTCCCCAGGGCTTCCCCCGACACCAACTGCTTGGCTCATCACCCCCAAACCAAAACTCCCCAACAAATAAAACTAAAAAAACCTCACAAAGCCTCCAATTTTGTGCTCTGTATGTGAGGAAAGAGCTGCAACATCCCTCCCTGGAGCAGCCAGGACTCCTGTGCTCTGCCAGGGCAGCTGCCCCTGGGTGAAGGCTGGTGCCACCTCCTCACCCCTCCCATCATCCACAGTGGGGATTTTCCCCTCTTTCCAGCAATATTCCCAGTGCCTGAGGAATATTCCAGTTTCTCAGGAACATGGAATTCTGCTGCACACATGGATCTGCCCAGCCAGTGCTCCTAGGAGGTGATCAGCTGAACAAAGCAGAGAAATAACTCTCCCAGTTTCTTTTTCCAAGTATAAATCCCTGTTTTTAGGTATAATCAGGACAGTTTCCAAGGCACAAAAAGCCTTCTCCATTCCTCCCTCTCCAAGCTCAGCAAACAGCCCTACCTGCAGAGCCAGCTTGGATTTCTCACACTCCCATGGCTGTGTTTATGACAGGGCTGGATCTCAAGCTGCTACATGAAGAACACTAGGCCTGCCCTCCCTTGAGCTAGGCTTCACACCCAGCCTAAACCTAAACCTAAACCTAATCCACATCTCATCCTTCAGACAACCCAAATTACCCCGTGCAGGGATTGCTCCTACCAGCTCCTGGAATTGTGCTGCTCCTTCCACACACCATGGAGAGATCCTTTACCTCCCCAGCCATTTCAGGAAAGGACAACACATCTGTGGGAGCAGCAGAATCCCATCCTGGAGCTGCCCCATCCCAGCACTGCCCCAGCCCAGTGGCGTGGGAAGCTCCCCACACAAGTGCCCAGGCCAGCTGGGTGGGGTGAGGCTGGAGAAGACATTTAATTACACAGGGCTGGGTGTTTTTCCAGTTGCAGAAGCCCTTCTTCCCTCCCTGTGCCAGGTGCCATTAGTGCTGTTTGACTACTAATTGGCAATTAATAATATCTTTGCATGATGCAAATGGGTTCTAAACACCTGCAGATCGATTATTTTGACGCCTTCAGGTTTGCAAAGTTCAGGGTGTTTGGGAGCTTGGATGATGCATTTTTTTTTTTCCTGAGCTGGAAAAGTGGGTGTTTAGGGGGGTAAAAGGATCATTCCCACAGCACCTGTGGATTCTTTGCTTCTTTTTTGCCAGGGTTGGGATTAAATATGAGATGGTATTTCTTGTTGGGACTCAGATGTTTATTAGTTCTTATCTTTGTTACAGTCTCACAAACCCTGAGTTCTGCAGCACTTCCACAAACTAAAAATGGAGCCCCATCTCTCTCTCTCCAAGGCCTTTTAAGGATAAACTGTCCAATTAAGAAATGACACCTCAACTATTTTCACTTTTTACCCAATAACCAACCACCCCTGCCTGCAATGGGGACTTTTCTCTCCAGTTACACAAAACCACCCAAACCCATGGAGAAGAAGGTGAAGAAGAAGGAGCAGCCTCCACCCTGAAACCTCCATCTTGTTTTATATATATTGCTATGTTCTAAACCCCAAACTCTGAGTTTTCCACCCTGTGATATCACACATTTCTATTCAAACCCCACACCCACAATCCCAGTTCTGTCATTCCGTTCTGGAAGCTTCTCCACAGCCTCAGGTCAGTGCAGTGTTCTCCTGGGGGGTCAGAGCCTGGCAGCACAGAAAGTCTGAAATTTTCAGCAATTCCCAGCGATCCAAGAAGCCCCCATGAGGAGTGGGCAGCCGAGGGAATGCCTGGCTGGGGAATTTCCCTGGCTGACCCACGGGATGGGTGCCAGGGCTGCGGGGCAGGGCTGGGGCTGCTGCTGCTGCCCAGCTGATCAAAAGGCCACTGGGACGTGTCTGTCTGCCCATGGACGGGACATGCCAGGCTGGTCCTGCTTCAGGTGCCACGGGGGAGGAGGGAATGACATTAAAAACAGCCTCAAATCCCAACAGGAGCGGGGTGGAAGGCAGCATCGCAGGGAGGCAGCTTTGCTTATGCTAATGGGGGAGAAGAGTCTGCAAACAGCTCCAGGTGAGAAGATTGGGCTGGGATTTTCCATGGGCGGGCAGCCAGCCCCAATCCCTTTTATCTGCTCTGGGGAATGTCTGATTCCTGGGGGGATGGCTGCCCCTCACCCCGAGGCTCTCCAGCCTCTTTGGGTTGCAGCAGCCATGGGCCCCATTCCCCAGGTTGGGGTTTTTGGGGGGATTTGGCTGCCCCTGAGCACCTCATTCCTGCAAACATCTGCAGGAGACTGGGGAGAAGCTGGATGAGCAGCACAGGCTCCACCCACGGTGTTCCAGAGGATTTGGGGTTATTTTTGGGAAGGCCAAGAAACACAGCGTCATTTTGTTTTCTGTTTCCAGGGGCTTTCATTGGGAGGGGGAATTGTGCAGAGAGGTCCTTTCCCCTCCACAGCCCCATCCCAGCAGGATCAGCTCTCTTGGGATTGTAAATAAAAGCCATGGTGGTGGCAACCCCTCCTGAGTCATTTACCTGCTTTAAATCCATCAGGATACAAAGCTGAGGTGATTTTTTCCTGGCACAAGCTACTTACACTCTGAGCTGTGTTCCCACACTGTCATTCCCTTTAATTTTGGGGGATCAGATAGCTCCTGTCAGCCCTGCTAACTCTGCTGGCTGCCCAGCAAGTCTTGCTCGGGGCTTACAGAGGCATCTCTAGGAAAGATAAGCAAGATAAAGGAATTACACACCCCAAAAGAAAAGAAGAGGCTCCCCAAGTGCAGTGGGAACACCTGCCTGGAATTCTGTCTCCCTGACTCCAGGACTGGTTTTGCAATCAGATCTCCCAGAGAATGAACTCACACAAAAATCATGGAAAACCAGCAAAGGCCCCATTTTTTCCCCATCTGGGCAATTCCCAGAGATGGGTTTGCAGACCTGGAGAGCAGGAAAATATAAGTCACTTGTGCAATGGGCTGTGTGATGCTGTCAAGTGCTCAGGGAGATCTTTCAGGGAAGGGAAAGCGAGCTGGGAACAGAGCAAAAGTAAATTTTTCCCTGTTTCTGCCGAAAAGCTTTTCCTGACACTGAGCAGACCCTGCTCAGAGAACACCTCAATAAACACTTTCCTTCCCAGGCTGCACATGAACTTCTCACAAAAAATAATCTGTGTTCCTTTGATGAATCATTTGCATTCAAGGTAATTAAACTTTAATCAGCAAAGCCAAAGAAAATGAGGGTTTGTTTTTTTTTTTTCTCTCCAGCAGAGATGAGATGGAGCTGGACCTGATTTCTATCAAACCCAACACTGCCCAGCTCTTCCAGGTCTCCCCATCTCTTGTGGGAAACAGGGTGAGGAAGAACAAAGGGTGCTAGGAAACAGCAGGATAATCCATGGGTTTTCCAAGTGAAATGGCAGCACTGAGTTCATGGGGATAAAAATTCCCTGCTCCTCCCTGTCTGCTTTCTGGTGCCTCACTTGCAAACCCTCAGTGCTGGAAAAACCCTCCCCACCCAGGCAGGGCAGCCGAGGGCAGGGGAGCTGCTCATTACCTGGGCTGGCTGAGCTGCTGGGAATGAGGCTGCTCCCTTTCCCTTTCTGTCCCCTCCTTCTCTCCATCCCCATCCTTGTCCCCATTCCCATTCCTATGCTTGTTCCTGTCCCCATGCCTGTTCCCATCCCTATGCTTGTTCCTGTTCCCATCCTTATCCTTGTTCCCATCTCCATTCCTGTCAACATTCCCACCCCTTCTCCATGCTCATCCCCATCCTTATGTTTGTCTCTGTCCCTATTCCCATCCCTATTCTTATTCCCATTTCCATCCCTATTCCTTTTCCACCTTCATTCCTGTATCCATTCCCATCCCTTTCTCAGTTTGGGGACAGATCCTCTCCTCCCTCTTCTCCTCTCCCCAGCTGGAGTGGTTGTAGATTTTTTAGCCAGCCCTGGTTTTTATCAGGATTTCAGTTAAATCCCAGGTTTCCAGCTAAATTCCAGCTTTTCTTAGTGAGGACGAAGCTGTGTAGGGCTCAGCCAGGCTGTGGGACCCAGCTCAGGCACTTCCCTAAGGAATAAAACTCTGGGAAGCAGAGATGGATGATCCTGATCTGGTGGGTGACGTCCCTGCCCATGGGATCCCTTCCCACCCAGACCACCCTGGGATTCCAGGAGTCTGTGAAGAGCATGGATATGGAGCAAAACCAGCCCTGGGGACAGTTTGCAAACCAGCAAGAATTCCTCCTGCTCCCTGCAATCCTCAGCACACTTCCCCCTCTGCTTATAACTCACTGGGATGTCACAATAACAGCCTGCACCCTTCCTGTGGGTGCAGCTCCTCTGCCAGGGACAATGGCTGGAAAAATAACTTCAATCCCTACATTTTAGGGCTAAAATTGGGTCTTAGTAGGGAAAAGGCTGGGATGGAACCTGGATCTTCTGCTGGGAGCAGCGTGGGTTCCCCATGCCACCTACTGCATGGACAGGGGACTGTGGGAAATAAGTTGATAGGCCAAGAAATGCATTGTAATTAAAGAAATAGTTGGCTTCTGATTGTGATGGTGTGAATTATATATATATTACCTGCATTGTCTCACCCTTCCCATGAAACTAAAAATAAAATAAAAGTTTTTAAAACACCTCTCAGTTGCCCCATCTCTGGGTCAGAAAAGAGCTTAATCCAACAGGGGACCAAGAGCTGGGCCTCTCTGCAGGAAGGGTGGTGTTTTGGGGGGTGGGTGATGGGGATATTTATGGGATGGAGGTCCCCAAAGTTTGCTTTGCAGGAAAGATGGGGGAGAGGGCTTGCTGTGAAGAGAAGGGAAGAGAGGAGGAGGAAATGCAAACTAATTAACTAATAAATATGCTGGGTTGGCTCGGGGCAGCAGGAGAGCAATCCAGAGGGCTGACTCACTCTGACTCAGGCAGAGGAGTGGGATGGAATCTGGCTCAGGAGCATCTCCTGCCTCAGCCACGCTGCCAGGACTCAGGGGCTGATCCCAAACCTGACAGGGCCAAGCATCCTATGGGGAGCTTCTTGATGTGGGCTTTGCTTTCTTTGGAGAAATCACTCTCTAGAGGGAAACAAAGCTAAATTCACCAGCTGGAGCAAGCAGCTGAAATGGAATCAGGCTTTAGGATGCAATTCCTTGCCTCTCCATTTCCACCTTAAAATCAGGACAGGTGGGAAATCCCCCTTGACACAGCCAAAGTAACTGTCGCTGTGGGAGGAGGTGATGGTGTCACCAGAGTTGGGATCCCAAACATGAATCCCAAAGCCATCAAAAATGTCCGGAGCCAGCAGGATGACCAAAGGGATCATGGAGTCATAGAATCCCAGAATGGTTTGGGTTGGAAAGCTCCTTAAAGACCATCTCATTCCACCCCCTGCCATGGCAGGGACAACTTCCACTATCCCAGGTCTCTCCAAGTCCTGTCCTTGGACATTTCCAGGGATCCAAGGGCAGCCACAGCTGCTCTGCACCAGGCCCTCCCCAACCTCACAGGAAAGAATTCTTTTCCAATATCCCATCTGACTCTGATCTGAGCAAAGTTATTGCCCCTTGTCCTGTCCCTCCATGCCTTGTCCCCAGTCCCTCTGCAGCTCTCCTGGAGCCCCTCCAGGCCCTGCCAGGGGCTCTGAGCTCTCCCTGGAGCCTTCTCCTCTCCAGGTGAGCACCCCCAGCTCTCCCAGCCTGGCTCCAGACCAGAGGGGCTCTAGCCCTCAGAACAATCCATGACTTTCCCTGGGCTTGTTCCAGCAATTCCAATCTTTCTGATGCAGCTCTGCAGGTGGGGTCTCACCTGCGTGGATCAGAGGAGGAGAATCCCCCCTTTCCCTGCTGGCCCGCTGTGGGCTCAGCCCAGCACCCAGCTGATTTTGGGCTCCCAACCCACATGGGCGCCTCACACTGAACTCCTCACCCACCAACACCCCCAAATCCTTCTCCTCAGCGTTTCCCTGACTGCATTCTCTGCCCAGCCCGTGCAGGGACGGCTCTGAAGGGATGGAAGGAGCCGGGCCCCGCGGGGAGGCCGTGCAGGCCCGGCATGTCGGAGCAGGCCGCCGGGGAGGTGCTGCCTTCCCCCGGCTCCTGCTCGCCCTGGCTTCGCCCCGTTCCTGCCCGATGACTGCCTGGGATTGCTTCACCCCACACGCTCCAGCCCTGCGGCAAAAGTTCCCCTTGGCACCCACTCCCTGCTCCCCGTGGTGCCGCCCCGGGGACAGGCACGGCCACGGATCCATCGAGGCGTGGGGGATGTGGGTGCATGGCCTGAGATGTGGGCAAGGGCATCATGTCTCTGTGCCCCCACTTCCGAGAGGCTGTGCCAAAATTTTTGGAGGAGATGAGGCTCCTCCATCAGAGCCCTGATGGTCCCTCTCCACCCCACAGAAGTGACAGCGCGCTCTTGGAGAGATAAATTCAGTGAGACAATCCTACCCTCAGCACAGGCATGAAAGGAAACAGAGAAAAAAAAAATTTCTGCAGTCAGCTTAGGTTTTTTCCCACCCCCAGAGGCTTTTGCATAGACTAACTTTCTTTTTCTTTTTTTTTTCTTTTTTTTTATTTTATTTGTTCTTGCTCCCTTTTTTCTTTTTCAAAATATTTTCAACCAACGCGTTACTGAAGTCGTTTGCCTCCTGACAAAACCCGGGCTGCCTGCCAGCACATATTTCTGATAATTCATCCATTATTAAATGGAATCAAAGATAGGAGTTTAAAGAAAAAAAAAAGCCATGGGAGTGCTTGCATCCAAGAGAGAGAGGCTGTTTACAGCTGGGCTGGGAGTTTCTTCCATGGCAAAAAGATCTCCCCAGGGAAAACCAACCCAAAATGCCTGCCCTGCTCCTCACACTGCAAACATCTCTCTGTGGCCATGCTAAAACCCAGGGATTCTATGAAGTTTTCCTGCCTGGTTAAAGGAGATTCCATCCTGACTTGGGTGGGTGCTGCTGGATGTTCCCCTTCCTCAGGGAGAGCCTGCAACCCCCTGGCCAGAGACAGCCTGACTGGATCAGCCGGTCCTCTCCAAACCGGAGCGAGAGGAAAATCTGATGGAGAGGGAGGGGCCCAGCAATTACAGTCTTTTCTTTTTTAATAACCCTAGCTGCTTCCCCGAGTCCATATTTACATCCTTGGCACCAAAGTAGTAATTAAAGTCTCTCCACTCAGGTCTAAACAACAGCAGACCCTCCTGTCATTAAAAGAAGAGGCAAAGCTTAAAATAAACCTGATTTTTATGGCTTTGGAGCCTCAAACCTCTCTCTATCAGCTGGCTGGGCAGCAGGTTTTAGGGTCACACATCAGTGCTTTGCTAGGACATGGATAAGCTGCATCCATCTTCATGGGATGCTCGGGGTGGAAAACTGTGTAGAAAATTTCTCCATGCCACTGGTCCCTTCTTGTGCCATTTTTTGGCCATTTCCACTGCCCCTGATGGAATAAATGGGCCTTGGGGTCTGCAGGCACCAGCTAAAGGACTGAGCCATGGTCGTGCCAGGAGCTGCTCAAATCCTCTTGCTCTAAAGAAGCTATCAAAAAAAAACCTGTAAGAAAATTAATTATTCACTTAGACTGCTAATTAAGCTGATTTGCTCTGTGAGGGCATTGAAGGAAATGAGCTGGAGAAGCTCTTAATTGTTTAAAAAGAGCAATTCGACAAACACTCCTCCCAGGCTGCTCTGCTTGCCAAGAGAGCCTGGTCCCGTGTTCCACCGGGCCCAGAGGAGTTTCACGGAGTCATGGAATGGTTTGGGCTGGAAGAGGCATTTAAGACCACCTTGTTCTGCCATGGCAGGGACACCTTCCACTATCACAGGCGGCTCCAAGCCCTGTCCAACCTGGCCTTGGACACTTCCAGGGATCCAGGGGCAGCCACAGCTGCTCTGGGCACCCTGTGCCAGGGCCTCACCACCCTCCCAGTCAGGAATTCCTTTCCAATATCCCATCTATCTATCTATCCCTGCCCTCTGGCAGTGGGAGCCATTCCCTGTGTCCTGTCCCTCCACCCCTTGTCCCCAGTCCCTCTCCAGCTCTCCTGGATCCCCTTTAGGCCCTGCCCAGGCTCCCTGGGGCCTTCTCTTGTCCAGCTGAATCCCCCCAGCTCTCCCAGCCCAGCTCCAGAGCCTTGGAGCACCTTCATGGCCTCCTCTGGACTTGCTCCAGGAGTTTGACAGTATCTGTGCCAACATCAACCTTGCAGATGATTTCAAATAAGGGAAGATCAGCCACAAAGCATAAAGTGCTCCTGAGCCCTTGTCCCCAAAGTGTGTGACCCAATGCAATCCAGAGAGGATCCCTGACAAAAACACCTGAGGAACACCTGCCATGCACACGTATAAAAACCCAAAGCCCACAGGCATTCAGCAACTTTGAATTCAGCAATTCCAGCTCATTCCTCAGGTTATGGAAGCTGGGAAGCAACAGGCACCAGGACCCGAAGGCAGAGCGCTGCACCCACTGCCCAAAGCACCCTCGGGTGGGTGGCTGTGGAGGATGGAGCTCTGGGTGCCCTGTGCCAAGGGAATGCGATCCCTCCCAGCTGCTGGGCACAGGGTGGGAGCAGAGGTGCCCCCAAGACCTCACCCAGCCTCCCACAGCAAGGAGTGGTGCCCTGCCCACACCCAGCCTTGCCCTCCCACTCCCACCACCATTTCGCTTGGATCCCACTTCACCGGGACCTTCCCCTCTCGTCCTGTAGGGGTTGGTGGAGGAAAACTCCCCGTGTCACATGGCAGAGAACAAAAGGAGCTGTTTTTAACCCAATGGATTCGCCTTTGACAGGAGCAGGGCGATGCCACAGCAGCCTCCCTTCTCCCACAGGATTCAGTCAGTCACAAACACAGTGGGTTTGCTGACAAGGAGTACATCCCATCGTCTCCAACCCTTCCACCTCTGGCAGCTCCCAGGATGGGACAAATCTGGGGCTTGGTACAGGTAAAAGATGGAAATCATGCCAACAAAACCAAGGGAAAAGCCAAGATCCAAGCAAACAGCATTGCACCGGGAGCTCGGTGTTTTCCCAAGACCATACCATCCTCCACAAGAATTCCCAGACATCTTCACCATTCCTGGCACATTCTTGTGCCAAAAATGCCATGATAAAGGAAAGCACAGCCACAAGGAGCATGGCTGCCAATGCTTGGCCAACCGTGTCCTCAACAGGAGAAAGCAAAGCTTTCCGACACCGAGATCCTCTGCTGAGTTTCCAGCAGGTGGGAAGGATTTCACAAGCCATGGGAAACACCTGGATAGGCACCTCTCAGTCAACACCACAGCCCCCCCACATCTCCGATGTCCCCACCAGCACCAGGCCACTGCCTGCCCCACCACTCCCTTCCATCCCCAACACCACTGAAACAGGCCCTCTTTTTCCTACCTGGTGCTGGGAACATCTACGAGTCAGGTTCCTCCAGCAGCTCCATGGCGAGCTCGGCGTTGTCTCAGCACAGCTGGAAGATAAAGCCACCAAGAGAAGAGCTCAGTGTCCCTGCAGAGGTGGCGTTTCTCAGGGCAGGTTCCTCCTGCGTGGCCGCTGGGAGCCCATCCCGTGGGAGCTGTGGGGCTCTCCACGTCCTGCTGGGCTGGTGGGGCTCCGGGATCCCTGGGAATTGTGCTCTGCTTGGAAGGACCAACCCTTTTTGACTGGTGTCCAAGCCCAAAGCGCATGTTCTTACCTGCTCGGTGGAAGACAGGGGAAGGCTGGACCACCTTTCCGAGAAACACATGGATCTCAGCAGGGTGTGGACGTCCTGCTCCTCACCCAGACCTTGTTTTGGAGAAAAGGGGGCTGTGAAGTTGTGGGAATTTGGAGAAAAGAGGTCGGAGGTGCGAACGCTCCTGCGGCTGGAGCCAGCAGGGCTCTGCCGGTTGGTTCACAGCAGAGCTGTGATCAACAGGGATGGGGATGTCAAGCTGGGACTTGTCTCCTCGGCAAGGAGAGGGAACAGCAGAGATTACTAAGCGATGCAGGAATGTGGTTTGTTTAATATGAGCCATCAACACAGAAGAGTAAAATAATGACAGATGTGTAATCACATTTCCTGAGTCTAAAACCATGAGATCGAGAATTTAAACACCACTTTTCCCAAGATCAAGAAGAGGAGCCGTTTGGCTAAGAACTGATTTGGTTACTAATTTCCTTGGCATTAAATCAGCTGTTTCCCCAATCTCTTGACAGGCTTTGCTCCAAGGACGGGGCTGGTCCCTGCCTTGCTTTGATGTGAGGGTAAGCAGAGAGGGAAGATGCTTTGGAAACAGGGATTCACCAACTGACCGAGCTGGCCTGGATCAGAGGCTCCTCAGCGTTGCTTAATTGGTTTATTTTAATGAAAGATGGTGAGATAAATTTCACATGGATCTTTATCGGGGGAGCGGCGAGTGGTGGGAGACACAAATCCAGAGCTGGGTTAATCCAACCTTCCAAGGGCACGATGGGGGAAAGGGGAGCCCTTTCCCCATCATGGAAAGCCAGAATTTATGCAAGGTTGGATTGCAGAAGACACGTGGCTGAGGGACCCCAGACTTGTAACCCACCAAGAGTGGAGATGAAATCTCTGCTCAGCCCCTGGACGTGGCACTGTCCCAAAGGTCACGGGTGCAGGACCTGCAAGGGAGCGGTTCCATGGGGGGGTAGGGCTGGGAGGGAACGGTGTCATTTGCTTGTCAGATGTTTCCATTCGTCTCTTGAGATCAAAAGTGGGAAAAACACCGAGTAGGGAAGGTGCTGCTGGCACGGGAGCTGGCCTTAGAGGGACTCCAGTCTGGCTCTCTTCTGGATTTGGGAAGCGTGTTCTCTATCCCAATGGGAAGGCTGAGAGACCAGCGGGTGTTCACCTGGAGAGGAGAAGGCTCCAGAGAGCCCCTTGCAGGGCCTAAAGGCTTCCAGGAGAGCTGGAGAGGGACTGGGGACAAGGGATGGGGGGACAGAACAAGGCGGAATAGCTTCCCACTAACAGATGGGATACGGGGAAGAAATTCTTCTCTGTGAAGGTGGTTTAGGGAGCTGGGAAAGCCAAAACAGAGGTCCCCAAAGATGCAGGACCACTCTCCCAGGTAATAGAAAACACAAAACCATTTAAGGCCTAACTGGGAGAATAAAGAACAAAACATGGGAATTTATTTTGTATTTTTCTTCATGGCCCTGTGTTGGAGCTTGCCGGTGCTGGTGCGACTCATCCCTGCTCACACCTGAAGGAGCTGTGCTGACCCTACAGCTGATGATGCAGAGGTGCCATCAGCTCACACCTCCCTGCTGTGAGCCTGGGAATGTTCCTACATTTCCAGGTAATTGAACAAAGTGGTTCCTTCCCTGAAGGTTCTCAACGAGCAGCATCCCCGTATCCATGACCACATCCCTGCTTTCCTCCCTGGCTTTATTAGAGCCCACGAAGCTGCCATCTCCTGCCACAGGAAAGGCAGCTCCTTCCCCTAAATGGACTTTAATTAGCTCAACTTCCTGCTAGGAGCTATTTTGGTGACACACATGCTCCAGTTAAGTCATGGTTTCACCCCAGATTGTGCAGGACTTGGACACGACTTGTGCCTGGTTGGTGGGACCATGTCCAGCCTGGGGAACTGGGGAGAAAATGCCCAGTACTGGGGTGGTATTGCCGGTCATTGCATAAGATCATGGAATTCCAGGATGGTTTGGGTTGGAAGGGACCTCAAAACCATCCCTTTCTTCCTCCTGCCAAAGGCACTGACACCTTCCACTACCCCAGGCTGCTCCAAGCCCTTTCCAACCTGGCCTGGAACACTTAACGTGGCCTTGAACTCTTATGATGCAAACAGATAACTTGAAATGGAGGGAAAACATCCCATGCAGTGGATTTGGGAGCCTATGGAAGCATTCATGGAGCAGCCATAGGAGGCAGAGCAACCTGCCAGCCCTGCCTGTGTGGAGCTGCTCACCCCATGCCCGCGGCACTGACGGGTTCCTGGGAGCGTGATGGCCTCCATCCAGGGCTGCCATTCCATTGTCACTTGGAGTCACCTGGGAGGGGGGGATGCTGATGGGCTGAGTCACCCCCTCCCAGCTGTGCACAGGAGTCTAGACGGCGGCTGATGTGGAGACATCTCTCGAGATACCTGCACCACGTCCCCACATCAAAGGGCCCTGAGCTGCTCCGGTGAGGATGTAATTAAGGCACCCCACGGCAAGAGTTTCTCCCAGGGCCGGCTGATCTCCCTGCACAGCTCTGTCGGTCGGGGTGGTGGCCTCTGTCACCCTCCCAGGGGGATTTGGTGGCCCTAGCAGGGTCTCCTGTCCCACAGTTTGTGGGAATTGTGGTTGTTTCATGCTGGCCCTGCTCTAAAGGTCACAACCCAAAATATTTTCCAAGCCAGCCTTGTTCTGTTCCAACTTCTTGCCAAGGAGAGGGGCCCTGTGGAAAGACAGAGGTGTCAGGAGCTCCTTAAACCCTTTTTCCTGACAAATAGCCTCAAAAGCCAAGGAACAGCCTGGCAGACTCTGGGAAGAGCAGGAGGAAGCTGAAGCCCTGGAAGTCCTTGCAAACACCAGCACAGCCTGCCAGCAACTCGCTCCATAGGTGAGCATTGAAATGCAGCAGGATGGAATTTTCAGGTCAGGGAAAGCCCAGGAAAGCAGACACATAACCAGAGGAACCAGCTCTGTGTCACCCCTTGCTGTGAAGAACATCAGAATCTCATCTTTACCTGTGCAAAAAGCCCCAAGAAACCCAATGCCTTGCAGGTGGGAGATGCTGGATGGTGTTTCCCCCTTTTAGTGTGGATTTGTACAGCTGGACTGTTGAACAGAGCCAGCAGCTGAAAACAAAAAAAAAAAAAAAAAAAAAAAAA
>VZSU01001397.1:54505-79637 GCA_013398715.1 Nesospiza acunhae
TGGAATGGTTTGGGTTGGGAGGGATCTTAAAAATCATCTCATACCACCCCTGCCATGGGCAGGGACACCTCCCACCATCCCAGGCTGCTCCAAGCCCTGTCCAGCCTGGCCTGGAACACTTCCAGGGATCCAGGGGCAGCCACAGCTGCTCTGGGCACCCTGTGCCAGGGGCCTGCCCACTCTCCCAGGGCAGAATTCCTTGCAGAATTCATGGCAGGATGTTTGGTCGCCCAGGCAGTGTCCCAGCATTGATGCTTTGCCTCCCAGCCCCACAAAAAATGAGAAGGGGGAATTGTCCCCTGCCCTCTGCACCCTCCCATGGGACACCACAGGCCTGTGCTGCTGCTGGGGCTCATCTCAGCAGGATTTACCTGAAATGTGAACTCCACTCTACCCACAAGGATGGGAGAGGTGTGCACTGACCCATTTGAGTGGCTTTTTTAGCTGTTAGAAATCCAGGAGTGTGGTGTCAGGGCAGCCAGAGCAGAGCTGTGCAGTGCAGGGTGATGGGTTTTGCTTCCAAATTAAATAATCAAAGAGCATCCACTGGTTTTGAGAAGTTTTCCTCTCCCAAAGCATGGCAAGGGGAAGGGAAAATCCCACAACACTGCACAAAGGATGAGAGAAATGCCTTGAGCCTCCATCACTGGAGCCATGGTGCTCCAGATCTGCCGTGGGGATCAGGGATGGGCAGAGGAATCTGTTTGCAGAAAACACACAGGTCTGGCAAGGCTGGGCACACCCTGTTGGTTGTGGCATTCACATTCTCTGGAAAAATCCCTTCGCCCAGAATTTTCTCCTGGGAAGCTGAGAAGCCTCAGAGAAAAGGAAAACAATTCTTATCTCATTTGCTTCTCCTGTGTTGTGCTCACATGTGGAATGTGTTTGGAGATTGTTTACCCACAGGTGATTGTTCCATTGGATTCTGCTGTGAGTTGTTTTCACTCTTTGGCCAATCATGTATTTGAAGGCTGTTTACCCACAGGTGATTGTTTCATTGGATTCTGATGTGAGTTGTTTTGACTCATTTGCCAATCAGTGCCAAGCTGCGCTGAGACTGGAAAGAGTTACGGGTTTTCATTATTATCTTTTTAGCATTGAGTAAGTATCTTTTCTGTATTCTTTAATATAGTATTCTTTAATATAATATAGTATTATAAAGTAATAAATTAGCCTTTTAAGAACATGGAGTCAGATTCATCACTCCTGCCTTCGTCAGGGCGGTTCCCTGCAAATACAATAGTTGGTGAAAGGACCATCTGTCCCCAAACTGGGATTTGTACCAACCGGATGGTGTTGGCAGAGCCAGCCCAGCTGCACTGCTGGGCCATCTGCTCTGCAGCAGAGGGAACAGAGGGAATTCATCCCCCTTAACCTCAGGGTTATGTTCTCTGTGTTCAACATCAGAGAGGAGAACAAAGGCTGTGATTTGAGGAGCCTGAATCCACATCCCAGCTCCACACGGAGCTCAGGGCAGAGCACGGCCTGGCTGCCGGGGCTGCAGGCCCTGAGGGGTCACTGCAGCCCCTCCGTGCCACTGCCACCCTCCTGAATGGGGTCACACACTCTGGGTGGGCCTCTGGGTGCCACTGAAGATATAATTTGGGGTATTTGAGTGTAAATAAGCCAGCACTGTCTAGGTGTCCCAGCTGTGGCCTGTGCCACCCTCGGCACGGGCCATGGACAGGGAGCTCGGCCTGGTGGGAAAGGAGAACCTTCCACAGGAGCTCCTTGTAGGAGCATCAGGGGGTAGGATGGTCGGGATGGACAGAGATGAGAGATCTCTGAAGCTAAATTGTAGAACTTGCAGTTTATTGCAAAAAGTGTGAGTGCAAAGGGCCTGCTTGGAGCTGCCAGCCACAGCTCGGAGCAGGCCCGAGAGAAGAGAGGGGTAAAGAAGATGAGAGAGAGGATGAGAGGATAAGAGAGTAAGAGGGTAAGAGAGCGAAGTTCCCATTACAATACAATAAATCTTCTTCTGTGTTGAATATTCTAATTCTCACTAACCAATCTAGTTCAATATACATATCCTATAGCATTTACATACAGCCTATAAGAATCACTACATTACCGTACTGTGTTACATTTTAAAACCTAAAAACTCCTCTTTGGGCCTCTTCTGTTAAGCTAGTAAAGTCTGCTCTGACCCTTAAACCTGTCTGCAAGCAAGAAGTATTGTTTTATCAAAAAGAAATTACCTTCAGCCAGCCGCACCATTGTTTTCCAGTCATTCAGTAACTAAAGTATCTCAAAGTTTGCTTTCATTTCAATCTCGCTTATAGTTTCCATACTCTTAAAATCTTTTGCCAAGCAATCATATTTATAAAGCTTTCCTGTTTCATCTTCCCCAACACTCCTAACCAAGAGCTGCTGTCAGGATAAAACTTTCTGGCATGGAAAAGCTGGAAACAGCCTCACTGGAGCAGGTATTGACCCTGCTGTGCCCCTTCCCCATCCACACTCCAGTGCACCCATCCTCCCTTATTGTAAATCAAAGGTGACTCCGACGAAGGGGAGAGAATGATGAGAAAGACTCCATGGATATCAGAAGACTAATTAATTACTTTATTATACTATACTATGTACATTTCATCTAAACTGAATCTGCCAAGCACTCAACTCTGTACACCACTGCCCAGAATCTCGTGACTCTCAGCCCACAGTCCCGACGTACACACACACCTGGCCCTGAGTAGCCAAGGAAACAAAACATCCTCACTTTGATAAACAATCTCCACGTTGCATTTTACTTTGACACAACACAGGCACAGCAAGAGGTAAGAATGGTGTTTTCCCTTTCTCTGAGGTTCAGAGAATGTGAATCTCAGAAATCCTTGGGAAGAATTGTGCCTTGCTTTTCTCTGTGAAGAGAAATGTGGCGACACTCCCTGATGGCCGTGCTCGCTGCCTGCTCCCACCCCAGGCTGGAGCTGTGCCCTCCCTTCCCCAGATGTGTCCTAGGAGAGGGACAGTCCCAGGGGCTGCCCCTGCCAGGGAGAGGTAACATCATGTCTTGGGTTGGAAATGGGGGTGTGCACTCCATTTCCCATCTGTTAGAGGTGGGCAGTGTTGCAATGGGACGTGAGATGAACGACGCACACTCTGAAACCCCCAGGGTAAAAAGGAAGGGAAGTTTATTTCTTGACCTCGATACATATAGAATTCCAAAAGTGACCCTGGATTGGAGGATGAAATTGCCACTTCTCCAATGACACTGGTCAAACCAACAGTCCATCAAATTTCTCCTCCTCCAGAAAAGAATGCAAAACCAATCTATATTTACATAAAAGTGTGTGAGAAACGCCATTACAAAAATGTAAACATCAGAAGGCTTAGAAAAACTTAGAAGAACAAGGCAACAGGCAGTTATCCTCTGTTCATGGGGCAGTTTTCTTTATCTCTACCACAGCCAACCCTCCCTCCAGGAGATCTCTGCTGTCCATGGCCACTGAGTGTCCCTGCAGGGCTGATCCAATTCCAGCATCCCATGGGGAGATGCTCCGCCCAGGGGAGGAGCCAAGCATTCCTACCTGGATCCAATCTGAGCCTGGCACAGCACAGCAGCCTTTGCCCCCTGCATTGCCAGAGGAGCAGCTTTCTGCTGCCCTGCATTGCCAGAGGGAGCCCAGGCCCATCTCCAGCAGCCCTGGAGCTGCAGAGGAAAACTCCCCCCTTGTGCAGGATCCCTGCTGCAGCAGAACCACAGCTGGCACTGCAGGAGGGCTGAGCCCCCATGGGATGGGGCTGTGACACCCCCCGACACACAGGGGGACAGGGCACGGTCTGACTCTGGCAGGGGTTTATTTTCTTTTTTGTACTATTTAATTTGTATTTTTAATTTTCCCAGTAAAGAACTGTTATTCCTGCTCGCATATCTTTGCCTGAGAGCCCCTTAATTTCAAAATTATAATAATTCAGAGGGAGGGCGTTTACATTTTCCATTTCAAGGGAGGCTCCTGCCTTCCTTAGCAGACACCTGGCTTTTCAAACCCAGACACATCAAAAATGATCCTCTGCAGATGATGTGATCCACTCCTCTCCCCCTGCCCGGCACTGGGTTGCCTGATTGATTCCCAGTTTCCCTGACCTGTTTCTCCTGGAAGACCCACAGCTCTCAGCTCAGTAGCAATTTCCCAAATCAAGAGTGAGGTCTGTGGGTGAACCCCCCCCTCTCTCAGAGCCAAATCCTTTCCCTGCAGTGCTGCACACCAATCCCAGGGGCTCCTTCCACGCTCTTCACTCAAGGAAAACCTCCTGCCACCATTATTCCCATTCTCCTCCCTGAAAGACTTAACTCCCTGTACAGCAGAGAAGATTTATTCCCCATATTCCGTGGGAGAGATTATCTCCAGCTGCTGTTATTCCCTTATCAATAATTCACCGTGCAGCCACACTCCGGCTCATTCCCGACTGCATGAGCAGCCAGGAGCAATCCCAGCTCCTCGGATATTGCTGATGCTCTCAGCAAAGCACAACACCACAAATGAGTCACATCCTCTGGAATCTTCTCCTTCCAGCCTCCCGTGGAGGGGAGCAGTGTTGTATTTGCAGGAATTAATGATGAATCTGACTCCATGTTCTCAGAAGGCTCATTTATTATTATATTATATTAAAGAATACTAAACTAAACTATACTAAAGAATACAGAAAGGATACTTACAGAAAGCTAAAAAGATAATAATGAAAACTCCTGACTCTCTCCAGAGCCCTGACACAGCTTGGCCCTGATTGGCCAAAGAGTCAAAACAATTCACAGAAAGCCAATGAAACAATCACCTGTGGGTAAACAATCTCCAAACACATTCCACATGTGAGCACAACACAGGAGAAGCAAATGAGATAAGAATTTGTTTTCCTTCTTCTCTGAGGCTTCTCAGCTTCCCAGGAGCAAAATCCCAGGTGAAGGGATTTTTCCAGAGAGAATGTGAATGTGACAGAGCAGCTCCACGGAAGGGCTGTGAGCCCATGGAGCTGAAATAAATAAATAAATAAAGGGGAGATAATTAAACTCTATATTTCAGTCTTAGAGGAGGAGCTCATAAAAAGGCACTCTTCATGTAGCAAATCCAATACAGTGAGGTGATTAAAGGAGAAAAGCAGACATGGAACTGTCTGTGAATACAGAGCACACGCTGAAGCCTTGATCAAGACTCCCCTGTTAGAAGGACAAGCTGATTTCCATTCCCATTTATCTCCCACAGGATAACAGCAGTGGTGCACAGAGCTCAGGATTAGAACAGCATCATTTCATTGGATTCCTCTCTCCCACACCATGCCTGGCACAAATGCCTCATTTCCCACTGGAGAGACGAGCATGGGGATCATCAGGATACAACCTCAGCACCACCACCCTTCCACGGCTCTTAAACCTCCGCCATCAGGGAGATTTACAGCCCTGAGGATGCACGAGTGTCATCTGTGACTAAATCAGGCCCTGGCTGCGAGAGGAAAGTTGATCTCCCTGTTTGCAGTTGGCACTGGGAAGTTCCACAGCCACAGCTCGGATGTCCGAGACATCTGTGCAGTCATTAATGAACCTTTCATCTTCCAGGCTGCCTCTGCTCTGGAGCATCCTGCCAGGCAGCCAAGCCAAGCAGCACTTGAGTGCTCTTTGATCCAGCCAGGTGGATCTGTCTCCCAGGGATTTATTGGCACATGGAGGAAAGGCCTCCCATTGCTCTCTTTACCTACACATTTCAATGGATTGCAATGCAAATCACAGGAGCCCAGAGTGGCTTGGGTTGGCAGGGACCTTAAATCCCATCCCATTCCATGGGCAGGGACACCTTCCACCATCCCAGGGTGCTTCAGTCCCATCCAACCCGGCCTTGGAGACATCCAGGGGCAGCCACAGCTTCTCTGAGCACCCTGTGCCAGCTCCTCCCCACCCTCTCAGCCAAGAATTCCCAATACCCCATCCATCCCTGTCCTCTGGCAGTGGGAAGCCATTCCCTGTGTCCCATGACTCTGTGGGACAGCAGGATGCCTTGAGCAAGGCCAAGGACAAATGGCAGAAATACAGCAGTTTGGAGAAGGCCAATGCCACCAGCACATGTGGGTAAAGCTGAAGAAAAAAAAAAAAAAAAAAAAAAAAAAAAAAATTTGGATTTCATTTTCAATTCGCAATTTCAAATTCATTTCTCCTAGAGGGGGCTACAACAGACCTGGAGAGGGACTTTGGGCAAGAGTGAAAAGACAAGGGGGAATTAAGCCAGAGGAAGATGGATTGAACTGGATGTTGGGAAGAAATTAATAAGAAATTAAAGTGCCCAGCAGGGAGTTGGCTCCAGCAGCTTATCCTGAGCCTCAGTTTATGGCTGGGCTCAGACACGGTGGGACAGGCAAATCCAGCAGGAGATGCTGCACTAGCCAGTGCACTGCTGGAGATGACAGTGGCTCCAAGCTCGTGGATAAGGCTAAAGACAGTGTGACCAATGGGATGAATCAATCAGAGCTGTGCAGCTTCAGGAGAAGAGAGAAAAGGAAAATAAAAATCAAGGCTTAGAGCTTTTAGCTCCTGGGCTGAGAGGAAAGGCAGATCTGGGTGTCCCAACATAAAAACGAGTCCAGAGAGGCCATGGAGCTGCTCTAGGGCTGGAGCCAGGCTGGGAGAGCTGGGAATGTTCCCCTGGAGAGGAGAAGGCTCCAGGGAGAGCTCAGAGCCCCCCTCAGGCAGGGCCTGAAGGGGCTCCAGGAGAGCTGGAGAGGGACTGGGGACAAGGGATGGAGGGACAGGAGCCAGGGAATGGCTCCCAGTGCCAGAGGGCAGGGATGGATGGGAGATTGGGAACTCCTGGCTGGGAAGGTGGTGAGGGCACCAAGCTCATGGTGCTTTCAGATTTTGGGATAGCTGAGCTTTCCTGGGGGCTGTGAGGGGGAACAGCAGCTCTGCCACACTCCAGGATGGAGGAAGGCTGCAGGAAGATTCTCTGGGATTTATCTGCTCTGGGGGCAGGGAGTGAGGGAAAGGCAGAGCAGGGGCAGCCCCTGGGGCTGTGCCAGGGCTGCTCCCCGTGTGGAATTGTGCCAGGTTTTCCTGAGGGCTCCTGGCAGAGGATGGAGCCTGCACGTTGGGAGTGCTGCAGCCCTCGATGCCCAGCGCTGCTGGGGGCTGATTCCAGCCCAGAGCTTTGGGAATTCTTTGCCTCTGGGCTTCTCCCACCTCCTCCTGCCCCTCCTGCATCCAAGGGCCACAGGGATGCAGCTCTGTGGATGCTCACAGAGCTCACCAGTGACACTTGGATGGATGGCAGCACCTCCAAAATGTGCCTTCCAAAATCAAAATGAAATTTTTAAGAAAAATTAAATTCACTCAGTTCAATCAACTAAACACATATAAACCCCTGAGCTGATGCCACTTCAAAACTGCAGCCACCTCTCCTAAGCAGAGTTCCCACCCCAGGAGGGAGAAGTGCCAGAAATCACCTCGAAATTGCGGTTGATTCTCAGTGGAAGGAATTCAGCTGCTCTGCTGATAAGCAGCCACATACATCTCTGAGCTGGAGAGGTAGATCATTAAGGGGAAATGTTTAGAGAAATTAAATCCTTTTTTGCTGCTTCTTATGCTAATAGGGAAAAGCAAGCTGATTTTCAGGAGGACAACATTTAGCAAAATCAAATTCATCAATGTCCCCATCTGTTCCCGTTCTTGTGCTGACTTTGTCAAAAATCAGCTTTCCTTCAACCAACACCCGCGTCACTCGGAGCCAATTCTGGGCAGATTTGTAAATAAACCACTTCTGCAAAGCTAGCCAGGCAAAAAAAACCATCCAGTGGAAAGGCCTGATAAACAGAAATACATGCTGGGATTGAAGGGATTGAGGAGATGGCCAAGAGACTAAAGGGACAGGGAATGATGAATCAGCCCAGCTGGGAAAATAACCCAGAGGCCATTGGAGGGTTAATGATACCAGAAATGGGAAATCTCCAAAGCAGGATCCTGCATCTCTGCCTCAGCTGCTGTTGCTGCTCCTGGATGAAGCAGGATCTGGAAACAGCTCCATGCTGGAGCTGCTCTACACGCAGGGATCACCAAGCACCTCCTGTAGCTCATGGGGATCTCCTAAAAATGTCACAGAATCCCAGAAGAGAAGCACAGAGTGCCGTGAGTTGGAAGGGAGCCTCAAGGACCACCGAGTCCAACTCCACGTGCTCCTGTTTGTGGTGGGAATTAGCACTGAACTGGTTTGAGGCTTTGTTCTGCCTATTCCCAGTTGCTGCAGCCAGCAGATAATCAATACAGGTAATTTATGCCAAAAACACTGTGGAGAAAGTCTTATCTCAAAATTCAGCAATGAGGGATTTCACAAAGTCATAGAACCTTTGGGATTGGAAGGGACCTTAAAGAACACCCAGTGCCACCCCTGCCACGGCAGGGACACCTTCCACCATCCCAGGCTGCTCCCAGCCCTGTCCAACCTGGCCTTGGACACTTCCAGGGATCCAGGGGCAGCCACAGCTGCTCTGGGCACCCTGTGCCAGGGCCTGCCCACCCTCACAGGGAAGAATTCCTTCCCAATATTCCACATCTACCCTTTTCCAGCTTAAAGTCATTCTCCCTTGTCCTGTCCCTCCACACCTTGTCCCAAGGCCCTCTCCAGCTCTCTTGGAGCCCCTTTAGGCCCTGGAAAGGTTTTAAGGTCTCCCTGGATCCTTCCCTTCTCCAGGTGTTCTCTTGTTGTTCTGAACACCAAACTTAAGCACCAAGGCTGCCTTCCCTTATCCTCCTTCCAGGGCAGGATTATTCCCTGTGCTCCCACATTCCATCCACTTTCAGCAGTCCCAGGTCCAAGGTGGGCACATCCCCACGGGTCACACCTGTCACGGGGCACAGGCCAGGTGGCACCAGGTTGTTGTGGCCCCCCAGAATGTGCAGGGGCAGAGCCCAGCCTCGCTGGCAGCTCCAGGGATCCCGCTGGGACACGCACACCAGGTGTGGGCACTGCTGGATTTGGCTCCCGGCGCCGCAGCAAACGGAGGGGAAAAATCCCTGACATGCTGCCCTGAGGAGAAATCTGGTTTTTTATGTTCGTTCACAGGGCAGAAAATCCAGAGAGCTGCAGCTGCAGCACAGGCAGAGCCCCAGGGCAGCACCGCTCAGCACCTGCCCATTCCAGAGCCTTTCTTCCCCTTCGAGCACTGCACAGAATTCCACAGGATTCCAACAAGGAGCGCACACAGAGCAGCCCAGCTCTCCCTGGAGCAGCCCAAATGCTGCTCCTGCCCTGGAATTCTCCCATCTCCTGCCCCACAGAGCCAGCAGCAGCAGCCTGCTGCCTTCCCAGGCCCCCTCCTCTGCTGGCTCCCTCTTCCTGGTCCAGCACGGGACCCAGTGGGGAAAGTCAGGAGGAGCAGGACAGAGCTGGACAAGGGAAATGCCAGCAGGTCTTGAGGATGCACCTGTGGGTGACCTGCCATGGAAGACAGAGTGTTCTGGGCAGCTTCCGTGGAATCATGGAATTGTTGAGGTTGGAAAAGCCCTCTAAGACCATCAAGTCCGACTGTTCCCCAGCACTGCCAAGGCCCCACTAAACCACGTCCTCAAGTGCCACATCCACGTGGCTTTTAAATCCCTCCAGGGATGGGGACTCCACCACCTCCCTGGGCAGTTCCAAAGCTTGACCATCCTTTCCATGAGGAAATTCTTCCTGATGTCCAACCTGAACCTCCCCTGCCATGACCTGAGGCCGTTTCCTCTCGTCCTGTCCCTGTTCAGTGGGAGCAGAGCCTGAATCCCACCTGGCTGCCCTCTCCTGTCAGGGCATTGTGGAGAGCCATAAAATCCCTCCTCAGCTTCCCAATGTTCACTGCCAGGCTGGAAATCCAAGTGATGGTCTCAATCTCCACAAAATAAATCGATCTGTGGAAAGCCCAATGCAGGAGTTGGAGATTTGTGCTGTCATTACCTCAGCCAAACCCCATCCTGCTGCCAGGTGCCTTCCCTCTGCACTTCCTCTGGCTCAGCCTGAATTATTCATTTCCTGACATCCTTTCATTCAGAAAGGTCTCACCAAAACTCTCTCTCCATAAAAAAGAAAAGTCTCTCCATAAAAAACTGCTTTTTCTATTTGTTTGGTCCACTGTGGGCATCCACAGGGTCAGGCGACACAGCTGAAAATATTTATATTTCCTGCTTTTACCACCCTCTTTTAAGCCATAAATTAACTTCAAGTGTCTCTGTAGAAGTGAAAATTCCTTCAGGGAAGCACAGCAATCCAAGCAATCCTCCTGTAGCATCTCCACGTTGCCACCACGTGGTCGGATGGTTCTTTTTCCTTCCTCTTCTTCTGGCCTCACCTCTTCCTCAACTCTGGAGTTAAGTTGGAGCAGCTCTTCAGGAAATGTGCTCCAAAACTCTTTTTAAAATATTTTTAAAAAATCTATTTAAGCACACCCAGGCTGGAGCATTAATAGCGTGAGGAGCATTAACTATTAGTCCTAATTATGCTGAACTCCTAATTATCCTAAAGAGAAGCAGAGAGCGATGTCCCGGGGCTCCTCCCGAGGCAGGAGGAGGGAGCCCCACCTGCACATTCCCCACCTTGCCCTGCAGCCAGATCCAGCCCCAATTTCACCCGGCTCCACCCGGCTTCTCCCTTCCCTGGGCGTGCAGGAGACAGACGAGGCATCTTCCGTGGCCACAGGAGGGATTTCAATCAGGAAATCTTGCAAAAATGCCGATTTGAAAGGTTTCTGCGCCGTGTTTGTGCCCAGGGGCTGTGCTGGCCGCCTCTCCCTCCCTCCGTGCGAGGTCTCACTGCACCACCCCATGGTGGATGGAGTTTCAATCCTGGCTGCGGAATTCCAGCGGAGCCTCCCAACAAACAACTCCTCCCCCGGGGCCAGGGCTTGGTGTTGCCTCTCCTGATCAAGGAAACAGCAGGAGAACTCCAGGGAAAGCTCAGATCCCAGGCAGAGGGGCCTTGGCTGCGCACGGGGATGGATCGGGAAGGGGATGGATTGGGAAAGGAATGGATTGGGAAAGGGATCGGAAGGGGATAGATCAGGAAAGAGATTAATCGGGAAGGGGATGGATCGGGAAGGGAATGGATCGGGATGGGGATGGATTGGGAAAGGGGATGGATCGGGAAAGGGGATGGATTGGGAAAGGGGATCAGGAAAGGGATGGAGCAGGAAAGGGACGGATTGGAAAGTGGATCGGGGAGGGGATGGATTGGGGAAGGGATGGATAAGGAAGGGGATCAGGAAAGGGATGGATTGAGAAGGGGATGGATTGGGAAGGGGAGCAGGAAAGGGAATGGATCAGGAAGGGGATCAGGAAAGGGATGGATTGGGAATGGGATGGATCGGGAAAGGGATGGATCAGGGAAGGGATGGATCCCTTGACAAGTGATGCATCAACCTGGCAGCTCCCTCAGCAAGGTGTCACACACCCATCAGCCTGAAGGAGCTAAAACCACCGGGATTACACCCAGAGTGTCCTCCCTGAACCACGGAGATCTCAGGAATGTTCTTTGGCTTTTATTCCTCCTCACGCAGGGATTTCATTGATTGGCTCTGGAGTTGTGGCAGCGCCGCTCACACAGATCCTGCAGCATCCCAAAAACTTGGGGAATTCTGGAGACAGGCACATGTGCTGTGCTAAGGGGGCACATGGGGTAAGGAAAGGAAAGGAAAGGAAAGGAAAGGAAAGGAAAGGAAAGGAAAGGAAAGGAAAGGAAAGGAAAGGAAAGGAAAGGAAAGGAAAGGAAAGGAAAGGAAAGGGAAAAGGAAAGGGGAGAAGAAAGGAATCTGCCTAAAACTACACTTCAAATACTTCCCAAATATTTGACAATGAGTGAGAAAAGGAGGAAGAGGGAGAAATAGCTACTTATCCTTGGAGAACCATTTATCCCAGAAACCCAGAGATCTTTACTCTGGACACACCTTTTCCTTGATTCTTGATACATCCATGTGCCAAGGAATTTAAAGGAAAATTCAGATAAAATCTTCCTGAGGAATCAGCAGTCACACAAAACAGTGGGGGGAAAAAGGGCGTTGAGGTCCAGGCTCAGCAAAACAAAGACTCTGGAAGGAAAAGCACAGCTGAGAAAAATATTATCTTTAATAGTGACCTTGCATTGATGGTGTCTCATTTTGCACTTTAAAACTCCTTGATAGAGTTGTAATTTAATTTAGAAAAAAAACTTTTAGAGACACACTAAAAAACCTTTTAAAACACACAGAAAAAAAAAAAACCAAACAAACAAACTTTTAGAGACACCCAGATTTCATTGGTGCTTTTTCCCCTCTGATGTTCACAGGGATTTCACAACCTGCCCTCACTTCAAGGACATTCCTCACACATCAGCCACATCCACCTCAACCCCTCCTGCCCAGGTGGGTTCCCAAAACCTCCTGGTTTTTGGGAACCCACCTGGGGCAGGCAGAATTTCAAAGACCTAAAAGTTGTCCTTTTGGATCTGCCTTGCAGTGAAAGGGAATTTCTGTAAGCAATGCTAAAGGGAAGTGAAATTCGTGGCTGGGAAGTTTCAAGCAGGGAAAAGTGAGGGAAAAGGGCAGGTTCAGGGAGAAATTCTTCTGGAAAGTCACTGGATTAATCAAGGTAGGGAGTTTGGAAGGTAAAGAAAAGCTGACCCAAGGGAATCAGCCATGGAATAAACTCAGGCAAGGGCCAAAGGTGATGTTGTCCAGGTCAAACCAAGAACAAGACACCTGCAGGAGAGATGATTCCCCCTTCTAAAAGCAAAGAAACCTTAAAATTGAGATTGTATTTGGTGTTTCTAAACCAGTGCTAAACACTGAAACGTCTCCTTCCCCATCAATCACGATCACAACTGAAACCACTGATGTCCAACCCAACCTTGGGCAATCTGGCAAACACCAACTGCCAACAATTCCCAGACATCCCTTTCCTATCAGGCCATTCCCAACCATTTTAATATCTAAAAATATTTCAGTTTGACTTTTCCCTTGGTTTTTTTCCCTAGGTTGTTTTTCCTTCTGCTATTATTCCCTGTTGGATGTATCTCACCGAGAGGAAGAGGAGGGGAGTGAGGTTTCCATGAGCACCCCTCGAGTGCCTGTGGAATTCTCAATCCCTTACTCCTGTCAGGGCGGAGCTAAGAGCATTATTGCACTTTTCCAGAAAATTCCACACCCCCAGAGCTGCCAGAGCCCCAGCAGCCATTCCCAAGGGCAGGGATGGAGGGGAGGGGAGGAACAGGGGTTGGGCTGGCTGTAACTCAGAACTCTCTGAGCATTCCTTGGCTGGATTTGTCTCCTCCACGAGCAGCCTCCCTCACTTCAGAGCCGCCAGCAGTTGGAATTAAGCTTCCCACTCCAGGATTAATCCCAGAGTGTTGATCCCTTCAGCTGCTGGGCTTGGGTGAGTGTGGGAGGGCCAGGGGAGGGCCCAGCTGCAGCTCCCACACCCCTCACACAACCACAGAAAGCAGCCACCAAAAAAAAACGAATTTTAAACATCATTTGTCAACTCCAGCCTACGTTTTTTTGCTACAGAAAACCACATTTTATTACCATTTCTGGCTAAGCCTGGCATGATGAAAGCTCCTTCCCAAACCATTGGAACCATCTATCAAAGTGAGGTACCCAAGCCAGTCTTGACTAAAAATCACTCAGCAGTGCAGCTTTACTTTGAATTATTAGTCACACCTGACTTTTCAAAAAAAACCCTTTTTTAACTTCAGGGTTATGATTTTTATCCATGGAAGCAGCTGTTTCATGACTAAGCAGCAAAAACCTGAGCAAAAAATAAAAGACACAAACACAGGAATCCAAAGCTGGTGGTTATTTTTTACTTGAAGACTCTCTGAAAAACAGAATTATTGTTACATTATTGTCATTAATTCTTTCTGGAATGAAACAGGCCTGGTCCAGGTGATATGGAAAGGGCAGTCTGGTTTTTACAAAATCGGTATTTGCAACATCAAAACACACAAAGGACAGGCTCTTACACCCAGGTTACACCACTCAGCCTCAGTAAACATCTTTGGAATAGAGATTTTTAAAACAAACAAAAAAAAATCAATCAAGGAACTTAAATATTCACAGGACAAAACCATAATATTCTGCAAAATATGAAAGGTGAGATTAGCAGAGGTCAGGAGAGGCTGCCTATGGATAATCCAAGCAGGAGTTGCACGGCTGGGAACAGTCACCCCCACGGGGCAGGTTTGGGATTTGGTTCTGTGCCTAAGGCAGGGAGAAGTGAGCAGTGGGCAGAGAAAAAAAAAGCAAATTAATGCTGGAAATTCTAGTTCAAGCAGGAGCCCACAAGTCCAGCACAACAAAGGAAAGGTTGGGTGTTTTTTTAAAATGAGAAGTTAGCCACAAGTCAGCACGGGGTCTTCTCTATATTGCACCAAGTTTGGTTGTAACTGAAAAATTAAAAACCTCTGCATTTAGAAAAGCTACATTTAAATATAACCCAAGTAGAGTGAGCAGAGTTCAGCTTTTACAACAATTCAACACTTTTTCCTACCAGCTACAAGGTTTCTGTCTCCTCAAGCCCCCTCCAAACTGCAAAACCACCACGGATCCAAGGCAGTGCTGCTACTTCTCCTCAGCATTTATTTATTTATTGCTTTATTTATGAGTGACAAAGGCTCAGAGATGGGGACTTTTAGAGAATTTAAGGCAATTCCACAAAACCAACACCTTAAGGGCAATTCTGGCACACAGTGGTCTTCATTCCAACACCAGGAAAGGTTTTAGGTTTAAAAAAGGACAGATTTTAGCCAAAAAGACTCTTTTCAAACATCAGTTCATCTTTCTAACACACAGCACTGAAGTCAAGTCATTCCAGAGCACCAATGTAGAGAAAAGAAACAAAAAAAGGGGAAGAAGTCAGATGAACAATTAAAAAAAAACACTAAATAACTACAAATAAAGACACTAAAAAACCTAAATAACTACAAACAAAAGCTAAAAACCCAAAAAGCTAAACAAGCAAACAAAAAAAAAAATCAGAAACAGGCTTGGCAAAAAAACCTAAATGTGCTCAGTATTAGGCTCATCCTTCCTTTGCAAAAACTTTGGAATTGAATCAAAAGAATATGGAAAACTCTTTACAACACTGGTCCAAAGGGCACGTGCATTCTTTTTATTTCTATGCAGAGTGAAAACAAACACCATACAGACAGGAGTAAAGTACTTTTTTTTTCTTTTTTTTTTTTAAAGAAAAAAATTAAGGTTTCATGTTCCAAAATGATTCTGTGAAAACAGGAGGAAAAAAAAAAAAAAGAAATAGAAAGGAGTTATTTTAACTTCAGGCCAGGTAGAGCCTGCATGGATTTGCAGCAAGATTTGAGTAAGAAATGATGGATTAAAAACAAGCAGAGCCCTGCTGGCATCCAGGAGGAGGAATGGAGAGGATTTGCACAGAGAACCCTGTGTGTAAACTATTGCCACGTGGAGTCACAGAGACAGACAAGACTTCAAGGCGCTGCTTGTCACTTGTTCCTAGAGAAAAAACTACTTTGCCAAGAAGCTCACAGAGTTTTCTACAGCTTTTTCTGGAAGAAATGGATGCAAGCAGCAGGTTTCTGGTCAGCCAGAGGATCCCACTGCAGAGTGCTTGTGCTAAGTTCCATCAGCTCTTTGTCAGAAAAAAGGTTGGGGGGGGTTGTAGCACTCATTGTCATAGCAAAAAGCAGGTTTTGTCACATAAAAAGCCTAAACTAAAGGAATTTTAGTTCCGTAACTAAAGGAACTTTTTCCCTCAGCATTTCTTCAGGGCACAGCTAGAGAGATTTATACTGACAAACAGTATAAGAGCAGGGAACCCTTTTGGGAGGTTTAAGCAACAACCAGGTGAGTGCATTTTCCTTGCTAATGCTCCCTAACGCAGGAATTACTCTGGTTTACATTCTCTTCCAAATAATCCCTAGGGAACAAATCATTCCAGAAGCCACAGCCATTATTCCTTGGCACTTCTCTGCTCACAGACAGGAGAAGTTCCAGCCATTTGCAACAGCAACTTTTCCTTTGGAATACCTGATGCTTTTTTTATTTTTTTTATTATTATTATTTCCTCCAAATTCATGAAATGCAGCAACATTACCAAGCCAGGAGTCATTTCTTCTCTTCAAGCTGGAGGATTTGACATTGCTCTCGCTTTGAGTGGCTGACTCAAACACCAATCCTGGTGCAAATGCAGCTAAGATTTCTCCAGAGGAGCAGCCCTGGGCACGGGGCGCTGCCGGACACCGCTCGCGGATGAGTCTCTCTTGCTCCCCTCTTTTCCCTCTGTTTCCTCATCTGAGATATCTCCCTCATCTCCTTCTTGCTCTTCATACCTGTTCTTCAGCAGAGGAGCTGACTCTGGACCTTGTTTCCCTCAAGGAGACAGGAAAAACACACAAATAAATACCATTCTCAAGTAAAATCCGCTTTTTTAACATTACGGGCAAGCACAGTGACACTGAGAGCTCCACTCAGTTTTCCCTCCCTGCCCATGTGGAATTTCATGTCTTACAGGTATGCAAACGCTCTCAAATTTTTTTTTTATCCCTAAAACCAGTTTTAAAAATACCCCAGCTTTACTAAACAGAAAATCCTAAGCCCCTATAAACCCTAAGGGCAAAGCATCAATCCCAAGTGCAAAGTTCTACACTCCACATCACATCCTGCAGATTTCTTTAATGTTTTCTATGAATGAGATTTACCAAACAGCTTCAGTGAATCAGAAGTTTGCTGTGGGCTTACTTGGCTGAGGCTGGAGCTGTGGGGGTCTGTGCCTCTTGGAGGGACAGATGCAGTCTGCCAGGAACACCATCATCTGAAACCAAAGAAACCCGAGGTGACACTCCTAAACATTCTGCACACTGCAATCGTTTAGGATGGAAAATTTCAAGATCAAGTCAAACCATTTACCCTCAGGTGGATCCCATCCAGCCCCACACTCACTGTGACCATTTCCCCTTGGGTCATGGGGGCTCCATCCCTGTGCTCCAGCCCAGGGTACCCCAAAACCCAGCCCAAAACTGAGGTGGAGGCAGCACAAGTGGAACCAAGTCACCATCAGCCCCAAGGGCTGCACTTACGAGTCCCAGGACCATTCCTAAGAACAGAGTTGCCAATCCAAAAACAGCATAGGAGCCCCAGACTGGTATTCCAAGATTTTCTGTTAAATAGCCATGGCCATGCTGGAACAAAAGAGAATCATTTCAGGAAGAGCTGGATTTCACATTGAGGAGGAAATGAAGTGGGGATGTAAGCAAATACCCTGATCCACATGGACAGCTTGAACAACGCTGACATGCTGCTCATCCTGAAACAAAGCACAGAAGAGGAACTGAGGACACTTCAAAATCTTAAAAAGAGAAACACTGAGAACACTTTAAAACACAAATTTTCCCCCAGCTCCTGTGATGGTGTCACCTTCCCCTTCCTGCCTGGATAATTGCTTTGCCTGCCCCTTTGCCATAATTTCAGCCTCAAACCTGTGTGAAACAACCTCAGCTCATACATGGACAGTTATAAATTCCCAGATTTCTTTAACATGGATCTGCTGAATCCAATTTAAAGTTAATCCAAGTGAATTTCATGTCCCTATCCTGTTCTGTCTGGACCAGTGCTCTGTGAGAAGCCAGCTGGAACTCCAGTGAAGATATTAAGAAAGAAGCATCAGGAGGTATTTTATTAAAACAAAAAATGAAGCTATTAAAAGAAAATCAGGTTATAAGAGCTGAGAGGTCTTCAGACACGTAAGTTTGGTGTCTGAGTACAGAAAATAATAGAGAACTTGATAATGCTGAGTTAATACCCAGTTTTACGCATTCCTTGGTGTGGGATAAGAGTTTGTAAGAGAACCTCACAGCCAGGAATTCCTTTCATACATCAAACCAAAATTTCCCTTTACAGTTTGAACCAATTCCACTTTTTCCTGTCAGTTCCTGCTGGAGAATCCCTCTGTGATTTCCTTGTGATTTCCTCCAGACAGTGGAACAACTTTCCCAGGATTTACCTGGGCAAAACCATCCCAGTGCCACAGAGACCAAAAAACTTCCAAGGGTCAGCAAGGTCCCTGCAGGAGTTTAGCAAAAAAGAAACTTCTTCAAGCCTTAAAGTAAACCTTGCTGGGGACATCTCTGCTGTGGTGACAACACTCAGGTCACCTCTGCTATGGTGACAGCACTCAGGTCACCCCTGCTGTGGTGACAACACTCAGGTCACCTCTGCTATGGTGACAGCACTCAGGTCACCCCTGCTGTGGTGACAACACTCAGGTCACCCCTGCTATGGTGACAAGCCTGCCACAGCTGAGGAGGAACTGGGACACCCACCCACCCAGCACATTCCCACAGCTCCTGCCCACACAGAGCTGGAACAGGGAGCAGGACACACCTCAGCACATCTGATAATAAATCCTTACAAAACCAACCCAAAACTTACAGGAAAGAGGAAGGACCAAACCAGGAGGACACTGGTTCAATGGATTTCCACTCCTCATCACTGATGAAGTTAATGAAGGCAGCTTTATTCCTGGCTCCCTGGTATCTCCTGAACTCTCCATCTTTGCAGCTGTAAAACAACAACACCACCCCCAAAATCCTTTATTTATATGATCCAAGCACCAAGTGCAGCATTTGTTTCCATCCAACAAACCCCTCCCATCACCTTGTCTATTTTTTTACACATTCCCTTTTTCAGCGTTCATTTTTTTAGCTGATGTTGCCTCTTAAAAAAACATTTTTCCAAACACCTGGACTAAGTCCAAGTTATTTCCAGAACACTGATTCCACAAACACCTTGGCTAGCTTTAGGCTGTGATTCCATTAAAAAAAAAAAAAAAAAGATAATGATCTTCCTAAAGCCCTTGCCACACACCTGCACTGAAGATCAACCTACAGAGAAAGGATTGCAAAACAGAAACACCCATGAAAAGGCAGAATAAATAAGGCCTGAAGGGAAAGGAAAAGAAATCATCTGGCAGCACAAGGTCACAGTGGGTGAGACAGTGAATGTGTCAGTGAAAAGCAGCTCCTATTCTTAAAGAGCATAATAAATCTCATTTATTTGCCCCAAAAAAAGAAGAAAAAAATGCCCACTCTCATCCCAAAAAAACCCTGCTGCCCTGCATACTTACTGATAGATGGTAGGGAGGGCTGTGATGATAAATCGTCCACTTAACCCTGTAAAAAAAGTTATTTTGAGAGTATTTTGAGTATTTTTATGAAAAAAAAAAAAGAGGCAAGGAATGCTGTAACACCCCAAAATACAACAGCAGGCCTGGGTATCAATCTTTCCATGCAATCCAACACAACCTTGTGCATGCCAAAGCAGGACACACTTAAAAAACCGTCCCTGGACAAAGAGTAAAATGGGGGAAATGAGATATGCAGGGATAACTGCTCCATTGGACTCTTTTGGCTGTAGCTCTTCAGGAGGAGAGGCTCTCCTTTGCAAACAGGATCTGCAGCCTCCAGAAACCCTGAGGAAAATAACCCAAGTGAGGCAAGCTTCAAAAGTAAAGCAACTCTGGAGAAAGAGATCAGCATGGGGAAGGTCAGGCTTACAAATGCCACAGGGACAGGAGAGTTCCAGGAGATTTTCAGGAGAGTCTCAGGAGACTTTCACGAGAGTTTCATGAGAGTCTCAGCAGAGGGAGAGCAGATTGTTCGCACTCCCTTCTACCAACCAAAGAAGGGACTGGAATGGCAAGGCTGAAATCTCGTTTTTTGCTTTAAAAGTACAGCCAAAAATCTCCTTGAAATCATGCTCTGGAGAAAACCTCTCATTCTTTTTACGTGTTATAGTCTATGCATTTCATTTACTCTATTCATTTAATTATGTTTATTTTATCTACTATCTGACAGTCTCGTTCCTGTGTGAAACCTGGCCCAGGGTGCCCAGAGAAGCTTTCCCTGGATCCCCGAAGTGTCCCAGGCCAGGCTGGACAGGGAGTGGAGCTCCCTGGGATGGTGGAAGGTGCGGTAGGGGCTGGAACGGGATGAGCTTCAAGGTCCCTCCCAACCAAAACATTCTGGGATCCTATTAAGCAAGATCAGGGCGTTTAGTCACACAGCTAGAGATGAGTAAAAAACACTTTTATTACCCCTCTTATTTCTGCCCGCCTCCCACAAGCCCACACCGGAGATGAGCACCCCCAAACCCCTCAGCCCCCCAAATCCCGGGGGGGTTCGGGAGCCCTTCCCAGCCCCTCTCACCCGGCTGCTCGGTCACATCCACTTTGGCCACGTTCACGCCCAGGTCCTCTCCCCACTCGGCGAACTTCTCCCACTCGGGCTGCAGGTTCTCGCAGGCGGGGCACCAGGGCGCGTAGCTGCGGGAGCGGCACAGCGCGGTCACCCCACGCACCCCTCACACCGCCCCGGCACCCCCGGCGCGCCGCTCCCCACTCACAACTCCACCATCCGCAGCGGGGAGGCGGCGCCGGGAACCGGGAGAGCGGGAAGCCTTGGGAGCGGTGGGAACCCTGGAATTGTCGGAATTGGAAGGGATTGCAATCCTGAAATGGTCGGGATTGGAAGGGATTGCAATCGGAAAGGATTGCAATCCTGAAATGGTCGGGATTGGAAGGGATTGCAGTCCTGGAGTGGTTGGGATTGGAATCCTGGAATGGTTGGGATTGGAATGCTGGAATAGTTGGGATTGAAGGGATTGGAATCCTGGGGTGGTTGGGATTGGAATCCTGGAATGGTTGGGATTGGAAGGGATTGGAATCCTGGAGTGGAAGGGATTTGAATTGATTGGAATCCTGGAATGGCCGGGATTTGGAAGGGATTGGAATCAGAAAGGATTGCAATCCTGAAATGGTCGGGATTGGAAGGGATTGGAATCCTGGAGTGGAAGGGCTTGGAATCCTGGAATGGTCGGGATTGGAAGGGATTGGAATCCTGGAGTGGAAGGGATTGCAGTCCTGGAATGGTTGGGATTGGAAGGGATTGGAATCCTGGCGTTGTTGGCATTGGAAGGGATTGGAATCGGAAGGGACTGGAATCAGAAGGGATTGCAATCCTGGAATGGTTGGGATTGGAAGGGATTGGAATCCTCTAGTGAAAGGGATTTGAATGGATTGGAATCCTGGAATGGTCGGGATTTGGAAGGGATTGGAATCAGAAAGGATTGCTATCCTGGAATGGTTGGGATTGGAAGGGATTGGAATCCTGGTGTGGTTGGGATTGGAATCAGAAGATGTTGGAATCGGAAGGGACTGGAATCCTGGAATGGCTGGGATTGGAAGGGATTGGAATCGGAAGGGATTGCAATCCTGGAATGCTCGGGATGGGAAGGGAGTGGAATCCTGAAATGGTCGGGATTGGAGTCGGGAGGGATTGGAATCCTGGAATGGTTGGGATTGGAAAAGGTTGCAGTCCTGGGATGGTTGGGATTGGAAAAGGTTGCAGTCCTGGGATGGTTGGGATTGGAAAGCGTTGCAGTCCTGGAATGGTTGGGATTGGAAGGGATTGGAATCCCGGTTTGTCCCACCCCACGGCACACCTTGGGCAGGGTGCTCCAAGCCTCGGCCAGGCTGGCCTCGGACGCTTCCAGGGATGAGGCAGCCGCGGATGGTTGGGTGACCTGTGCCAGGGCCTCAGCGCCCTCACAGGGAGGGATGTCACCCTGATTTTTTTGAGATTTTTTTAAGCCTTCTGATGTTTATATTTTTGTAATGAACTTCCTCACACACTTTCTGTAAATAACTTATTGTTTTACATGCTTTTATGGAAAAGGAGAAATTTGATAAACTGTTAGCTTGTCCGGTGTCATTGGAGAGGTGGCACTTTCACCCTCCAATCCGCTGTCACTTTTAGAAATCCATAAATGTTAGAGTCAAAAAATAAAATTTCTTTTTTTGCCTAGAAAACAGCAATGTGTGTGCATTGTGTTATTTCGTTTCCTATAGTGACAGAAGGATTTCTTCTATATGTCCTAAATTCCTCTTATTTTAGTTTGCACCCATTACTCCTTATGACATTAAGTGTGAAAAGTGCATATTATATGGCTCTATGCAGATATTTACTATATGTGTAATGTTGTATTGATTGGTAGCGCTGTATTAACATTTTAATAGTATGGTAAATGTAGTTTTGTAGTCAACATGTAACTTTTGTGGTTAAAATAGAAACTATGTATGTGGGACATTTTTTTAAAGAAAGGAATGAGGTACTTGCACCAGACAGCAGTCACAGGACACCTGAATCTTTCAGAGAAAGAGAATTTATTGCTCCATTATCAGAAGAAACTTCTTCCTGCCTCGCTCAGGACTGGAGATATCATCAGGATTCAGAGGAAGAACTTGACTCTGCCCAGACAGAATCCTGTGTTTGAATGGAATTTATGCATCATGGATGAGGTGTATGAATATGCAACAGGCTGTTGTTTTTAAGGGTTAATCCTCTGTTAACGTGGGTCCTTTTTTGGGCTTGTGCTGCCCAGAAAAGTTACCCAGACATCTGTAACTCGTTGTTTCTATTGTCTCATATTGTCCTAATCCAAATTGTTCAAATTTTTATTGCTCTAATTATATTTCTATTTTTATAACCATTTTTTATTCTTAAACTTTTAAAATTTTAAAAACAAGTGATCGGCGTTTTTCACATTAAGGTTGGAAATGATCTCCAAGGTCATTGAGTCCAAACTGTGCCCGGTCCCACCTCGTCACCCAGCCCCGAGCACTGAGTGCCACACCCAGGAATTCTCTGGGCACCTCCAGGGGTGGGCACTCCACCATTCCCTGATCAGCCCCTTCTAATGCTTGACAACCCTTCCTGTGAAGAAATTCCTCCTCATATCCAACCCAAACCTCCCCTGGCCCAGCCTGAGGCCATTCCCTCTGCTCCTGTCCCTGTTCCCTGGAGCAGAGCCCGACCCCCCCCGGCTGTGCCCTCCTGGCAGGAGCTGTGCAGAGCCACAAGGGCCCCCTGAGCCTCCTTTGCTCCAGGCTGAGCCCCTGCCCAGCTCCTCAGGGATTCTGCAGCCCCTGCCCAGCTCCCTCAGGGATTCTGCAGCCCCTTCCCAGCTCCCTCAGGGATTCTGCAGCCCCTTCCCAGCTCCCTCAGGGATTCTGCAGCCCCTTCCCAGCTCCCTCAGGGATTCTGCAGCCCCTTCCCAGCTCCCTCAGGGATTCTGCAGCCCCTTCCCAGCTCCCTCAGGGATTCTGCAGCCCCTTCCCAGCTCCCTCAGGGATTCTGCAGCCCCTGCCCAGCTCCCTCAGGGATTCTGCAGCCCCTTCCCAGCTCCCTCAGGGATTCTCCAGCCCCTTCCCAGCTCCCCCAGCCTCTCCTGGTGCTCCATTCCCTTCCCAGCTCCGTTCTCTGCACACTCTCCAGCCCCTCAGTGTATTCCCAAACTTAGGAGCCGTTGGTTTCTGGGCTGGGAGCACACGCTCCTGGCTCATGTTGAGTTTTTAATTAACCATCACCCCCAGTCTTTCTCCACAGTCCCTTCTCCATCCAGCCTGTATGTCTGGGATAGAGAACAGCCACAGCTTCCCCCTGCTGCTGCCCAGAGCAGCTGTGGCTGCCCCTGGATCCCTGGAAGTGTCCAAGGCCAGGCTGGACATTGGGGTTTGGAGTAACCTGGGACAGTGGAAGTTGTCCCTGCCCATGGCACAGGGTGGAACTGGGTGGGTTTTAAGGCTCCTTCCAACCCAAAACATCCCATGATTCTGTGATCTTTACTTATGGCAGAAAGTAACAGCACCTGAGTGTCACCGTGATGTTTTCTGAAAAATCCCTTCACCAGGATTCCTTCCCCTGGCAAGATGAGAAGCTTCAGCTTCTCCCTGTTTTGCTGCTCTGGAATGTGGTCTGGAGATTGTTTATCCAAACATGTGAATTGTTTTTAATTAATGGCCAATCCCAGCCAGCTGTGTCGAGGCTCTGAGGAGTCACGGGTTTTTATTATTCATTTCTGTTAAGCCTTCTCATGTATCCTTTCTCTTTCTTTAGTATAGTTTAGTATAGCATTCTATAATATAATATAACATAATATAATATAATATAAATCAAATTCTCATCTCTCACCTCGTCCTGGGGACCCTCACAAAGACCACACCGGAGTGCTTAATTCTCAAGCAGAAGTCAGGGAGAAGGTCAATGTTAACAAGCAGACAAATCCCACATCAGCTCACTCCTGTCCCTCACCACCTGAAGCATTTCCAGGGAAGGAACCTCTTCTTCCATATGCACATACTTTCTTTAACACAATTTTTTCCCCAGCTCCTGTGATAATGTCACCTTCCCTTTCCTGCCTGGACAATTTCTTTGCTTGCCCCTTCACCATAATTTCATATCCCACAGCTCAGAGCCTTGGCAGCCATTGAGAGGTGCAGGAAGAAAAAAAATAAATAAACTTTTGCGGTTTTTTTTTTTAATTTTATCTTATTTGAGCAACTTTTCTATAGTACAACGTGTATGTTCCTGTCTGTAGGAGAACAGGCATTATAAAGGACTTGTTATTCATTGATTCAGCACTCAGGAATAAATCACTGCTTGCAGCACTCTGCTGACTGCTGTTTTAGGCATAAATGAATTTTTGGAATTTGTTATTGATAATCCATGAATATTCCATTCTGCGTCAGCAATCAGGTGAAATGCAAAGTGCTGTCTCTGGATAACAACTGGACTCAATGATACTGAAGGTCTTTTCCAACCCAAACAGTTCTGTGAATTCTGTGATTATCCCTGATAATTTGAGATATGTTGAGGAATAAGTGCATAAAAACGTTGTTGTGTAACCATGTGTAAATAAATTTACCACTGTGAATCAAAAGATTTCTTCAAAGGCACACCGAGCTCCCTATGGGAACAGCTTGAAAAACCCTGAACATTATGACTTCCTACCTCCCCTGCTTGGTTCCAGGAATTATTTTAAGTGTAATGACTGCTCTGAATGACTTTTATCTCAGTTATTAATATGACATTGGCGCTGTCCTGTTTCTTTGTAAAGTTTTGAGAACAAGAAAGCCTTAACCTTATCTTCGAGGCATCTCCCTCCAGCCTGCTCCCCTCAGCCCTCCCAAGCTGACAGGAGAATTATCTGCCTCATCTTTCAAGGTTCATGGCACGATAAAGAGAGTTAATAGCCAAGTGACCTTAAGAAAGAAACACATCTTTCATTATTTTTCCTGCTCTTTTTCAGTGCTGCCACACAGAGGCAGAGTTGAGGCTGCTTCTAAAGG
>VZSU01001397.1:79669-100562 GCA_013398715.1 Nesospiza acunhae
ATTTCCTGCTGGGGACACCCCATCACCTTTCAAGGCTTTTTCTTTATCCAAGAGCTCATTGTTTAGGTTGTTTTCCTAAGGTAAAGGGGATTTTCTGGTCAGTTTAAACCTCCCAACCAACAAACAACCACAAATTGATCAAGGCTGGGGTTACAAAAGCACCACCACTAGAGAATCTTTAAATTTCATGAAAATAATTCTCCATTTAGAGTGAGCACTAGTGAGGCACAGGAAGGGGCACAAGCCCAGATAATTGTTTGACAGGGGGAAAATCATGAAAACCTTAACCTGGTCTAGTGGAAGGTGACCCTGCCCAGGGCAGGGGGTTGGAACAAGGTGGATTTTGAGGTGTTTCCAACCCAAACCATGCTGGGATATTTGTCCTGTCCACTGAGCTCTTGGGGCTTGATACAGGATGAAGGATGATGAAATAAGAGAGGCCTATGTCATCAAGAAATCATCTTTTCTTGGTGATGTCTGTCCCTCATAAATTCAGATGCTGCAGGTAGGAGTGGGAATGGAAGGACTCAGCTCCCTTTGGGCTTTGCTTTCTGTTGAGCTGAAAATAAAAATAAAAATACTCAAATACTTGAATGCCTCAGTGTTGTCCCCAAAGCTAAAGCCACAGAGATGAACAAATTCTACAATTCTACTGTAAGTAGAATACTTACAGTAAGTGCTCAGAACCACTTTAAAAAATTGCACACAAATTGACTCATTGGGTTTCTTTTTTGCAGAATGTTAATTCATTTATATTTTAAATCAGAACAAATTGAAGCAGTTCTATTTTTCCTTATTTTATCTTTTTTTCCCCCTCTGTTTTTAAGCACCTTTACATGTCCTGAGGATGGAGCTGAGCACTGAACCAGATGAAGGAGCTGCAGGAGCCCAGCCCTTGCCCACCTGGGGCTGACCTTTGGAAGGACCACTTGAAGAGAGCTTTGGCCAAGCGATGATTCCAAGCTCTGCAGTCCCTGGATCGGGTACAGCATCAGAGCCCTGACCTCATTTACAGCTCCTGCATTTCTGAAATGCCAGGAGATTATGCAGAGAGCTTTCCTGACTTGGATCATGTGAGGCAGGAGACATGAAGTCATTGTCCTAAAGCCCAAGGCGAAACCAGGCTGTCCCAGAAAGTCCCAGCCAGGCCTGGAGCTGCATTTTGTTGCTCTGCAGGAAGCAAAAGTGATCCTGGCTGATTTTTTCTAGGTGGTTTTGCTAAGGAAAAGGGGATTTTGTGGTCGCACCAACACACAACCACAATTTGAGCAAGGTTGGTGTCACAAAAATACCAAATGTCAGTGAATTTCATGAGTTGTCCAGTTAGAGTGAACTGTCTCCTGGCTTCATCCTTTTGGGAAAGGTGGCATCTAGAATTTCACTCAGAGCAGTTTTCTGGGCATCAGCATTTAAAAAACAGCATTTTATTGCTAAAATATTTAGCATTAAAAAAAATAAAAGTCAAGATGTAATTATTTCTCTGTGGCTCAGGATTCATTCCAGGAACTCTGTCCATACATGAATGCCTTTTTTCATACACAGAAATCCTGTATTTCACAGGAAATTATTCATGCTGAACTGAAACCTCCAGAGGTGCCAGTGACTTCTCAGGAACCACGTTGGGTTTGGTGCATGTGAACATTCCCCACTGTCCATGTGGGAAGGATTAACAGAATCCCCTCCTCCTGCTTGGAAAAAACCCCAGAAATCCCATTCCCATCCAACAGGCCCGTTCCTTCTGCTCCACAGCACCTGAGCTGCCCCAGCCGAGCTTCACAGGGCCCACAGTGTTCAAGGATTCAGGGTTTTGGGAGCAGAGAGTTCCTCACAATCAGTTTGCTGCTTCCCACTTTGGAAAATCACATGGAAGACCTCAGAATTATTCTCACAACCCTCTCTGAGCTAAGAAACCCCAGTAACTGGTAATTATTCAGTAATTAAGTGTCCCTCTGGGGTCGTAATTGTGAGCGTGGCCTCTCCCCATTACTGTGTGCAGCAGTTGCCTCAATGCCCAAACAAATTCTCTCTTTCCCATTTGATTGGATTATAAAATTGCTTTAAACTCTGTGGAGATGATGAGGTAAAGTGTGGCTCTGCACAGGAGTTACCATGGGAACTAAAGTAGGGAGAGATCTTTGTAAGCCAGAAATCAAGCAGATTGTGTTTCAGACAATTAATATTGTCTTGTTCATTAGCTTTAACTCTTCTGTGCTCTGTTGCAAAGTAGATTTTATCTCTTTTTCTGTATCAAATGCTGTGTCAAAGAGGTTCTGCTCCCCTGAGGATTCATCCCTCATTCTCCTGCAAGGCCACCTTGCATCCCTGGTTAGCTTCAGCTTCCCCTTCTGCTTTGGTTTTGGGGCTGGGGACATCTCTGGGGGCATCCAGGTGGGATTTGGTTTGGGATTGGGATGTAAATGTGGGGAGAAGTGTCAAGGCTCCCATCCTGTCGCTGTAACCAGGACTGGTGGCTGAGCTGAGCAGCTCTCACTGCTTCTCCTGCATGAACCCCTCTGCTCTCTTTTCTAACACCTTGGACTCCTCAAATCTTCTTTTCTTCTAATTCCACGTTTGGCACTTTGGGGAGGAGCAGCTGAGAACTGCCCCAGGGCAGGAGCTGTCCCTTGCTCTGCTCTCTTTTCAAATCTCTTTTCCCAGCTCCCAGCCCCCGTCCCATCTCCTGATTTCTCTCCCAGCATCCTGCCATCCTCTGGCTCTCCCCTCACAGCACACCTATCACACCTTAAAAATAATAGTTATTTTTATAATTATTAAAAATAAAGGAATGTCCTTATTTTCCTTCAGCCCCCTGCCTGACTCTGTGAACAGGAGGAATTCCCCTCCCAAGGGAATTCAACGTTCATGTGTTTAAAAAGCAAACTCCTCCTCCCCTGTGTGCTGCTGACCTCCTTCCCTGTGCTGGATATGGAATTACTCATTTTCCCAGGGGCTGAGCCATCACTTTGTTGTTTCAGCTCTTCACAAACAAGATTTGTGTCCCACCAGAGGCAAAAGCTGAGTTCAGCACACTCCTGCTTCATTTTCCAGCTGCTGCTCTGATCACAGGTTTTAATCCCACTTTTTCCACCATGCCCCCTGCAGCCACAGTTCATCACCTGGGAAAAGGCAGGAGCCAAACCACCACGTTTCCAGTTTCTAATAAAAATCAAGGAAGAGTGAGACAACCTCAGAGAACCCCTGGGGAGAATTAGCATTGCATGAGGCAAACCTCCTCCTTCCCCCAGCTCCAGTCTGCAACTGCTGAACTCATTTTGGCAGAAACCTTCCAGAATATTTATTCTGGAATCTATCAGTGGGCAAGATTTCAGCTCAGGGAGATGAGAAGAGGCTGGAAGCAGAGGCTTGCAGTGGGAAATGTTGGGCAGCCAGAAATTGAGGTGTTGCCGTTTCCTCTGCACATTTTGCTGCAAAATCTGAACAAACCAGAGAGTGCAGAGCAAAGAACGTGGGCCAAGGAGAGCCAGATCAAAATGACCACTTCCTGCCCTCCAAATCCTTCTTTGTCCAGATGTCAATCCCTTCTGACCTGCTGGTTTTCCATCCCTTTGCACCAGCCCGAAGGTCGCTCTTGGTTCTGGGAGACAGCAGATGTTGTGCTGATTGAAGCCCATTTTGCTGTGTTTTAGGGACAAAAAACTTGTTGCCCTGAGGCCAGCACAGGAATCTGCCTCAAGGTGGCCACAGACATGGAGGGGGAAATGATATTAAAACGGTTTCCTTGTAAAATGTCACTTTTGCAGGAGCCAGGTCTGGGAAGGTATTTTTGTGCTGATTTAGGAGCTCCAGGGGAGCTGATTTAGGACCATTCAAGCACAGGCCTTGTTTAGACAAGACCAAAACCAGGCCGTATTTAACTCCACACTCCATAAAAACATTCCACCCAGGTCCAGTTTCCATCCTTAAACATCCACGAGGCAGGGGGGATGTCAGCACACCTCACATTTCCCTGCCACCATGGAAAAGGAAGCCTGGGCAGCCTGAGAAGCTGGAAAAAGAACCAGAAATTGTTTCTTGTGGCCAGTTCTCTGTGTGGTTCATCCCCAGGCACCTTGTGAGGCAGTAAAGATCAAACCTGTGGGTTCCCTGCAGTCCCTGAGGCTGGAGGGATCTTTCTGGGAAGCTGGGAAGGAAATGATGTTGTTTTTGAAGACAAAAATAATTCTTTAGATGACTTAATCTGCAGCAGGCCTTTTACTTCACTGTATCAGCTAATGCTGACGAGAGGCAAGTCATGACCTTCTGGAAGATTCTGTTGGATTATTAGATCAGATTAAATTAGATTCTCTTCCTGGATATGGAGGTCACAAGGGGACAGAGGGATAGGCTGGTTTTCCACATATCCCCAGGCATCCAAGTCCTCTTCATGGGGAATCACCTCACTCCTACTTTTCCTTACATTCCTATTGTTATGAATAAGAAGCTTGACTAGGCCAATATTGAAGCAGCAATCAATTTATTAATTAATATGGTAAAGTATGAGCAATACAGCGCTGGGTACAGTGGGGGAAGTTTTCCCTCCAACTGCACACCCATAGTTGAGGGTTACAGGTATTTATAGGAATACTCATCAGCTTTCTCAGCAGTTCTATTCCAATTTTTACTCATCAGCAGTCTCTATTTCCCAATTTTTACGTCACGATTCTATACACTACTGTGATTTAGTTTTTCTTAGGATGTACATCCCAAAAGGAGTATCCCCAGATGGTGGTGGTCCATTTTCCAAAAGAAGAAAGACAAATCCCATCTGGTGGAGTCCAGCTCCCCAGATGTGGGTCCACCTTTTAATTGCAAGGACTATAAATCTCATAACAGTGATGTCCAGCTTCCCTTGGTCAAAACCATAAATCCTTGAGGTGATGTTCATCTTCCTTTCTCAAGCTGTTTTTCTCTGTTTTATTAAGGCATGAGATAAGCATATTTCCTTTGTATATATTCCAAAGCTATACTTTCAAGGATACAAGCAATATTCTAAAATTACACTTCAAAAGGTTATTATTGCAGAGCTCTTTAAGGATTAACTACAAGCAAAAAGCAACATCCTTAACACTTTAATTCCAATGCTCCTAAATCAACCAGGGGTAATTGCAAACAAAGTATAGGTTCAAAGGCCTTCTTCCATGCTCTGCTTTCCTCAGTTATTATTAGAATTCACAAGAGTCCCATGGTCGGTCTCCACACATATCACAATCACAAATACACCCATTGCCTGTGTGTACCTGACACGAAACACAGCTTTGTGTTTCACACTATTCCATTTGCTTCTGTCAGGGAATTGGTGCCAACCTCTTTCTAGCCATGTCCTCGCTGCTGGGACCAAACCCCCAGTGCCAGGCAGTGCCACAGATAAAACCCTGGAAGCATTTGTGCCCTCACTCAGAAAGAGCCAGGCTGGCTGGCTGCTGGCACAAAGCCCTCTGCTGCCTCATTTTAAAAAGGGACTTTAAATTAAATTGGTGAGGGTTTTTTTTTTTCCTTTAAACAACTCAAATGCAGAGCTCAGCTTCAAAGAAGCAAACAGAGAAGCACAGAAACAGCTCCAGAGCTTCTGAGGAGGCAGAGCATGACACTCCCGACCCTGGTGAGGCCAGCAAGGCCCACAGAGGGCCCAAAGTCAGCAGCTTTGAGCACAGGGGAACATTTCTCCTTGTGATTTTTCCCAGCCAAAAGAGAAGCACAGTGGTAGCATGGCCAGAGAACAAAACTGTTCTTCCAGAAGGAACCAGCATGTCCAGCCAAATATCTCCTCATTGACACTGGTGGGCTCTGAGTCAGGCTTGCAAGGGGATGAACAGCACATCATGATTTTCCATGGAAAATTCTCCCCCACTTTTCTCCCTGGAGAGGCCTTCTGTGAGCAGCCCCATTTCTGGCTGATGCTGATGGAGATTTGCTCTCCTGGGCTGGAATTAGGATGACAGGACCCAAGAAAAACCTGTCTAATTACAAAATACTACCCAAACCTGTGAAGAAGAATGAAGAAGAAGGTAAAGAAGCAAAACCTACCTCTGCTTTTATACTTCTATTTTGTTTTATATATATTACTATATTCTAAAACTCCAAACTCTAAGTTTTCTACCTTGTGATATTACACACTTTTAATCAGCTACACACTCAATAATCTTAGTGTTATTAATTAATTTTGGAAGCTTGTTCCACAGCCTCAGGTCAGTGCAGTGCTCTCCTGTCAGCACAGAAAGTCTAAAATTCTCAGCATCCAGACTGAAAGAATTTAGATCTCACTCTGGCCTTTCTTATTTACATTGGTTTCTCCTGGCCACGTGATGCTGCCTTTATACAGTGGGTGTGCATTTGCCACACTTGCTCCACCAGACGTCTTGTAAGGTTTGCTAAAAGCTCCTCCCGTTATTTTTATAGCCAATATTCCCTTTGCTGCCAGGGGATTGCAGTACCAGCCCCCAGGGGGCTGCAAGGCAGCAGCTGTGATAAGGATGGACGCGCTGGCTCGCTCACAGGAGGGCTCTTTGTGTCACACTGTCCCTTCCTCTGCTGCTGCCACCGAGGGGTTGCACTGAGCTACCTGCAGAGAGCAGCTGGCTGGGATTTATGTCCCCTGTAAATTCAAATGGAAACCTATTTTCACTAACAAAATATGGATTTATTCACCCCTTTTCAGCAGAAGCAGAGTCACTTTAATCTGCTTTCAGGGCATAATTGAGTCAGTGCCTCTGTAATAAGAGCTCTGTCCCCTGTTCCTCAGAGGGGGTTCTCTGTGGCACATTTATCCACATCCCTGCTGAGAAGAGCCCTGAACGAGCTGCCCACGCTGTGACTGCTGTGCGAGCTTATGCAAAATGTTCCTTCACCCACCATCCCTACCTGCCTCTGCCTTCAAATGTCACCGAGAAACCAGCCTGGAATCCAGGCTCAGGATTCCTGACTCCTTCTCTGCCAGGACTCTGCTCCAGCCTGGCCCTGCTGACCTGGAGGTGGCAATCCCAGATCTGCTGCAGAGTTTGAAAAGTGGTGGGGGGTTTGTTTGGAACAGCATGGGGGACATCTGGTTATGTGAAATGATAAAGTCATTGACTGGTTTAGGGTGGAAGAGACCTTAAAGGTCGCCTTGTCCTATGACGAGGGACACCTTCCACTGTCCCAAGGTGCTCCAAGCCCTGTCCAGCCTGGAATTGGGTACTTCCAGGGATCCTCTGGGCACCCTGTGCCAGGGCCTCACCACCCTCCCAGCCAGGAATTCCCAATTCCCAATGTCCCATCCATCCCTGCCCTCTGGCACTGGGAGCCATTCCCTGGCTCCTGTCCCTCCATCCCTTGTCCCCAGTCCCTCTGCAGCTCTCCTGGAGACCCTTCAGGCCCTGCCAGGGGCTCTGAGCTCTCCCTGGAGCCTTCTCCTCTCCAGGGGAGCATTCCCAGCTCTCCCAGCCTGTCAGAGGAGCTCCAGCCCTCAAAGCCTTTCCATGACCACCTCTGGGCTCATTCCAACAGATCCTTGTTTCCCCTGTGCTGATGGCCCCAGAGCTGGGCTGATACTCCAGCATGGTGAGCACAGGGCTCCTGCCCCACAGGAGGAGAGGATGCAGTGATGGGAGAGAGTCTGAAACTCAAACACCAAACACAGGAAAAGTGGGACCCAGGGGTTTCCATCAAACATCCAAACCAGAAGCTGGAGCCAGGAGGAATTTTGATAAAATGAATCCGTAAAGGAGCAGCTTTTCCTAGCACTCAGGCTTGCCTCTCATTTCCATTTATTTCTGCTTTTCCTCACGCCAGGAACAGCCCCGTGTGCTGCTGGAATCAAACTGAACCTCCAGACAAGCAAACAAACAGGCAATAAAATCCTCCCCCGGAGAAAGGGGCTCATTTTCTGGGTACATAACACAGGGCAGGCATGGCAGGGAGAGGAGCTGGCGCTGCCATGCAGATGAACTCTGCTCTTTGGCAAAATCCATCTCTCCCCTTCCCTCTCTGTGCCTGAGCAGGCCCAGGCATCCAGCACCTCCTGCACAGACGTGGCTCATGCTGCCTCTGCTGCTGCCTCCTCTCCTGGCTGCTGGCTGCAGTGAGATAAGTCATGTTTAATCACTCCCAAGTCTTATTCATCTTCGTATTCAGTGTTTGTGGGGTTGCAGCAGCAATTTCGTGCAGATCAGAAACTCCCGAACACTTGAAAAGTGTTGATTTCACCCCGTTCAGAATAGAATTGTAGAATTATAAAATCGTGGAGTGGTTTGGGTTGGGAGGAACCTTAAAAGCCATCTCATTCCACCCCTGCCATGGGCAGGGACTCCTTCCACTGGACCAGGTTACTCCAAACCCCATCCAGCCTGGCCTTAAATGGGGATGAGATGGCAGGGAGATGGTTTTAAGGTGGAAAAGGGTAGATTTAAGTTGGATATTGGGAAGGAATTCTTCCCTGTGAGGGTGGGCAGGCCCTGGCACAGGGTGCCCAGAGGAGCTGTGGCTGCCCCTGGATCCCTGGGAGGGCCCAGGGGCAGACTGGACAGGGCTTGGAGCAGCCTGGGACAGTGGAAGATGTCCCTGCAAATGGCAGAGAATTGGAAGAAAATTACCTTTAAGGTCCCTTCCAAACCAAACCTTTCAATGATTCTATGATTCTATAACCTCAGAGCCCCTTCCAGTGCCTAAATGGACTCCAAGAGGACGGGAGAGGGACTTGGGACAAGGGTCTGGAGTGCCAGGACAAGGAGGAAGGGCTTCCCACTGTCAGAGTTCAGGGTTAGATGGATTAAAGCTGGAGATTTCCAGGATGAGAAGGGGAGAGAAGACGGCAGGGACACGGCTGTGGGAACAGCACAGGTCCCAGCAGAGCTGAGAGCCCAGCCCCATGCCCGAGGAGTCTTGGGTTTCTGAGGTTGAGATGACCCCTGAGGGATTAGAAAATCTCTTTTTTTCCCAGCCCTGTGACCGAAGAAGAAGTGGAGATTCATCAGTTCTGCTTTTCAAGGCTGTTTATTCTTTCTTATCTATGACATTCTCTCTCTGACCTGCTGAGATCCGTCCAGCAGGTCGGGTTGTGGCACAGTCCCTTTTATACTATGAACTACATGTACTTTATTTACAATAATTTTCCAATACCAATCACCTATGTTAGACACTCTGTTTCTACTCTAAACCAATCCAGAAGTGCCACCATCACAGCAGAAGATGGAGGAGAAGAAGACGAAGAAGAAGACGAAGAAGAAGAAGAAGAAGAAGGAGGAGGAGGAGGAGGAGGAGGAGAAGGAGGAGAAGGAGGAGGAGAAGGAGAAGGAGAAGGAGAAGGAGAAGGAGAAGGAGAAGGAGAAGGAGAAGGAGAAGGAGAGGACGCCCCCTCTTGCCTCCTGAACCCCCGTTCTAAATCCCCAAAATTCTACTTTTTCACCCTGTGACAAATTCACTGTCATTCTACTCAAACTCCTGTGGTTCACAAATCCTCACACAAAGTTGGGAATTGTTTCCATGGGCTAAAATCAAAGGCACAGGTGTCTGTGACTCCGTGCCAAGGTCTCTGAGCCCCTGCCAGGGTCTGGAGTCCCCCAGGGCAGCCAGAGCAACGTCCTGGATCCCAACAGAAGAGTGCCATCCTGCTTTGTAACCTTGCCACCCTCACATTGCCAGGCACATGGGGCTGGTGCCATGATCCCGATCCTGATCCCAATCCTGTGAAAAGCGCCAATCACTTGTTTTTAAAATTTAAAAAGTTTATTAGTAATAAAATGGTTATAAAAATAGTAATATAATTAGAGTAATAATAATTTGCACAGTTTGGATTAGAACAATACGAGACAACAGAAACAAAGAGTTACAGATGTCTGGGTAACTTTTCTGGGCAGCATAAGCCCAAAAAAGGACCCACGTTAACAGAGGATTAACCCTTAAAAACAACAGCCTGTTGCATATTCATACACCTCATCCATGATGCATAAATTCCATTCAAACACAGGATTCTGTCTGGGCAGTGTCAGCTTCTTCCTCTGGATCCTAACGGCGTCTCCAGGGCTGAGCAAGGCAGGAAGAAGTTCGTTTCTTCTGATAATGGAGCAATAAATTCTCTTTGTCTGGAAGATTCAGGTGTCCTGTGGCTGCCATCTCAGTGCGAGTCCTTTCTTTAGAAAAAGTATCTTACATAGCATAGTTTCTATTTTAACATTTTGTTATAACCTAAAACTGTATTTAACACACGCCTTAAGAGAATTAATACAGCATAACTTTCTGACACAACACATATAGCATTCATTTGAATATTTGCAAAAAGCCAATCATAAAATACACATTTTTCACAATCCTGATCCCAATCCACACGCAGGCTCCCTGCAGAGAAAATCCGCCCTAATGAAACACTTCCCACAGTAATTGGATTTCCACTGCAAACCAAGTCATTATGCTGATTGCCCTCGTGCTTTTGGAGATGAGACAAGTGGCAGTGAGTGGCAGCTCTGGCTCCTGGATGCCTGTGGTGGAAAGTCAGGTCAGGAGAGGAAGAGCTGGCGTGTGTGAGGTCCAGGAGGCCCCTGGCTCCAAATGCTCTGCTTCTGCTCCAGAAAGGGGGCAGGGGAGAGGCTCTGAAGCGGGCAGGGGACTTCCAGGAGCGTGTCGCGGCTGTGGTGGCATTGCCAGGCACAGGGTGCCCTCCCTGTCCTGGCTGAGCGACAGGCACTTCCCAGGCTGTGGTGCAGAGCTGCTCAGGGAAGGGCTGGCTGTGTCCCTGCTGGGAGTGCACAGAACTCCAGCCCACAGCAGCGCCAGGTGGGAGAAGGGGCCGGGGAAGGATGGGTACCAAAGGTGTGTGTGTCGCAGATATCTCTTTATGAAAAATCTTTTCTTTAGGCTTTTTCCTTCTGAGAAGCTGTGGCCTCAGAGACAGATGTAAACGATGATTGTCTGCTGCTGTGGAATGCAACAGGTCCGTCTGGATTGGCCCATCTTGGATGCTGATAGTTAGTGGCCAATCCAGGACTGATCTCTCTCAGACAGAGTCTGAGAGAACGGCCTTGTTATCATTCTTTCTAGTCGATTCCTAGCTTAGCAGCCTTCTGGAAACCTTCCTTTCCTTTTCTTTTTAGTATAGTATAACGTAATATATATATATATGATAAAATAATAAATCAAGCCTTCTAAATATGGAGTCAGATCTACGTCTCTCCCTTCATCCTGAAAACCCCAGTGACCACTGTCACAGTGTGTGCCAGCAGCAGAGCTGGGATCAGACCCAGGCTCCTCTGAGCTTCCTGATTTTGGAGATTGTGGGAACCCAGAACAGCCCTCTGGCTGTCCAGGATTGCCAGGACCCCTGCCAGGGGGCTCACAGACCCTGGCACAGAGCCCCAAACACCTGTGGGTTTGATTATGACCCATGGAGCAAGTTAACAACCTTAGATGAAGATCTGCAAGCCACAACAGTTTAGGTAGAATAATAGTGAAGTTATCATGGGGTGAAAAAGTAGATTTTGGGGTTTTTAGAATGGGGGACCAGGGGGCAAGATGGAGGGATCTGGGTGTGTCCAGCCTTTCTCCTTCTTCTTCTTGGCCTCCATCTTCTGCTGTGATGTCGGCACTTTTAGATTGGTTTAGAGTAGAAGCTCACTGTCTAACATAGGTGATAGGTATTGGGACGTAATTGTAAATATTGTACACGTAGTTTTTAGTATAAAGACATAACAGCGCCCCAGGGGCAGGCAGAGTGCCTGGAACTGTCCTGCTGGATGGACCTCGGCAGGGCAGGAGAACATTTTTATAGATAAGACACAATAAACAACCTTGAGACCGAGAAATTGAGAGTTCTGGCTCCTTCTTCAAGTGCTGGGCTGGGAAAAGAGACTTTCTAACATTTCTCTGCGTCACTCTGACAAGCTAGAGATCCCAACAGGAGATCTCAGCTGAAGTGGTGCCAAAAATCTACTCCTGCCTGGTGGAAAAGAGGTGAAGGCAATTTTAGGACACTCTTGGAACAACAACAATTCCAGCTGGGGTTTCAGCAGGGCTTTGTCATCGTGGTTTGATCAACAGCACATGTCTGCCTGTGCCATCTCCTCCCCCTTTTGTTTTTCAGGTTCTTTAGTCACACAGGGAAATGTCAGGCTGTAAAAAAAACCTCACAGAACAAAATTCAAAGCCCAAGTGAAAAGGAAAATGCAGCTGCAATCCCGAGGTTGCCTTTCTGGTTGGTTGTGACTGAAATCCTTCCAGCAGTGCCAACAGGCCTCACAAAGACAAAATGCCATTGGGAATGTAGGTGCCTGGTTGGATTTGGGACTGGTGAAATACACAGCACAAGAGGAAATGGTCACAAGTTGCACCAGGGAAGGTTTAAGTTGGATATTAGGGGAAATTCCTTCATGGAAAGGGTCGTCCAGCCCAGAGTCCCCAAAGCTGTGTGGATGTGGCACTTGGGGACGTGGTTTAGTGTTGGCCTTGGCAGTGCTGGAATAACAGCTGGACTCGATGATCTCAGACCACGTTTCCGACCCAGAGCTGATCCCAGTTCCCAGGGAGGCAGCAGGGAGCTCAGTGCTGGTTCCCATCCCAGCTCTGGGGTCACTCTCCCTCTTCCCTCGTGTCCCCATGGCCAGAGGTCAGGGGGAAGAGCAGAAACCCTGGACATGGCTGGCTGGCAGCTGGCAGCAGCTTCCCAAACCTGGTGGCACCAGAGCACACAGACAATTTATTCCATGTCCAACCCAGCGCTGTGACAGATCCCAGTGTCCATCTCCATCCCCTCCACCTCTCCACACACCAGGATGTGCAGATGGACTCATCCACTCTCCCCACCAGCAGCCAGGTGGGATTGGGAAGCAGGGCTGGATTCAGGCTGCCAAGAGGCAAAGCAGCAATGCCAGGAAGAGCCTTGAGGAAATCTGGGATCCCAGACACTGCTGGAATGCTGAGCCTGGGCCTCAGTGTAGAGCCCCTGTGTGAGGAGAGGCCATGGCTGGGACAGCACCTCAGTGGTGCTCTGAGTATTCCAGAGTGGGTTTGGAAAGCCAGGTGTCTGCTAAGGAAGGCAGGAGCCTCCCCTGAAATGGAAAATGTAAAACCCCTCCCTCCAGATTATTATCATTTTGAAATTAAGGGGCTCTCAGGCAAAGATATGGGAATTGGAATAACAGTTCTTTATTAGGAAAAAAAAAAATTAAAAGAAAACATAAAAATAAAAATGCAGTAGTACAAACCAACCCTGCCAGAGTGAGAGCAGGCCCTGTCCCCCTGTGTGTCAGGGGGTGGCACAGCCCCATCCCATGGGGGCTCAGCCCTCCTGCAGTGCCAGCTGTGGTTCTGCTGCAGCAGGGATCCTGCACAAGGGGGGAGTTTTCCTCTGCAGCTCCAGGGCTGCTGGAGATGGGCCTGGGCTCCCTCTGGCAATGCAGGGCAGCAGAAAGCTGCTCCTCTGGCAATGCAGTGGGCAAAGGCTGCTGTGCTGTGCCAGGCTCAGATTGGATCCAGGTAGGAATGCTTGGCTCCTCCCCTGGGCAGAGCATCTCCCCATGGGATGCTGGAATTGGATCAGCCCTGCAGGGACACTCAGTGGCCATGGACAGCAGAGATCTCCTGGAGGGAGGATTGGCTGTGGCAGAGAGAAAGAAAAAACTGCCCCATGAACAGAGATAACTGCTCCTCAGATAGAAACAGAATACACACACCCATTTCCAACATAAGACACGAGGAATTCTAGCAGAGATCTGAAGGGGAGGTCTGCAAGGGCAATGTGGAGCAAACTGGGGAAATCCCCTCCAAAGACCTTTGAGAAAGCCAAAAATCAAGGAGACAGGGCTTGGAAGGGAGAATTCTGGAGACTGTCCCAACAGATAAACCACAGACAGGTGAGGGAACACGCAGGTGCTGGGAGAACACCCGGGGAATAAATCAAAGATATTGTCCTGCATGTGTGACAGCATCATCCCGGTCTGAGGGAAGGAGCACCTCTCCTGTGAGGAAAGGTTGGGAGAATTGGGATTGTTCAGCCTGGAAAAGAGATGGCTAAAGAGCGACCTAATCATGGTCTTCAGGTACCTGAAGGGAGCCTGCAAGGAAGATGGAGAAGAACTTTTGACAAGGGCTTGGAATGACAGGACCCAGGGAATGGCTTCCCACTGCCAGAGGGCAGGGATGGATGGGAGATTGGGAACTGGGAATTCCTGGCTGGGAGGGTGGGGAGGCCCTGGCACAGAGAAGCTGTGGCTGCCCCTGGATCCCTGGCAGTGCCCAAGGCCGGGCTGGACAGGGCTTGGATCATCCTGGGATGGTGGGAGGTGTCCCTGCCATGGCAGGGGTGGATGGGATGGGATTTAAGGTCCCTTCCAACCCAAACCAGTCTGGAATTCTGTGATCTTAAGCAGGCATCTGCAGACATGAACCACCAGCGTGGCCATTTCCCTGATCTTATCCAAACGTGGCTTTGAGATCTGCCTGAAAATTCAGGAGGAAAGAGGAAGTTTAATATCCACATTATCCAACAATGCAGAGGCGATGCAGCCCCGCTGTGCCGTTCCCAGGGGGGGAGGTGAGTGCTGGAGCCCTTTTTGATCTAATGAAAACAGTGCATAATGATCCCCAACGGCAAGGAGCTCAGTCAGAGAAAAATTCCAGCTGGAAATTGTTGGTTTTCTCAGCTTTTACAGAGATGGGGCAACTCAGGGGTGTTTTAAAAGATTTTATTCCATGATCAGTCTCCATGAATAGTGAGACACAAGAGATGTAAAACTCAATGTCATTCCATCAGAAGCCAACCCATTTCCTGGTCACAATACCTTATAAATGTTTTCCAGCCTATTAGCTTTTGCCACACAATGCTGCTAATACTTCTAACACCAATCACCTATATTTTTTTTCCCCACATGGTCCTACCACAATGCATCTTTCACAGTTCTAATTCTCTAAAATATCTGGTCTTTTTGCAAAACCATCTTTTGAAACTTGATGGAACTTGTTTCTAGTTCAGTCTCTCTCTCAGCAATGTCATCTCTACTCCATGGCCTTCCTAAGCCAGCACACCTTATCTCAGTTTACATACAGATGTACAAGGCTGTGTGTGTGAGCTTTCTGTCAGGCTTTGAGAATCCTTCACAAATCCATCTCACAGAAATAAGATGCACATTTTTATGGGAAGGGGATGAATCCCTGGAGCAGCCCGCCCAGGGATGGGATGAACGCTCCAACAGACAGAGCCTTGCAGGCTCACCTGGATCTCGGAGGGAGAGTCTGTGTGGAGCCACCAGCTGTGGTCAGAAATCAAAACTGCTGCCCTGAAACCTGGGATGTGTGCTTGCCATGGAAAACCATCCTACATAGGATCACAGGTTTGGGTTGGAGGGGATCTCAAAGCTCATCCCATCCCACCCCTGCCATGGCAGGGACACCTCCCACTGTCCCAGGGTGCCCCAAGGTCCAGCCTGGCCTTGGGCACTGCCACGGATCCAGGGGCAGCCACAGCTGCTCTGGCAATTCCAGCCCAGCCAGGAATTCCCAATTCCCAATATCCCATCCATCCCTGCCCTCTGGCACTGGGAGCCATTCCCTGGCTCCTGTCCCTCCATCCCTTGTCCCCAGTCCCTCTCCAGCTCTCCTGGAGCCCCTTCAGGCCCTGCCAGGGGCTCTGAGCTCTCCCTGGAGCCTTCTCCTCTCCAGGAGCATTCCCAGCTCTCCCAGCCTGGCTCCAGCCCTTGGAGCATCTGAGGGACAAATCTACACAACTCCTTATTTTTCCATATTCTACTTCCATACTCCATTTCCCTAACACTTCTCCTGGCCCCCCACAGCAGACACCAGGATGTCACCCCACACTTTGACCCATGGATTTGTAAAGAAGGGGCTGTGTCCACCCAGCTGGGGTTCCATTGATCACTGAGCCACGTCTCTGTTTGCCCAGTGACCCAAAATGCCAAATTATCACATCCTAATCCAGCAGAACACGGGCCCAGGGAATACATTTGTAACACTTTCACTTAATTTATTCACACAATCAGATTAGTAAATGAATGTGTGCTGAGCCCTGTCTCTGTTATTGTCCAGGGATATTTCTCCCTGCATCTGGATGTCTGACAGTTTGTTTACATTATCACAGACATGAATAACTTAAATTATTTGGCTTAGCGTCCTGAACAGCCTCTATTTCAGCCGCCTGCAGTGGCAGCTCCCAGTGAATTTTAATAAGCCATTAACAATGTGTGCAGGATTTGTTGTTGTCAGCAGAAGGATGGGGGCACAGACATTTCCTGAGGGCTACAAAAGGATTCATAATTTCTTTTTCTGTAGAGCTGGGCTGCCTTGCAAGGTGGGTCATCCCCAGGGCAGAGCACAGGTCTTTCCCTGATTCCTGAGGGAATGGCTGGGCCAGGGGAGGTTTAGGTTGGATTTTAGGGAAAGGTTCTTCCCCCAGAGGGTGCTGGCACTGCCCAGGCTCCCCAGGGAATGGTGACATTCCCAAGGCTTCCAGAGCTCCAGGAGTGTTTGGACACCACTCCCAGGGGGGAATTGTTGGGGGTCTGTGCAGAACCACGAGCTGGACTCCATGATCCTTGTGGGTCCCTCAGGATATTCCCTCAAAATATCTCAGGATGGTCTGTGGTTCCATGACCACCCTGGCAGGGCGGCAGGGGCTGTGCTGTCACCTCTCAGCTTGTTCTCCTCAAGGAGACTCTTTAAAAAGAAAAGGGATCATGTGTGGTGCTGTTCACAGGGGTCCCAGGATGAGGGAAGAGACGAAGGATCTGACTCCATGTTTCAGAAGGCTGATTTATTATTTTATTATATATCTTATATTAAAACTATACTAAAAGAATAGAAGAAAAGTTTCACCAGAAGGCTAGGCTAAGCTAAGAATAGAAAGGAATGATAACAAAGGTTTGTGGCTCGGACAGAGAGCCCGAGCCAGCTGACTGTGACTGGCCATTAATTAGGAACTACCACATGAGACCAATCCCAGATGCACCTGTTGCATTCCACAGCAGCAGATAACCATTGGTTACATTTTGTTTCTGAGGCTTCTCAGGAGGAAAAATCTTAAGGAAAGGATTTTTCATAAAAAGATGTCTGTGACAATCATGGTCCCTGTCCAGTTCCTTCCCATCCTCCTGCAGGTTCCTCTCCAGCCCTGCTCCTGTTGCCCACAATCAGCTGTCTGGAGTTCCCTGGTTTGGAGCTGAAGCATCCAGGCCATCGTGTGAGCGCCACTGGGGCTCTGCCAGGACTGCATTTCCAGCAGCTCTGGGGCTCCTCATGGCCCTGCTGCAGCCTTGGCAGCCGCTGTGCCTCAAACCCCTCTGTGCAGGAGGCTTTGTGACCATGGGGAGCCCACATGTGCTGGTGGCAGAGCGCCCTGAGCTGTTACCTGCTCAAAAAGAGAGAAATGCAACTCCAGCTGTGTCGCAGACATCTTTTCATTAAAAATCCTTCCTTGGGATTTTTTCCTTCTGAGAAGCTGAGAGGCCTCAGGAACAAAATGTAAACATTGATTATCTGCTGCTGTGGAATGCAACAGGAGCATCTGTGATTGGTCTCATGTGGTTGTTTCTAATTAATGGCCAATCACGGCAGAGCTGGCTCTCTCTCTGTCTGAGCCACAAACTTTTGTTGCCTCATTCTTTTCTATTCTTAGCCAGCCTTCTGATGAGAACTTTTTCTTCTGTTCTTTTTAGTATAGTTTTAATGTAATATAGATCATAAAATAATAAATCAGCCTTCTGAAGCATGGAGTCAGATCCTCGTCTCTTCCCTCATCCTAAGACCCCTGTGAACACGGTCACACAGGTGTTCAGGGCTGGCTTGGGACCAGGCTTGTGCTGGTCCCAAACGAGGGAGAGGCACCAGGAGCACATCCCTGTGCTCAGGATGGAGCAGAACTCCCCCTCCCCAGGCAGCTGCCTCTCCCCCAGTCTCATCCTGGTGCCAGAGTCTCTTCCCAAAAGCAGAAATCATGGGGAGCTCCCACATCCTGCAGATCCTGGGACACCCAGCAGCCCCCAAATCTGGGGGGTGAACAGGAGCTCAGCACCACTGACAGGGCAGCCCAGGTCCCTCCTGCTTCCTTCCCTGCTCTGCTCTGTGTAATCAGGATGGAAATGGTTCCAGGCTCCTGCCAGGGGGACACTGCCTTCACACAGGCCTGGGGGCTGGCAGGGAATGCTGGCAGAGCGGGTTAATGAGGGGTGACACTGCATGTGGGGGTGGTGGGGAGCTGTTTGGGCGTTTGGGTTCTTCATCCCATCTGACGGGCTCCAGGAGAGGCCACAAAAATCCTCAGAGGGCCAGAGACGCTCTGCTCTGGAGCCAGGCTGGGAGGGCTGGGGGTGCTCACCTGGACAAGGCTCCAGGGAGAGCTCAGAGCCCCCTGCAGCATTCCATGTTCCTGAGGAACCGGGAAAACCTCAGGCACTGGGAATATTGCTGGAAAGAGGGGAAAATCTCCACTGTGGATGATGGGAGGGGTGAGGAGGTGGCACCAGCCTTCACCCAGGGGCAGCTGCCCTGGCAGAGCACAGGAGTCCTGGCTGCTCCAGGGAGGGATGCTGCAGCTCTTTCCTCACATACAGAGCACAAAATTGGAGACTTTGTTGTGACGGTGTTCACAGGGCTCCCAGGATGAGGGAAGAGACAAGGATCTGACTCCATGTTTCAGAAGGCTGAGTTATTATTTTATGATATATATTATATTAAAACTATACTAAAAGAATAGAAGAAGGGATTTCATCAGAAGGCTGGCTAAGAATAGAAGAAGAAAGAATGATAACAAAGGTTTGTGGCTCGGCTCTCTGCCCAGCCAGCTGGGCTGTGATTGGCCATTAATTACAAACATTTAACATGGGCTTATTAAAGATCTACTTGTTGCATTCCACAGCAGCAGATAACCATTGTTTACATTTTGTTCTTGAGGCCTCCTAGCTTCTCAGGAGGAAAAATCTTAAGGAAAGGATTTTCTATAAAAGATGTCTGCGACACTTTGTGATTTTTTTTTTTTTAGTTTTATTTGGGGAGTTTTGGTTTGGGGGTGATAAGCCAAGCACTTGGTGTCAGGGTAAGCCCTGGGGAGCTCCAGGCTCTCCAGAGCACCACGGGGCTGGAGAGAGCCCTGAATTCCTGCTCTGACAGCCCAAACCCTTCTTTTCTTCAAGGCAGCATCTTCCTAATCACTGGTGCCATAAAACAACCTGCTCCAAGTGTGTGCTGAGGGTTTGTGGAAATCAGGGGTGTGGGATGTGCTGCCGCATCCAATGGGAGGGTTTGGGGTGTAAATGGGAGGATTTTGGGGTGTAAATGGATTCAAACTGCCAGAGGCCAAGGTTAGATGGGACCTGTGAGGGTGGGGAGGCCCTGGCACAGGGTGCTCAGAGCAGCTGTGGCTGCCCCTGGATCCCTGGCAGTGGCCAAGGCCAGGCTGGATGGGGCTTGGAGCAGCCTGGGACAGTGGGAGGTGTCCCTGCCATGGCAGGGGGTGGCACTGGATGAGTTTTGAGGTCTCTTCCAACCCAAACCATTCCATGATTCTACAGGCAGGGATGGCAGAATGAGTCTCATGGCCAGATCAGACAGCAGCAGAGCTGGAGGATGTGATTTCAAACAGAAAGGCATCTTTTTTTAAAAAAAGGGATTTTTATTAGCACATTTCACAAGGGAAGTTTTCGCCAGAGCCAGGGCACTGTGACCAGCATGTGCAGAAATGGCCCCCCCAGCTCTCCCCAAGCCCAGCAGCTCCTGACAAACCTTTCACAACCAAATCCTGAACTCGAGCAAAGCCACATCTTAACCTCACTCCTTCCACCACCCCGCTGAGCGCAGAGCTGCATCCCAGCAGGAGCAGCACCCACCTGGGCACAGGTGACACCCAAGGGACCACATCCGCCATGCCAGGGGTGTGAGACACAGCCCCGCGTGGCCGTGCCAGGCTGGAGGAGAGGCAGGAGGCTCGGAAGGAGCAGCTAAAACGGGATTTGCGCACTGTCTCCTATTTTTGCTGTGCTTTAGTCACAGCACCACGTCCTCCCTGGATATTTTTATCTGTTGCAGTTGGGGAGCATCCTCGGGAATGCGGCTCCTTACGCAACATCCCCTGCACGCTGCTGGCCCCGGCCCCTGCTGCTCTGGCTCCTCAGGTTCAGCTTTTCTACTTTTCAGGTTCTGTGGTGCTTCAGTGGGTGGGTCTGAGGGGGTATCAGGGGATGGTGAGCTCTGCACAGAGCAGGGAGACAAAACAATTCCTGCTCCAGCTGGGCACCAAGGACAAATTGTTGCGTTGTGATTTCAGGGTTTACCTCAGAACCTCGGGTTCCTCCCCTGATGATTCCCTCCCAGGTGTGTCAGTCACCTCTCCCATCCCCTCCCAGCACTGTCTGTCAATCCTGGAATTCCAGAAGGGTGTGGAGTGATTGGCAGATTCAAAGGATGCTCTCTACCCCTGGGGGGGCATTGGGCCATCCAGGTGTCCTTTGTCCCTTTGTCCCTCCCCTCCTGTACCTGCTTGGTGGCTCCCTGCCCCTTCCCTGCCCCTCTCCATGGTTAAAATGAACAGCAAGCACGGGGTCAGGGAGTTCTGTGGGAGCTGGTGCTGCATTCAGAGGCCTGTGGGCCAGGATAAAGCTCTGGATCCAAACCCTCCATCAGAACCGACTCGTTTCCTTCACCATCACTTCAAAGCTTCTCCACAGAGGGAAACCTGAGGAGCAGCCCCTGTTATGGGGGAAGCTCCATCCCAGCATCACCAGAGCTCCTGCAGGCCTGGAGTTGTCCCCATGGGCCCAGCTGCAGCACCCAGCCAGCCAAAAGTGTCTGTGGGGTGAAACACCACACATCCCACAGCCAAAAGTGTCTGTGGGGTGAAACACCACACATCCCACAGCCAAAAGTGTCTGTGGGGTGAAACACCACACATCCCACAGCCAAAAGTGTCTGTGGGGTGAAACACCACACA
>VZSU01001397.1:106876-124645 GCA_013398715.1 Nesospiza acunhae
TTATTAAGTGTTGTGGGGGTCCCCGGGATGAGGTGAGAGATGAGAGTTGACTCCAAGTTCTCAGAAGGCTGATATATTAATTATATTATATTATATTATATTATATTATATTATATTTTACTATATTATATTATACTATATCATATCATATTATAATGGTTTACTAAAACTGCACTAAAAAAAAAGAAAAAAGACATCAGAAGGCTAGAAAAGAAATTATAATAAAAACCCATGGCTGACCAGAGTCCCGACACAGCTGGACTGGGATTGGTCACTAATTAAAACAATTCACACTGAACCAATCAAAGATGCACCTGTTGGTGAGCAACCTCCAAACCACATTCCAAGCAATCAGATAATTATTGTTCGCATTTCTTTTCTGAGGCTTCTCAGGGAAAAAATCCTGGCGAAGGGATTTTTCATAAAACATGACAGTGACAGACCATGAAGTGCAAGATGCAAATGGAGCAGAACTGATCCAAGGGAGAGACCCCGTGCCCGGCCGTGCATTTTGGGGCCATTTTGGTTCATCTTGGGTGCAGCCCTGGCTGGGCTCTGGTGCTGCCCAAGGTGTGTCCATGGAGGAGATGCTTTGAATCAATCCCTGCTTTATTCTGGAACTCCATCCAGCCTCTGCTCTAGGGCAGCCTTCCCTCCATGTCCCAGGAGGGGATGTGGGAGCTCAGGCAGATCCTGGGGAGAGCCAGGAGCATTCTGTGGCCTCACTGCTCTGGGTCAGAGGAAGGAAACACCTTCCTGGTGTTTGTAACCATTGGAATTTGAGCTGTTTGCCCCTGCAGAGGTGGTTTTGGAGGGCAGCTTGGCAGGAATCGTCCTCCACATGGATGGAGAAGGAGCCACTGCTCCCTGAGAGTTTCCCTGCACTTATAAAAACCTTGGGAATGCTGGCAGAGCCGTCTCTGACTTCAGCCTGATTCTGACTTCCCCTCCTACCCTTCCAGAGCATCCCTGGAGGTGGCACCTCCTGCTGGGCCCCTTCCCTTTCCCTGTCACCACATTTAACAGCTTTGTTGGGAAGGGATCAGCTGAGCTGCCTCCGGGGCAGGCCCAGGTTGAGCAGCCCATAGAAGTGCAAAAAGTGGTTTTTAAGAATTAAAACCACCACCAGTGGGGCCTCTGACTTATTCCTCTGCCTGGAGATTAAAGCTTCCTGGGGCTTCTTGAAATTTTGCCATGGAAAGCAATTTCTCCTATAAATACAATGAGTCAGTGATGCCTGGGAATTGTTGTGTGGAAGAGCTTTCTTCTAGAGTCATCCTCTTTTAAAAAGGCAAATGTCTTGTTTATTCCTTACTTGGATAAAGGTTTTTCTTTACCATCTATTATTTCCTGTGAGTCAGGGCACCTTGTAAGGTTGTCTCATTCTCCAGCTGGTTATTTATATATGTACAAGGGGTAGATAATGACAACCATTAATTGGGAATTAGGGAATTGTATTCAGCCCTTTCTTGCTGCACAAAGGAAGAAGCACAGCTGTAATGAGCACCAGGAGAGAAGTTCCTCACCAGAGCTACTCAGGGCTAAAGAGACATCCTAAAAAATTGAATTCATGGCCTGCTTTGAAAGCCAATGTAAAGGTGATTGAAGCCATTTCAGGCAGTGCTCAGTGCTACACAGAGCCTTCCCAGACCCTGGAAAATATTTTCAAAATACAGATTAAAGAGAGTAACTTATGAAGTCTTTTCAAAATAATTAATCCTCTGCACGAAGCGTGGGATGTAACAAATGTCCACATCCCTGGCAGTGTCCAAGGCCAGGTTGGATGGGGCTTGGAGCAACCTGGGATAGTGGAAGGTGTCCCTGCCATGGCACACAGACTGTGTGGCTTTTAAGGTCCCTTCCAAACCATTTTGGGATTCTATGAAAGCTTTTCCATTTTTGCTCCATTTAGATAAACAGTGAGGCTCCCCTTAGCTTGTAGGAATTTTTTCCACAGCCAGGCAGCATTTGCAGTGTGGGGACATCTGTCAAAAATGATTCATTCCTTCCCCTCCTCTCTCCACTGGTATTTTCCTCCCAGCCATAATAATAATAATACTGATTTTTCTCTCTTGATCTTCCTCACACTTCAGTGTTTGGGGTGTTCCATGGCCCAGGGGGGGATTGGTGAGGAGAGAGAGGGGTGCCCCTCACAGGGAGGAGACCAAGAGCATGGCATGGGGACGTGCCTGACAGCCAACTCCTCTGCAGGGCACAGAGACGTGGAACTGTGGAATGGTTTGGGCTGGAAGGGACCTTAAATCCCATCCCATCCATCCCTGCCGTGGCAGGGACACCTTCCACCATCCCAGGATGGTCCCAGCCCTGTCCAGCCTGGCCTTGGGCACTGCCAGGGATCCAGGGGCAGCCAGAGCTGCTCTGGGCACCTGTGCCAATGAGGTGGCACAGCCAGCCTGGCACTGCCTCCAGCTCTGTGTGACCAGGCAGAATGTCCCCAAACCAGCACAGGACCAGCACAGACCTTCTCTGTTATTATCACTTGAACATTTACACAAAAATGCTCTGGATTTCCTCTGCTCTGGAGCCAGGCTGGGAGGGCTGGGAATGTTCCCCTGTAGAGGAGAAGGCTCCAGGGAGAGCTCAGAGCCCCTGGCAGGGCCTGAAGGGGCTCCAGGAGAGCTGGAGAGGGACTGGGGACAAGGGATGGAGGGACAGGAGCCAGGGAATGGCTCCCAGTGCCAGAGGGCAGGGATGGATGGGAGATTGGGAACTCCTGGCTGGGAAGGTGGTGAGGGCACCAAGCTCATGGTGCTTTCAGATTTTGGGATAGCTGAGCTTTCCTGGGGGCTGTGAGGGGGAACAGCAGCTCTGCCACACTCCAGGATGGAGGAAGGCTGCAGGAAGATTCTCTGGGATTTATCTGCTAACTTTAAGGTCCTTTTCCAGTCCCAACCATTCCAGGACTCTCTGATATTTAACTCCTCTTGGCCCAGCTGTGGAATCCACATTCCCAGAGCCCCTCAGCCATGGAGGGCTCAGGGAAGCAGCTGCTGAGCAGATATAAATAGGGAGCTTTTGGCTCCCGTTTCCAAGTGCAGCAGGCAGAGCCGGCTTTGCTCCGCTCGGGCGGTGCTAAATTTTCCCGAGCTCAGTGACAGAGAAGACAATGGGGAAGATCTCAGGCGTTGGGATCCTGTTCTCTGATAATTCCCTGTGCCCACCTCCTTCTCCTCCCACCTCTGAGCACAGATGGAGCTGCAGCATCCTCCAAGGGTTGGGAGAGAGAGGGAGCTGGAAATCCACTTCTCCTGCCTGCACAGCCCTCTCAGACAGGGCATGCTCCTGTGAGAAATAGCTACTCACTTTTCATAGTTTATGTGAAAAATGTGTATTTTATGATTGGCTTTTCGCAAATATTCAAGTGAATATTATATGTGTTGTGTTAGAAAGTGGTGCTGTATTAATTCTCTTAAGCAGCATGTTAAATATAGTTTTAGGTCATAACATAATGTTAAAATAGAAACTATGCTATGTAAGATACATTTTGTAAAGAAAGGCCTTGCACTGAGACAGCAGTCACAGGACACCTGAATCTTCCAGAGAAAGAGAATTTATTGCTCCACTATCAGAACAAATGAACTTCTTCCTGCCTTGCTCAGCCCTGAAGATGCCATCAGGATTCAGAGGAAGAAGCTGACACTGCCCAGACAGAATCCTGTGTTTGAATGGAATTTATCCATCATGGATGAGGGGCATGAATATGCAACAGGCTGTTGCTTTTAAGGGTTAATCCTCTGTTAATGTGGGTCCTTTTTCAGGCTTGTGCTGCCCAGAAAAGGTACCCAGACATCCATAATTCTTTGTATTTATTGTCTCATATTGTCCTAATCCAGATTGTCCAAATTATTATTACCCTAATTATATTACTATTTTTATAACCATTTTATTACTAATAAACTTTTAAAATTTTAAAAACAATTGATTGGCGTTTTTCACATGCTCCACCTGGGACATCGGGGCCATGGCTGCTGAGCAGCCCCAACGCCGGCGCCGCTCCATCCTCGAGGGAATGCTCCTGTGTCACAGACTTATTTTATGAAAAATCCTTTCACTAGGATCTTTTCTCCTAATAAGCTGAGATGCTTCAGCTTCTCCATGTTTTGCTGCTTTGGAATGTGATTTGGAGAATTGTTTACCCAGCATGTGAAATTGTTTTTACCTGATGACCAATGACAGCTACTTGTGTTGAGGCTGTGAGCAGCCACAAGATTTTATTATCATTCCTTTCTTTTCTATTCCTTGCAAGCCTTCTGATGAAATCCTTTCTTCTATTCTTTTAGTATAGTTTTAATATATCCTTTTGTTTTAATATAATATACATCATAAAATAATAAATCAGCCTTCTGAAACATGGAGTCAAGATTCTCATCTCTTCCCTTGTTGGGGTTGCTTGCAAACTCAACGCTCCTGCTCGGCCCAGGCCCCCTTGCTTTAGGCCTTTCTTTTTTTGTAATAAATACTGAAATCACTTTAGTACCAGGAGCCTGCTCTTGTTTTTATCAGATCCAATCCCTGAGCCACCAGAGATCACTCACTTGGAGAAGGGTCGATGTCACTGTAGGACATGAAACAGCACAAGCGCACACATTGCTGCTCTGAAAGTGAAAAAAGGAAGTTTATTTTCTGACTCCAACATTTATAGATTTCCAAAAGTGACAGTGGATTGGAGGGTGAAAGTGCCACCTCTCCAATGACAGTGGTCAAACCAACAGTCCATCAAGTTTCTCCTCCCCTATAAAAGAATGCAAAACAATACGTTATTTACTGAAAGTGTGTGAGAAAGTTTGCTACAAGAATGTAATCATCAAAAGGCTTAGAAAATCTTAAAAAAATCAGGGTGACAAGTCACTCATTCCCTTTGTGTTCACTGCTGGAGACGCTCCCTGCCCTGGGTCCACTGTTGGAACCCAGGACATTCCTCTGGCTGCCCTGGAGGGTGTGAGACCCTGGCCGGGGGGCTCAGAGACCCTGGCACGGAGCCCAAGGCCCCTGTGCCTTTGATTTAGCCCTTGGAAAAAACAATTACCAACCTTTTTATGAAGAATTGCAAGTCAAGAGAGTTTAAGTAGAATAATGGTTAGTTTGTCACAGGGTGAAAAATAGATTTTTGGGGTTTTTAGAATGGGGGTTCAGGAGGCAAGATGGAGGAATCTGGGAGTGTCCAGCCTTTTTCCTTCTTCTTCTTGGCCTCCATCTTCTGGGTGATTTTGGCATTTTTTGATTGGTTTAAGGTAGAAAGTCTAACATAGGTGGTAGGTACTGGGAAGTTATTGTGAATAATGCACACGTCATTTTTAGTATAAAAGACAACACCACCCCGAGGGTGATTGGTGTGCCTCAATCCAACCTGCCAGGCAGACCTCAGCAGGTCAGAGAGAGAATGACAGAGATAAGAAACAATAAACAACCTTGAGTAACAAGAACAAAAGAATCCTGACTCCTTCTTTGACAGCAGGACTGAGAAAAGAGACTTGTACATATCTCAGAGTCACTCTGAGCAACAGAGATTCTGAGACTCCACCACCCCTCCACTCTTAAATGGACACTGCTCCCATTCCAGAGCATCCTTCCCCAAATCCCTTCCCTTCTCCAGCCTCCCATCAGCATCTGCTGCTCGTTTTGGTGCCCACTGCAGATGGGATCATTTGATCTCCAGATTTCGCAGTGCAGCCAAGTCGGAGCTTGCAATTTCCTTTCAGCTGCATTAAGTTCCTGCATGATTTTCAATTCACTCCTCTTTTGTGGGGGATGAATAGAGAAGGGTGTTCTCTGTCAAAGAAGGTTTATTAAAATGCAAATAAACTTCAAGCTGAAGGTCCATTTCCACTGAAAATCACTTACATCAACAGGGAATATTAAATTTGGTCACAAGAACTGGGAAGCAGATAAGGAGGGAACAAAGCATCTCTCCCACAAAGAGACCTCTTTCTGTGGCTTAAGGCATCACCCCAAATTCCAGGCAGCCAGAGCTGGCATTTCCCATGCCAGGTGTCCTGGCTGCCTTCTTGGAAAAGTTCAGGCCAGGTCAGCCACTTTTGAGGAAGAAATAAAAGCTGCAGGGGAGGGTGGATGAGTCCATGGGTGAGGACTCTTGGGAGAATTCCTAAATTCAAGCAGTGGCACCTCTCCATCCATGGCTAAAGCTGCCCAAACTGGCGCCCCACAGGCTGAGGACGGTGGGAATGGCCATGGATTGCCCTCCAGGGGGACTGGAGGGAGCTGCTGGTGATGAGGAGGAGGGAATGAGGGAGGAAGAAGTCACCTGTGAGCTCAGAGGGGAGCAGTCTGCAGAATCCCAGCTTTCCTCCTCCTTCCAACTGCAGCAGCACCTCTGACTGAGGTCACATCTCACCAGGGACCACCAGTGATGCTCCTGGAGCAGCTCCCACCTCCCACCAAAGTGCCTGGAGAGGGACTGGGGACAGGAGCCTGAGGTGACAGCACACAGGGAATGGCTCCCACTGCCAGAGGGCAGGGATGGGTGGGACATTGGGAATTGGGAATTCCTGGCTGGGAGGGTGGGCAGGCCCTGGCACAGGGTGCCAGAGAAGCTGTGGCTGCCCCTGGATCCCTGGTTGGACCTGGTTTGGAGCACCCTGGGACAGTAGGAAGTGTGCCTGCCATGGCAGGGGTGGCACTGGATGAGTTTTAAGGTCCCTTCCAGCCCAAACCACTCCATGATTTTATGATTCTATGAATCATGGCACTCAGACCCAATTCCTGCCATCCCAGGCGGGCACTGCCCAAAATGAGCCCCTCAAATCTTCCCAGCACCCAGTCCTGGAGGATCCACAGGGAAGAGAGAGAAGGGAGCACATCCAGAGGGGGTGAGGGAGGATCCAGCACGATCCCTGCCTGCAGGGCGTTCCCAGCTCCCCAGGGAGCTGTGGCACTTGTTGATTGATGTCCCTGTGGCCATCGGCAGCCAGGGAGGCCAAAGCCGTGACCAGAATCCATCCAGGTTGCCATGGCAGCAGGAACAAAAAAAATTTAAAGAAAAAAATAAAAACAAGAAAGGAGAAAAAAAAACCACCACGTATTAGGTAAGGGAGAAGGAATCTCCAGCAAAATAAAAAGCCAAGATGATCTCAGTGCCAGCACAGACCTGGTGGAAGCTCCTGCGAGAAGAGGGAGGTGTGGTGGCACAGGGAGGGATGATGGATGGATGCAGAGCAGTCGTGGGAGGAGGAGGAGGAGGAAGGAGGAAGGAGGGTGCAGCATTACCAGGTTGTCACTCTCCTTCAGGGAGGAAAAAAGCCCTTTAGAGCCTTATGGGATGTCTGGATCAGGTGGAGGCGCTGCCACAGCCCAGACACTCAGAAAAATCCCCTTTTTTTACAGATGGAAATGCTGCAATGTTTCACTTCTCTTTCCTAATTGCTCATGCCTCACCCTGGCTCTGGGCATCCAGGGGTTGAAAGAGCCCATCAAAGCAGATTTGTTCCTTACCTGGGCTTCTCCAAAGTCTAAAAGGACTAGACTGGCTCATTTTAATTCCCTCCATTTCCTTTTTTAGGTTCATTTTTCCAGTTCTCTCCCCCACAGCCCTTTCTGCTCCCAGCAGTTCTGCACTAAGACACAAAACCATGGAATTTCAGGGAATAATTTGGGTTGGAAGGGACCTTAAAGTTCATCTCATTCCACCCTGCCATGGGCAGGGACACCTCCTACCATCTCAGGGTGCTCCAAGCCCTGTCCAGCCTGGCCTTGGACACTTCCAATGATCCAGGGGCAGCCACAGCTGCTCTGGGAAAAGAAGTGCACAGACCTTTCATTTTCCTGGAATTTTAGCAGCCTTTTCACATGGACTGCTTGTGGGTGAAGTCTCCACACAAATTATGCCCTCTCTGCTTTGCTGGAAAGAGCCTTTGGAGTTTCTTTCCAAAAAATCAAAGCCAAAAGCAGGGAGGAAGAATAAAAATCTTCAAAAAAGTGTCCAGCAAATCCCACAGAGCACTGATGTCCTGGCGTCCACATTTTCCTTTTTCCATGGTCCAGACCTTGCTTTTCCCTCATCTCCTTGAGGCTGGAGAGCTGCCTGAGCTCCAGCACAGCAAAGGCAGCCAGGAAAAGAAGGGAAAGTTTTTTCTTGGAGTGGGTTTGGTCCCTGCATCAGGGCACTGGCAGGTGCCATTCCCTTGGCAGGATCCCAAGGCCTGGAGCAGTGCCCCAGGGAAGCAGTCACACAGGCAAGGAGCTCTTCTGTCCTAAAATCCTGCTGGATCCACCCTGGTGCAGTGAGGTGATCACACAAAATGGCCCAGAGGATGGATCCTTCATCCTTCCCACATCCCCTCCTCTTCCCCTGCTCCAACATCTCCTTTCCCCCTGTCTGAGCCAGATGGGATGCATCTCTTCCATCCCTGAGCCCAGGCTGGATGCTTCAGTGCTAGACCCCCTGAATTTGCAAGGAGTGTGCCTGTGCTTGGCATGAACACCCCCAAAGAAGGATTTCCCCCTTTTTTGGAATTAACCTTGGCCTTGGAACAGCAGGAGGTAGCAGTGGTGTGTGAGAGGAGTAGCCTTGGCTATCCATGGATGGACAACGGGCACATCCCGGGATGTTTCCACTGCCACGTGGGATGAGATCAAATCACAAACCCCTGAATACCTCAATGTGCCAGTTTCTCTCTGTTTTGCCCTTTTGTTGAGATGTAAAACGCTGCTGTGCCAGCCAGAGGTGAGTCTGCATGAGGAGTGGGCAGTGAGGAATGGGAACAAGCCTGGCTTGCTTCTCTCACATCTCCTCAGAGCTTCCACCACCACCCCCTTGATTCATCTGAGCGTGTCACTGCAGGCAGCTGGGAACACCCACGCCAGGGATCCAGGCTGGGAACGGGGGGAGACACCTTGGGAAGCAGAGATTCCTCTGGGAAGGGTCAGGGACAGCCATCCCAGCCAGGGCTGGAGCACGGGATCCACCACCCCATCCCTATGGGGCAGCTGAAGGATTTGGGAAGGGTGTCAGTGCTGCTGGGCTTCCCACAGCCTTCAGGTTAGGAGCTGCTATCCAAATCTCAAGATGTGCCCAGGGAAATTTAGGCTGGATATGAGGAAAAAGGTTTTTACAGAAAGGGTGACAAAGTTCTGGAATGTTCTGCCCGGGGAGGTGGTGGAGTCCCCATCCCTGGGTGTGTTTAACAAAGCCTGGATGTGGCACTGGGTGCCAGGGCTGAGTTGAGCTGTTGGGGCTGGGTTGGACTCCATGATCTTGAAGGTCTCTTCCAACCCAGCGATTCTGTGAATTCGGTGAATTTTGTGAGTTCTGTGAATTCTGTAATTCTGTGAATTCTGTGAATATGGAAGGGTTGATGCTCTCATTGCCTCTGGCACAGTCTGGCCACCACTGTGGCTTCAGGTCACTGAAGGCCACTTGGAGCGACAGAAAAACTCATCCCATGGGAATCATCCCATCCATCTCATCCCCAGTCCACCATGAAGACACCCACACCTGGGCAAGTCTCCCAGGCTCCCTTCCCAAGCCCCTGTCACAGAATCACAGAATCCCAGAATCCCAGAATCCCAGACTCACAGAATCACAGGATCACAGAATGATGAGGTTGGAAGAGACCTCTGGATCATCAAGTCCAACCTGTGCCCTCACACCTCAGCCAGACTGTAGCACCAAGTGCCATGTCCAGTCTTTTTCTAAACACATCCAGAGCTGGTGATTCCACCACCTCCCTGGGAAGAGCATTCCAGCACTTTATTATTCTTTGGGTGAAAACTTTTTCCTGATATCCAACCTGTGCCTTCCCCGCCGTAGCTGCAGACTGTGTCCTCTGGTTCTGTCAGAGACCGACCCCACCTGTCTGCATCCTCCCTTCAGGAGCTGCAGAGAGTGATGAGGGCACCTCTGAGCCTCCTCTTCTCCAGGCTGAGCACCCCCAGCTCCCTCAGGGGTTCCTCACAGGGTTTGTGTTCCCAGCCCCTCCCCAGCCTCGTTGCCTCCTCTGGTTGTGCTCAACCATCTCAATATTCTTCCCAAGCTGAGGGGCCAGAGCTGGGCACAGCGCTCAGGGTTTGGCCTCACCAGTGCCAGGTACAGGGGCAGAATGACCTCCCTGTCCTGCTGGCCACACCATTCCTGACACAGGCCAGGGGCCATCGGCCTTCTTGGCCACCAGGGCACTCTGCTGGCTCATGTCCGGCTGGTTGTTGACCCCCAGGTCCCTTTGTGCCTGGGCACTGTCCAGCCACTCTGTCCCCAGCTTGTAACCTTGTGGGGGATTTTTGTGGCCAAAATGTAGAACTCAGCACTTAGACTTATTAAACTTCACCCTGTTGGACTCTGCCCATCCATCCCTGCCTGATTTCAGCTCTCTGACTTAGGAAGAGGTGCTGGAGCCCTTGGACAGAGGCACCAGCCAGGGCTGCCCCACACCTCGGAGGGAGCCCCTAAAACACTCCTGGGGTGTCCTCCCTGCAGGCTAGCTCTCCAAGCTCACCCAGAGCTGCCACCTGCACGGGCAGCTTTTCCAGAAGCCCAGATTTCGTGGCTTTAGTGGTTTATTTTGTGGTTATTTCCAGCAGATGGACACTGGCACAGGTCTCATGAGTCTCCCTTCGCACGTAACCACAGCAGGTGCTGAACAGCTGCTCTGAGCACCTCCAGCTCATTCCCAGCATTAATCCCAAAGAACACAGGGGAAGCAGATTGACTCCCAGAGTTATGCAAAGCATCTAACCTGGAGACAATCTTCCCCTGCAATTAGAGGAATGTTAAACACCGTTACATAATGGCTGCAGATTCCAGGTCAGATCCTCCATACGTCACGGAAGCATGGAGTGTTTTGACATTTATGGGAATGCTTCTTATTTTTAGTTAGTTTGGTTGCCATGACAGCGAGAAGAAATCTGCACCAGACTCAGCCATACATTAGATTTGAGCCTCCCACTTGATACATCCAAAAAAGTTTTCAGCTGCTCTCCTCCAAAGTTCTCAGCCCGAAGCTGGGAGGAGTGGAAGGAGGCTTGGAAAGAAAATATCCCACTCCATCCATTAATGGGAAAGCTGCTCCTGAAGGCCTCTCTAGCACCTGGGTGACTCATCAGCAGATCCACTTTAATTGTTCTATTTAGATATAATTCAGAGTTCAGCATTTAAAACTTTATAATTTAGAGTTTATTTTAAGAGATGTCTGTACTGCAGAGGTTAGGAGACCATTTTGAATGAGCAACTTTCTGCTCAAAAGAAGCAGAAATTGTCTGAAAATGGGAATATCAGAGAATCCCAGAATGGTTTAAGTTGGAAGGACCTTCAAGCCCATCTCATTCCAGCCCCTGCCACGGCAGGGGCACCTTCCACTATCCCAGGTTTCTCCAAACCCTGTCCAACCTGACCATGGACACTTCCAGAGCAGGTCAAACAAGCCTTGAGTTGTTTGTGAAGCCAATAAATTTTGGACAAAGCTTCTTTTTCAATGCTGAAGACACAGGGAATGTCCCACCTGCAGCACATCTGAACCACCAAGTGTTCCAGCTGAGTCTTTGGGCAGCAGGGAAAGGAGGGTGGAGACAAACTGGCTGTGGGAGGAAGGACAGATTTTTCTGGTGGGATGAATTTAATGTTGCTGTTCTCCAAAATGAGTCACAAGCTCGAGAAGTGGGGCATTAATCCCAGAGGGGATGAGTAAGTGGGCAGACTGGTCAAAGGAGCATCACAATTTAGATTTGAAGCTCTGCTCTTCCCCTGTATTAGCAATGGATTCTGCTCTGTTTTGATAAAAATCAGAAATTTTCCACCAGCTCCTGGGAGTAAGAAAAAATAATGACTTACAAATAAATGATGTCACCCTTGAAAGTAAGCAGCACATTGAGATGTACAGATTTTTTTTCAGAACATCTCACTCTGAGGCATCATTTGAGCTTTAACTTCTCCTCCAGTCAGACATGCCCAGAGCCTGGCACCTCTCCAGCCTGGCTCATACTTGATGGAGCAATTTTGCCACCTTATTTTCAGAAGTGATTTCCAGAGATGTTTTTCGGCAGCATTATCCCCTGCCAATGGCCATGGTCACAGCTGGAATTCCTCAGGGAAAAAAAATCTCCTCTGGCACTGGGGGTTTATCCTTACCCTGTGCTACCAATTAAATGCTGGGTTTAATAAGCAAACTTTGTGCTTGATGCCTTGTGCAGGCTGCCCTAGAGCAGAGGCTGGATGGAGTTCCAGAATAAAGCAGGGATTGATTCAAAGCATCTCCTCCATGGATCCACCTTGGGCAGCACAAGAGCCCAGCCAGGGCTGCACCCAAGATGAACCAAAATGGCCCCAAAATGCACGGCCGGGCACGGGGTCTCTCCCTTGGATCAGTTCTGCTCCATTTGCACCTTGCAGTTCATTGTCCCATTCCAGCTTTAGCCCCTGCAGTCCCACCCTGCTTGTTTTTCTCTCTCCAGCCCACGGGGTTTGTGCTCTTGGGGCTGAGATTTGGGTCATTTGTCCTTGGTGCCCAGCTGGAGCAGGAATTGTTTTGTCTCCCTGCTCTGTGCACAGAGCTCACCATCCCCTGATATGGAGCCCAGACCCTCACACTAAAGCAGCACAGAACGTGAAATATAGAAAAGCTGAACCTGAGGCATCATGCTCAGCAATTGTAATTAAAGTCTGATAGAGGATAAAACCATTAAATCAGTTCCATAGATAATGTTGCCATTGGTGTTTCCCAGGATCCTGTGCCAGAGCAAGGAGCAGCCTTGGACACCTCCACAGCTTCTTGGGAAGGGTTGGAGCAGTCATGAACCAGGGGCTGTTTCACACCCACTCCGTGTGGGTGGTGATGAACAATTCTGCTGGTGTTGCTCATCAGCCAAACAAGCCCTGAGTGTTTGGGAAAAGAGAGAGGGAAGCAGAGAAATCCCTGAATCGTGGAATGGTTTGGGCTGGAAGGGACCTTAAAGATCATCCAGTCCCACCCCCTGCCATGGGCAGGGACACCTTCCACTGTCCCAGGTGGCTCCAAGCCCCAATGTCCAACCTGGCCTGGAACACTTCCAGGGATCCAGGGGCAGCCACAGCTGCTCTGGCAATTCCATCCCAGCCCCTCCCCACCCTCCCAGCCAGGAATTCCCAATTCCCAGTCTCCCATCCATCCCTGCCCTCTGGCACTGGGAGCCATTCCCTGGCTCCTGTCCCTCCATCCCTTGTCCCCAGTCCCTCTCCAGCTCTCCTGGAGCCCCTTCAGGCCCTGCCAGGCACTCTGAGCTCTCCCTGGAGCCTTCTCCTCTCCAGGTGAGCACCCCCAGCTCTCCCAGCCTGGCTCCAGAGGGGCTCCAGCCCTTGGAGGAGCTCTGCGGCTCCTTTGGACTCTCTCCAGCAGCTCCACATCCTCCTTGTGCTGAGCCTCTTTGTCTTCCTCCTACACAACAGGAAAAATCCCAATTGTTTTGCCATTGGGAAGCTTTCCTTTAACTTCCACAATCCATCCAACCCCAGAGAACCTCAGCACTCTCCCAGCAGCTCCCTGCCAGCAGTGAGGCAGCAGAGCTGGCATTGCCTTCAGCCTGCAGCAGCTCAGAGTGGTGGGAAGGGACCTGTCCTGGGTTAAGGGAAATTGATTCTGGAGAACTGGGCATCAAAATGTTCAAAATGCTCAAAAGCTGCAAGGTCTGGCTACAGGTACAAAGCCTTTCTTGGATCCTTCATATTTGTGACACTGACATGGGCAAAGATGCCCAAGTCAATCATCCACAAAAATCTGGCGCTTTTCCTTGCAAGGAGGAGACCTCAGAAAAAAATGGGAAAGGTTTCCAGCTTTCTGAGCTGCTGAAGTGGTGCTTGGAGCAAATGATGTCACCAGCAGAAGCCCTGGAGGTTGTTCTGGGAGGCAGCTCCTGCCAGAACTCTGGGAGCCCTGGAACATTTCCAGGCACGGTGCCAGCATTCCTGACCATGCTCTTGGCACCAGAGAGCTGAGTGACCTCAGCACCTGTCCTACTGCCAGGAGCTGTCCCCAGGACGGGGAAATCAGGATGTGCTGAGAGCTCTGGGTGAGCTGAGGGAGCAGGATGAGCTCAGGGGTGCTGATTTCAAGGTCGTGCATGCAGGGACTCACAAAGGAGGATTGCTCCTGTCAGCCAAGAGCTCATCCTCTCAAAAGGATGGAGGAGGAGGAGGAGGGTGTATTGGTTGGTGACAGGGTGAATTATGAGCTGCCAATACCTTGGAGTCATGAAAAGGCAGCTCCAAGCTCTGGCTGCATCTGCTGAGATGTCCCCAAGGGGCACAGGGAGAGGGTTCCAGCACAAGGGGTTCTACAGGAACAGCAGAGATCCTGTGTGGGACAAGAGGAAACACATTCCCAGAGCCTGAAGCAGGTTTCCCACATGGCAGTGGAAGATCTGCTGGCTTCAGACACCTGAGGCGTCTCTGGAAAGGTTCTGGTGCTCCCAACCCTCTCCTCTGAGGAGCTCTGAGCCTTTGTCCACTCTCTGATTTATCTCCTCAAGGTGTTCTGGGCGTGGGATGAATAAAGTGACTGCAGAGTTGTTGTCTTGGTTCATTCTTCTTTTATTTATGAGCTCTAGCCCAGCTCAGATATTTATTACCATTCACCAAGAGGATCCAACAGCACTTACAGACTCTAAATGACTTTAATTTATCTCAGCCCAGCGGTGGCTTCCACATTCTCCAGGGCAGAGGCTGGTTACAACAGGAGATGCACCAACAGCAGGAGATGGAGCTGCTTCTGCAGCAGGAAAATCCAGGAAAATTTTCATCCTGGAAAGGGTGGTCAAGCATTAGAAGGGACCCTTGGGATGGTTTGGAGTCGCCATCCCTGGAGGTGTCCAAGGAATGACTGGAGGTGGCACATTGCATTTGTGGGGACCCAGATGAAGGCAGGAATGATAAATCTGACTTCATGTTCTCAGAAGGCTCATTTATTATTTTATGATACTATATTATATTAAAGAATACTTAACTAAACTATACTAAAGAATACAGAAAGGATACTTATAGAATGCTAAAAAATAATAATGAAAACCCGTGACTCTTTCCAGAGCCACAACACAGCTTGGCCCTGATTGGCCAAAGAGTCAAAACAATTCCCAGAAAACCAATGGAACAATCACCTGTGGGATAAACAACCTCCAAACACATTCCACATCTGAGCACAACACAGGAGAAGCAAATGAGATAAGAATTGTTTTCCTTTATCTTTGAAGCTTCTCAGCTTCCCAGGAGAAATCCTGGGCAAAGGGATTTTTCCAGGAAATGTGATTGCCACAGTGGCACTCAGTGCTCTGGGCTGGGGACAAGGTGGGGATCCCAAAGATCTTTTCCAACCTCACTGATTCCATGGCTCTGTTTGAAGGTGAGAGCCACGGGAGAAATGCAGGAGCCAGCTGAGAACAAGACAATTCCTCTCCCCTTTAACTGATCCTGGGCCAAGTAATTATTTCAGGTCCAGAGCTGTGCAGCTCTCAGGGCAGTGACAAGTGTGACAGGGACTGTGTCACAGCTGTAAATAAACCACAGCTAGAGCAGCACTCAAGCTGCAGTGCCAGGAAGAAAACGTTCATGACCAAGGGTTGCTTCCAAAGGCACTGGCTGTGCTCCTCTCTCTGCCCATTTCCATGAGCAGCAGCATCACTCCAGCAGAAACGGCAATCCCAGACCTGCCAGGGTGAAAAATGGCCACAGGAAATAAGAGGCAAACAAGGAATGATGGTTTTATTTCAGCAAAAGGGCAGCTCGAGGAGGGAGAGCAGGGGGAAAAAAAATGAGCAGCTCTGAGCAGAGACACCAACAGGGAGCAAATGAGGAATGTTCAGCAGAGTCCAGGGGAAGCCACGGTCAATACAGAGCCAGCAGGAGCCTGAGGAAGCAGAAAGGGAAGAACAAAGCACACCAGAGCGCAAAAGGGAAGATCCCAGGAAATCCTTTTCTCCTTATCACTTGTTCTTCCTTGTCAGGCTGAGAAATGGTGGAGCCTGCCTTGGGCATCTGGGCTCTTGGGCTTCCCCCTGCCTGAATATCAGTGTGGGAGCTGGGAATTGCAGCTGCTCCCTGAATGCCAGCACCTGCCTGGCCCCACTGCAGAGGGGAAGGAGCCCCTCAGTGGGTCCTGACAAGCAGGGCACTCACAGCCCTGGGTGCCCCCAGTATTTTTGCCATTCCCCCACCATGGAAACAGGTGCCATGGGCAGGGACACCTTCCACTGTCCCATGTGGCTCCAAACCCCATCCAGCCTGGCCTTGGAACACTTCCAGGGATCCAGGGGCAGCCACAGTTTCTCTGGGAATTCCATCCCAGCCACACCCCCCCCTCCCAGCCAGGAATTCCCAATTCCCAATCTCCCTCTCACCCCTGCCCTCTGGCACTGGGAGCCATTCCCTGGCTCCTGTCCCTCCATCCCTTGTCCCCAGTCCCTCTCCAGCTCTCCTGGAGCCCCTTCAGGCCCTGCCAGGGGCTCTGAGCTCTCCCTGGAGCCTTTTCCTCTCCAGGTGAGCACCCCCAGCTCTCCCAGGCTGGCTCCAGCCCTTGGAGCATCTCCATGGCCTCCTCTGGACTTGCTCCAGCAGCTCCAGGTCCTTCTGATGCTGGGTCCCAGAGCTCTGGGCACAACCCAAACCCTTCACAGAGGGCACAGAGCATCTGCACCAACGGGCAGCCCCAAATGTGCACACAGAGAGAGGCAAATAGGAGATAACACAGCGGCATCCCAAGCAATCCCATTTTTCCATTGGCTGAGCAGGACCCGCTGTGCCGCTCTGTTGCCAGGAGAGTTTAAGACCTCAGCCGACCTTCGGAGCGAGCAGGGCTGAGAGGCAAAGCCCCGGGAGCCCCTCGGGGCCGCTGTCCCTGCTCTCCAGTGGCGGAGCGCGTCCCCACGGGGGCGTCCCAGCCTCAGGGACCGCGTCCCGCTGTCCACGCCGGGCATCACCGCCGGGCACCGGACAGCGCTCCGTGGGACCGCGATCTCCGCAGGGCACCGGGCACCGCTCCGCTGCCATCCCCCGCCATCACCGCAGGGCACAGGGCACCGGGCACCGCTCCGCTGCCATCCCCCGGCATCACCGCAGGGCACCGGGCACCGCTCCGCTGCCATCCCCGGAGAACCGCGGCACCGCCAGCACCGCGCACGTGCGGCCACTCCAGTCATCGCAATTACACCCTCACGACCGCATCCGTCAGCGGGTCCCGTGCACTGCCAAAGTCACCTCGTGAGGGCAGAGGCGAAAGCGCAGGAGCGCCCCAGGATCCCGGGGAGGGGATGCTGCGGGCACTGCGGGGCGGGAGGGCGGGATGCGCGGGGCTGTGGTGCCGCTCCCCGGGAGCCGGGGAAGGGAAGATGAGCGGGCAGAGCAGAGGGAAGATGAGCGGGCAGAGCAGTGGCAGGCCCGGGACCGCCGCTCTCCCTCACGGGCCCCGCAGCGGCGCCGCAGCCCCGAGCGCAGCCCCCGCAGCAGCGCCCCTCCTCCTTCCCTCCCCTATGGAAGAGATGGAAGAGGAGCTGAAATGCCCGGTGTGCGGCTCCTTTTACCGGGAGCCCATCATCCTGCCCTGCTCGCACAACCTGTGCCAGGCGTGCGCCCGCAACATCCTGGTGCAGACGCCCGACTCGGAGTCTCCGCAGAGCCGCCGCGCCTCGGGCTCGGCCGTCTCCGACTATGACTACCTGGATCTGGACAAGATGAGCCTATACAGCGAGGCGGACAGCGGCTACGGCTCCTACGGGGGCTTCGCCAGCGCTCCCACCACGCCGTGCCAGAAGTCCCCGAACGGGGTCCGCGTGTTCCCGCCG